>BSBK01001473.1:0-400000 GCA_027943335.1 Chamaecyparis obtusa | reverse complement strand
TCCTTTCTTTTTTTTTAATGCATACATATGGTTTCTACATGTAAAGTGTGCACCTACAACCAATGGACATTTTCACAAACACTAGGCATGCATCCTTTCAATTCCCAAATGGAAATCCTTATTCAAATTAGTCACTTACATAAATTAAGCATTTTGACAAAAAAATGGCATGCAATCCTATATTGCCTTCATTTATATGCTAAACCAAGTATAAGTTGTTATGCCTCACAACCCAAATGCCAATTAAAAAATTTGATATAAAATGTACATCTACAAAAACACCATATAATATATCAAAGAACCTGGTTTTAATGGGAAATGATAAGCCATGAATTTATCTATTAAAATTGTAGCTTCCTGCATCATGGATATCTCTGATATAGATGTTGGTGTTAAATCGTTGGTCCTTACAAATGCAAACTGTAATCACCTAAAATTGGGCTAATAGAACCTAAGGCCCTATTTGCCCTAATTCGAGATAAAACCCTAATTATGTTAATTTAATCCTTGATTATTGACATAATTTATTAAATTCAATAAAATCAATTAAATATCCTAATTCAAGCATTTATCATCAAAGCATCAAAAAAAATCAATTTAATTACCTCTATGCCTAATTAATTAAATCAATCCCATTAAATCCATGGCTAGAGTAATTAATTAAAAGAAATAAATTAAAACCTCTAAAATGACATGTCACCTTAAAGGGGACAACAAACACATCTCCAACCAATGAGAGGTAATCACATGGATCAAACTTGGAAGCATCTCAACCACTCATTATGGATGCATCCTAACCATTCAAAATCTTAAGATTTTATAAAAGAGAATTTTCAAACAAGGTTGAAGGAGAGTTAATTTGAATTTTGCATGCATGTTGTTATTTTGATTTCCTATCTAATTAGAAAACATTTCAATTTGGTTAATAGTAAATGAATCTCATGGCTTTTATGACTAATTTGGATGAATCTTGTCATTTTAGCTTCATTTTTGCATAGTAATCTTGAATCTCTCATCTTAGCATTGCATTGTCACTGTTTAGGATTAAATCTAAGAGCAATTTACAATCCTTTTCAGACTTGTGCTAATTAGAGAGCAATAGGATGCCTTCAATTGTTTATTTCCTTGTCTTATTTGATTTTTTTAAGAGCTAATATAATATCCTATTGAAGTGTTGTGTTGCAGATTTGCAGGTCAATAATTCACACACACATTTCTAGCACCCACCGTGGGGCCAAGCCCTGGATTTCTTCATTTTTTGACTAATTTTTTTCATGTTTCTTTCTACCAAGGATCACATACAGGTAATCAAATCACATCTGGAAAGAACAGTCACACCCCGCATTTGCTGGATCGCATCCAAGATTTCCTAGAACGCATCTAGTCAGGTATCACATCTGTTTGAATTCAGGATCACATGTGGGAAATAGAATCACATCTGGATAATTGAATTGTATTTGGGAAAGGGGATCACATCTAGTTAAATTCAGGGTCGTATTTAGGAATATTTTCTTGAATTTTGGATTTTCTGACCCCTAATGATTTGATTTGTTATTTTCTATTATTTTAAGTAGCATAACTATGGTTTGAAAGATGAAATGATAGAGACATAAATATTCCAAACTACTAATGGTTGTTTGTAGGTTGCCTTGGAGAAATCAACAAAACTTCATGCTTTGATTTTTTTAGGAACTTAATATAATTTAAATTCATCTTGCAAATCAATTAGAGGATTATGCTCCTTTCCCTTGAGGAAAATCAAAAACTAAAAAGTTGAATTGCATTTTGAAGTTAAATTGGGGAAATGAATGTTAAAGATTGCATGATGTATTTGGGATTTTTTATGTGAGTTAGGAGATTATGCTCTTCTCCTTCATGGAGAGTCATAAATCTAGACCTCATTATCACTTATCCAATGTCTTTATTGCATACCTTTAGAGGGTCTGCCGGTTGAGGAAAAAAGCTCCCTGGAATGACCCAAGTGGGGACAAGTCTTAAGCTGACTCTTCCACCCCACTATAAAATTAGGTGCTTCCTTGAGGTGAAAACCTTGGAAGACATAATTCATCTCATCTTGGAAGATTTATGATCAATTCCAATGACATACTTGGATCTTGTGTAGAGCGGATCCACTTAAATATTGCTTGCAAGACTACACATTTTCAAGTTCCTATAGGGCTTATGGTCTTAATCCTTCTTGCGGGACTATGGGAGATAGTTATGAATGGATGCCTTTATTAAAAACCTAATGTTAGACACTACTTGGTTCACCTCTGAAAGTTTTTTATCACTTGTGCGAGGCAAATAGTAATTTCCCCAAGACATTCACCATATCGAGCCCTCATTGACATCGCTACTTGGCTAATATGGGCTCCAATATCCATTGTGTGTTATTGGGCTACCATATTTTGAGGATTCTTTGAGTGTGTTCCTAAGTCAATGAACAAGTGGTACTAATCTCTACCTATCATAAGTAAGGATAGGTGTGTTTGATCAAAATGATTTATTGATGTGTTCTAAGTACAAATTCAAATAAATCCCCCCAAATGAACAAACACAGAGCATTTACAATCTCATAACAGAGTGGAGGTGACTATTCCAACAGATACCACATATCCTTGTAACAATCCCAAAAAAACATAAAGCATGGTTCCTCATAGAAAGGAAAGCTCTAATAAGGTGGAGACATCTAAATAAATGGTTTTGAAAAGCTTTGCTAAAAAGATCAACATTCAAGAGACAAACATGGGAGAATACAAAATAGATCCTGCAATATCCTTAATGGATCTTCCCATATCTCATAGAAGACAAGGAAGACCTTCATCAAAATTTACACCATCCAATGGTAGTTCTTTAACAATGCATGAGGGAACTGGAATGGTCAAAGAAAAAGTATCCCTTGAAGAAGAAAACAAAGAAAAAGTAGTCTTACAGTGGCTTTATAAAGAAAATGAAGAAGATGGAAATATCAAACATGTTGAGATAGCTACAAAAAAATATGGAAAGGGGTATGAGATCATGAAACAAATGGGTTACAAAGGAAAAGGACCCTTGGGATGAAAAAAACAAGGACTTGTGGAACCCCTACACATGGATTTCAAAAATCCTAAAGACAAGAGTGGATTAGGCTTTAAGGAAGAAACATCTCATCCTCTAGCAGAAAGTGGTCTTGTATTTGACAAATTAGGGGACTCAGATGATGAAGAAGAGGTAAAAGGACAACCTATTTCCTATGAAATGTTGTTGCTCTTACAAGGAGACCCATTATCATAAATTGGTACAAATCTTGAATAAGAATCAGAAGAAAGACAAGCAGAAGAACCTGAAGAAGAACAAGAACAAGAGCTTCCTATCTTTGACACACCTCACTTTGATAAGGAACCAGAGGTGATAAATGAACAAGAAACATTGTAAGAAGAATAAAACCATGCTAATGAAGAAGATGAAGTACCTATGACTATTTTCCACTTCTTGGGAGTTTCAGATGATAGTCAAGAAGACTCACACGAATATGAATGGGATACTCTTTCTGATGCTACTATGGACATAGAGGTGGATGTGATACACAAATTTTCTCCTAGATTCTGGATTGAAGAAGGAGAGAGTTATAATACTATATCACTAGAGTTAGATTTGTATAATATTAACATGAACTCTAATAATAACGAAAATGACTCTAATAATCCTAACATCTATTTAGAAGAAAACTTAATGGAAAACATCTTGCAAGTTAATGACATTGATAATAACACAGTGCTATCTCTTGAACCTATTGAATCATTGTCCTTATTACATCTTGAATTGATAGACTAGAATGAGTCTACGACCACAAGCCTGTTATCTTTTGACAATGACTATTCCATAGCCTGTTATCTAAATTCTTGTGAACCCTTCCTTTCTTCCACCAATGTAAAAAGAGAAACCATGACTGAGGAGGATATCAAGTTTCTCAGTCTCAAAATGAAAAACAAAAAGAACAAAAGATCTGATGGTGAAAACCACCTAGTGGCAATATCAGATCCTAAAAGAGAAAAAGAAAAAGATGTATCCGATATTGAAAACCTCTTAGAGGTGCCAAAGGATGAGATTCTTGATATCCTCCCAGATCACTTTCAAGAAAGATCCTCAATTTTGATTGAACCTACACAACCCATTCATTTGGGAATAACAGAAGCTCCTTAGCTAGTTCACATTGCTCAGTCATTAACATAAGATGAAAAGATCCAATTCACCAATTTCTTGAAAGAAAAGATCAATTTTTCTTGGTCTTATTTAGATATGTCTAAATTGGATATAGATTTGATCATGCATCATTTGTCCATTTCACCCGATGGGAAACCAATGAAACAAAAACTTAGAAAAATGAATTCACATGTGGCATTATTAGTAAAAGCAGAATTGGAAAAACTATTGAAAGCTGGATTCATTAAGGCCATTGATTATGCAAACTGGATTTCAAACATAGTTCCTATTTATAAGGCAGACAAATCTATAAGAGTTTGCACAGACTTCAGGGATTTAAACAAGGCTTGTCCAAAGGATGACTTTCCACTTCCCAACATAGATATGATTGTAGATTTGACTGCAGACTATGAGATTTAATCATTGATGGATGTATTTTCTAGATACAATCAAATCAAAATTGCCCCTGAAGATCAAGAAAAGATTGCATTCACATGTGCATGGGGAACATATTGTTGGAATGTGATTCCTTTTGGTCTCTAAAATGTAGGTGCAACTTATCAAAGAGAAATGACCACAATATTCCATGACATGATGCATAGAAACATGGAAGGCTATGTAGATGACACATTGGCAAAATCAAAGATAAGGACTACACATATAGAGGACCTAAGGAAAATCTTTGATAGAATGGAACAATTTCAATTAAGACTTAATCCTAAGAAGTGTGCATTTGGCATGTCATCTAGAAAACTATTAGGATTCATAGTCTCAGCAAAAGGAATTGAGGTGGATCTAGCAAAGGTGAAGGCTATTCTTGAAATGCAACCACCTAGAAACATTAGTCAAATGAGGACACTACAAGGCAAAATACAATCCATAAGAATATTTATATCTCAGTTGGTAGATAGAGCGCAACCTTTCACAAATTTGATATGTAAAGGAACTACATTCACTTGGGATGAGCAATGTGAAGAAAATATTTCCCAAGTCAAGAAATATCTAATGAATCCTCCTATCCTAATGGCACCAATTTATGGAAAACCTCTATTACTCTACATATCAGCTACAAACACATCATTAGCAGTATTGATTTCACAAGAGGATGAAGCTAAGAAAGAAAGAGCTATATACTATATCAGTGAAAGTTTGGTTACATA
The DNA here is from genome assembly GCA_027943335.1 of Chamaecyparis obtusa. Taxonomy (NCBI): domain Eukaryota; kingdom Viridiplantae; phylum Streptophyta; class Pinopsida; order Cupressales; family Cupressaceae; genus Chamaecyparis; species Chamaecyparis obtusa. The sequence continues at coordinate 394,658 of BSBK01001473.1, read as the reverse complement.
TGAGTTGAACTATTTAATGATTGAAAAATCATGCTTAGCAGTGGTGTTTGCATCCCAAAAGCTTAGGCATTACATGTTGACACACAAGGTGAAGCTAGTGGCTAAGATTGATCCACTCAAGTATCTATTAACAGATGACAAGCCATTACATGTGGAGTTTCTAGATGAATCTATTATGCACTTAATAGAGCATCCCTGGAAGATGTATTTTGATGGCTCCTTCTTACAGCAAGGATTAGGAGCTAGATGCTTATTCATTAAACCACAAGGATACAAGATTCCAAAAGCATTTAAGATGATCTTTCCATGTACAAACAACATAATAGAGTATGAAGCTCGAGTGAATGGACTCAAACTTGTAATAGAATGGAAAATTGTCGAATTACACATCTATGGATATTTGCAACTCATTATCAATCAAGTGAATGGTGATTATTAGATGAAAGATGCCAAGCTCATGCCTTATAAAAGAATGGTGGATGACTTGAAGAAATACTTTTTCTTCATCACATTTCAACAAATTCCAAGGTCAGAGAATAGAGCAGCCGATGCCATGGTTACTTTAGCATTCATTTTACAACTTGAAGAACATCAATTTCACTATGATTTCCTGGTGGAGGAACTCCCATTTCTCTCCTATGACTCACCTAAATCCCAAAGTGTTTGTGTCCTTGAAACCCAAGTGTTATCCAAATATACCCATATCTATTCCTATCTTAAAGACCAAACAATCCCTGAAGGCTATTCTAGAAATGAAAAGAGATCCCTCATAAGAGTGGCATCACATTATATAATCATTACTAATGATTTGTTTAGATGTAGTCTAGATGGTAAGCTTCTTAGGTTTTTAGAACATGAAGAGTCTAATCGTGCATTAAAGGAAGTTCATGAAGGTGTGTGTGGATCACACTCAAATGGTTTTTCATCAGCCAAGAAACTTTTAAGAGTTGGATACTATTGGCCTACCATAGAAAAAGATGCTATCCATTTTTCAAAAACATGCAAGAAATGCCAGATCCATGGTAGCCTGATACATGCTCCAACTAGGGAGATAATTCCTTTCATAACACATTGGCCATTCCAGCAATGGGCCTTTGATTTAGTTGGTCAAATTTACACTAATTCATCAAGTGGACATAAATACATCATTACTGCAATTGAGTATTTCACAAAATGGGTGGAAGTTGTCCCACTGTCTAATGCAACATAATTTTTTTTTCCATGTTTAGCTTGAATTATATCATCTGATGTTATGGTATACCCTCATCGATTGTGACTGACAATGGGGGTCAATTCAAAAACAAAGACATAGATGAGTTGTGTCTTCAATTTAAATCACTTAGCACTATTCCTCGATCTATTACCCTCAAGGTAACGGACAAGCTGAGGCATCAAACAAAACTATATTGAAAATCTTGCATAGGACAGTGAACAAATTAGGAAAGGATTGACATTTTCAAATCAATCTAGCATTATGGACTTATAGAACACCAACTAGAGAAACTCCTTTTGCACTAGTTTATGGATCAGAGGAAGTACTACTAGTTGAGGTAGAGATTCCATCACTGAGGGTATCATTGAATCATCTAGTCACTAATGAGGACTACACAATCCCTCGACTGCAAGAGCTAGAATTGTTAGATGAGTGCAGACAACATGTGTTTGATCGTCTAAAAGCTTATCAAAAGAGAATGTCAAGAGGATACAACAACAAAGTGAAACCAAGAATTTTTTAGGTAGGAGATCTAGTTGTAAGAGAAAATCCTAAAAATCAACAAAATTGAGAACAAAAGGGAAAATTTTAACTCAACTAGCTGGGCACCTTTGTCATTACAATAGAATTTGGATCAGGAGCCTATCAATTGGCTATGCCTGAAGGAGATGTTTTACTAGATCCAATCAACACTTTGCACCTAAAAAGGTTTTATGCCTGACATTCTTGAGATGACTTCTGTATAGTGAAAAGAGTCCTAAAAAAAGTACAAAAAATTAGAAAAAGTTCCTAAAGAAAATAAAAAATAGCAAATATGAATCCTGAAAAAAATAAAAAACAATGGAAAATTTCCTGAAAAAATGACCATCTCGGTGAAAACCTAGCAAATAGGTGCCTTGGTGAGTCCAGAAAAAATAGAAAAGAGAAAAAGTACAAAAAAATTGGAAAAGATAAAAAGTGTCTTGGTAAAAACCTGCTAAACAGGCACCATGATAGAAAAAATAGAAAAAGTTTGGCCAAGTGGTGAAAACCTAGTAAATTAGCGCTACTTGTAATCAATGCTCTATCTATCAAGACAACGCTTGCGCATTTGGCCGATGTAGATCTCAGCTTGTACATATCTTTCAATCACTTTTGTGATGTGCCAAATCCTAAGAGCCTATTATCAGAAAATCATATCTTCCTAAGGTTGGAATCTGTCCACATTAAGGTCCTAGGTAAACTATTTTCCCTAGGGGGCAATGATCAAGATCATACATGTCCTTAACTCATTAGGATCTTTTTCTAAGAATAGCATCTGCAATCGACATTAAACTACGACAACAAAGGTATTTCTAAATACCACCTGAGTCTACAATAGACATTAAACTACAACAACAAAGGTATTTCTAAATACCACCCAAGTCCGCAATAGACAATAAACTATGAACAAAGGTATTTTTCAATACCACCCTATTCTGCAATAGACAATAAACTGCAAACAAAGGTATTTCTAAATATCAACCATAAAAAGTATTTCTAGATACTTGGACCTAAAGGTGTTCCTAAACACTACATCATGACGATAAAAGTGTTCCTAAACACTAAATAGGTGAACCACTTATTGATGAAATATAAATTGATAATTGATAATAATTCCTATGTGTGTTTGCAAAAATAATCAACAGTGTTCCTAAACACTATAATCACAACTATCTGTTTTAAAGAAAATGCATTGTTTATCTTAAGAGGGATAATGAACTTTTTATTATTATCAATTTTTTATTGTTATGTTTCCTTGAGTGACTCGATGATGTCTATGGACTAGAGGAACAAGGACTGGGGGCATAACATTTTCTTTGTCTTCTATTTGTGGTGATAAATCTAATGATCTAAGGTGATCATGGGGGATGGGTGTCTACTATAAGTGCCTCCATCACGATTGGAACGCCATGTATACCTCGACCTGTTTCCTATGAAAACCTTAGTGAGGTTGGATTTATTTCCTTGCCTGTTTAAACAACAATAAAAAACTACTTCCTAGTAAGGTACATAGTAAATCAAATTATACCCAAGGATATGAATATTAAATGAAAGGTCATTGCGGGTATATATTTACAAATTATGCACCAGAAAAGAAAAGGTTTTATATCAAACAGGAAGTAACTGATGAAACATTCTAGCCTATATGCTTTAATGTTTAGGTTATCTTTCAACATGATGAATAAAGGGAAGTATTCATATTTTTATGATTGCTAAATTTATTAGTGAAAATTGTACTATCCTAATGAGGTCCCATTACAAATGCTCTATGATGACAATTAATCCACCTTGAATAAACAATGAATGTCCTAGGTGTCTTAGTCTAGGTGCATTTCATTTGGTTAATTGCATTAAGGTTCATTTAAATGCATTTTATTTATTTTTAGTTGCATTGAAGTTCATTTTAAATTGCATTCATTTTTAATATAGTTGCATTCATTTTAGATTTCATAAGCATGAATGTGTGAATTCAATTATCTAAAGCCTTAATGTGAGCTGAAAATTCTAAAACCATTAATCACTTTCCATGTTTGACCAAGTATATCATGAAAACATAAACAACTGGAATTAAATGATTTAGTATATATCACTGATATTCATTTGCATTCATAATCCATTCCATATCATAAGAATGTTTTCATAGTGCATCCATAATCATTCATACATAAATAAAAATGAGATGGGCATACATTGCATCGTAATACATCTCATACATCCATATCCATACATAAAATAAAGATTGCATACATTCACATGAGTTTGCATCCATACATACATAAAGCTTTGAAAACACAAAAACATAAGCATATATTAGTGAAGTATATCATGATGTCATTCTTTCATCATCTAATCTAATTTTGACCAAGTATGACCATCACATCAATATCCTAAGCATGAGATGCATATTAGATATATCACATGTGCAGAACCAGAACCATCATATGAAACAAGATAAAGCAGATACAATATCCATGAAAGAACCATCAATGAATCAAGAGCATCAATATATCATCAATATGTGAGTATCAAAATGTTAGAACAATATATCAGAATATGGATGAAACAAATATCAGAGTGTCAGAGTATTAGTATCACATGAAACAATGTATCAACAATAAACAATCCATAGGACATGAGAGAGTGTATCAATAAAAAATGGTACAAATACAGGATATGAAATATGTATATTAGAGATACAAAAAAAAATGAGAGTACATAATATCAAGCCTCACTAGCTCCCTCATCCTCTAATGGAGGAGAGAGGATACATCTGCTCTGCTAGAAATCGATGGAGGCATCTCATCATCTGACTACTGAACTATGACTGAATATAAAGGAGCTCTCTGAGGAGTAGTAACAACAACACAATATGATGTGAAATAATATGTAGCTCACTTACCTTGGTGGGTAGCTATATGGGCATATCTATCCCACTTTTCTCTCATCTAAGATAATTGAGTATGTCACTTTGATAATCATGCTCGAAGTGTGGCCACCTCTAACTGCAATGCAGCTTGCTCTTACTCACACTGAGATAGTTGATCCCCATCGCCACCTGCAGGAGGATCTTAACGTGCCTAGTACTAATCCCCATCACCCCCTCCTCATGCTACCCTCTGACATTATGCATGCTCATCTCTATGGAGAAGAGGCCTTGTGTCTCTTTGCGGGGGGTGACTCTCAATCACCGCTATCGTTGTTTCCCTGCATCTCCTCTAGAGGCCCGTTGTCTGCTGCTATCACCTCCTCCACCTCCACCTCCTCCTCCTCCATCTCCTCCATCATATCCTCCACCTCCACCTCTATGGGCTCCATCTCTCCCTCCATCCAACCCCCTATCCCTACCTCTCTACCTTGAGTAGCTCAGCCTCAGCCACCACCATCATCGACAGGATCATAATCAAGTGTGTCCTCTAGGCGAGCAGAGACCTCATCAGGAGCTGTGAAGGAGAGACCTAGATATATGATTTTAGTGTTATTTTTCCTATTAAATAGGATACCAAATTTAATGGAGGAATTTTAAAATTCTTGATAGTTAATTAATTGTTCTTCCCGTGTCTTTACGTGAATATGTTACTATAGAAGTTGAGGGGTTTTGGAATGAAGAGTTTTCTTCTGATTTTATTTTATGAGTGTTGACTTATATTTTGGGGAGGTATTTATTTAAAAGCTAGGGGAATTGCTACAATAGGGGGTTTTGGAAATCGGTTCTAGATCTTTGGTTCTAGTTGAATTGCATATAGTTGTGACTGTAACTTATAGCTAAGGAATGTATCTGTATTTAAATTTCTCGATTTGGCATCAGTAGTTGATGGAAATTATACAAGGAAAATTGTGTGTTTCTTATTGGGCAATTGATGTAACAATTTTTCTATTTCCAGTAAGTATTGGCTCTATTTTTTGCTAATTTCATTCACCGCGATTATATTTTTTTTGGTTGTTCTTTTTTCCCTAGGTTGTTGCATTATATCTGGGTACAATTCTCTTGGAAAAATTCATGTTGATCATGTGTCTCATATCTTATTATAGACAAACTTTAACTATGTGTGTGTATTACTAAGTGGAATGTAATTCTATGTTCAAAGGCTAACGTTTTATTCATTATCATTATATTTCCTTGCTCATAGTGGGTATTTTTTTGGGACTCGAGAATGGATGATAGATGCATATGTCACATATTTTTCTGGAGGGTATTAATTCCTTTCTTGTTCAATTCTTATTAGGTTTTGATTGAGTCCATAGTTTTTGGTAGTATCTCATCTCTTCTCCTTGTCCCTAGTTTGGCAATGCATTCTAGTGTTTGTTAGGCGTGGTTCTATACATAAGGCATTTTTGACCTTGTACCATGTGGAAAAGAAAAAGAATGGAAATGCCTATATGTCAGCATATTTTTACCCTATCTAGTTGGCATTGATAGGTGTACCCTCCTATTTTGGAGTGTTAGGTTTTTTGTGTATTCATTTGGTCTTTCAATTTGTCTTCTTATGGTATTTCTTCCAAATGGTTATTTACATGTCTTTCTTGCTTCTTTTTCTACATTTGGAATTTGGATGGCTAAATAGATGGACATTTTGCTACATTTGGATTGAAATTTTGCTACATTTGGATGGTGTTTCTTCTAAGTGGTTATTTCCATGACTTTCTTTTGCTTCTTTTTCTTACAACACTAACTAAATTATTATATTATTTTAAGGTTGTGATGATTATGTATGAAAGGATATGACTCAAAGATTAATAATATTATGAAGAAAAGTGAGACTATGTAGACTTTTTTTATCACCACAGAAACATAGAAAGATCAAAAAGGATACTAATACAGAAAGAGACTAATTAAATTCATAAAGATTATTCTTATAATAGTAAATTATGTCTAGCATTATATGAATGCACTTATATTAGTTTAGAGACTTTTATTTTTGTATCAAAAATATATACAAGGAAGTGAGCCTTCTTTTGTATTCAAGGCAGTAAGCCTTCTTTTCACCAGGGACAGTGAGTTCCTTAGGCTCTACCCTAAAAACTATAAACATTTCTATCAGTTATATCATATAGTGAGTGTAATTATCATCATAGTTTTTCATGTTTGGGTTTTCTATATAAAAATTCTAGCATTATGTGTTGTGATTGTCTTTGTCTCAACTATTTTACTTCTACAATAACTTTTATTACTTTAAGTAACTTGATTTTTATATGATGATTCACCCCTTGTCCCACTGTCAATATCAAGAGGTGTTTAACACAACATTCAAGAAAGTTTATCTAACATCCATCTAATAAGCCTTAAAGTTCTTGTGAGTACAAAAGGTAAGAAACATATTGGTTACCTCCATCCTAGCCATAAGAGAAAGTGTCTCTTCAAAGTCAATTATTTCTCTTTATGAATAACCCTTGCAAACCAATCTTTCCTTATTTTGTGTCACTTCTCCTTTATTTTCTTTGTTCTAGAATACCCATATTGTTCTAATAACATTTTTATCTAGTGTGGTAATTTATTTTGGTGAATTCAATGGTGAGCGGGAGTGGGAGTGATAACAGAGAGTGTGGAAGTAGAGCAGGTAAGGGACTGGGCTTCGTAGAGGAGGAGGGTGCCTCAGATGATGAGGACAGTGACAATGAGGAAACCTTAGACGATGAGGACGGGGGACTGGGGGAGTTTTTGGTGGGAGACTACTACAACATTTGGGGTTCCCAGCTTTCTCCTATTAATTTTGTTAGGGTTTGGGCTCCTTGCAATGGTAAAGGTTTGGGGAGGGTTCCTTTCCCCCTTATTTTGGAGAGGAGGAAACCCTTGTTTCTTCAGAAGGTTTGTGTTGGTGAGCGGCTGCTTTGGGTCCTTCTTTGGGATCCTGTTGTGCTAGCCTGTTCCTGGGAACCTCACGTGTGGGCCTCTTTTTGGGTTCCTCCGCTTCTTTCATTTTCATGGGAGAGGGGTGTTGGTTCATTGGGTATGGTCCTATGTGGGATCCCTATTGAGGTGGGGTTGCACACAAATTCTCTTTGGAAGCTATTGGTTTCTCATCTTCACTTTTCCTCTACTGTGCTTCCTATTGAGGTGGAAGCTCATTTTGAGGTGAAGGTTTCTTTCCCTCTTAACACCTCTTTCCCACTTTCTATAGAGGTGGAAGTTCCTTCTGAGGTGGAGGCTTTGCCTATTGAAGTGGCTAGTAGCTGGATGGAAGAGGAGAGTTGGGGTATTGTTGGTGAGTTTGGCCATAGCTAGAGGGTTCTATTTCTACCAAAGATCTTTAACGGTATTATCTTTTTCCTGGCAAGTTGTGATTTGGTGGCATGGTGAGTCTTCCTCTTCTCCATCTCTTTGTTAAAGGTTGGGGGAGCCTTTCAAAACCCTATGGTGCTCGGCCTTTGCTGGAGAGTCCTATTTTTGCCAGAGATCTTTGTTGGTCTTTATTTTTTTCTAGCAGATTGTGATTTGGTGGTATGGGGAGTCATCCTCATTCCCATTTCATTGTTTATGGTTGGGGGAGCCATTCAAAACCCTAAATGCTATGGTGTAGCTGAAGATTTTCTAGCACATATTGTTAAGTTGTTGTTTCTTCTTTGGTATGGTCCTGATAGGGTGGACTGGTCTATCTGCCAGCTCTACTAGTTGTTAAATCCCATTTAGGGTATGGGAGCCATCAATAAGTTTGGGGGAGCCTTTCAAAACCCTGATGGTTTGGTGCAGCTAAAGCTTTACTTGCACAATTATGTAAGTTGTTGTTTCATTTAGTTTGGTTATGGGAGCCATCAAAACCCTTATGTACAGTTTAGGGACCTTGAAAACCCTAGATATTTGGTGATGTTGTAAGGCGTTGGCTTTACACTATAGGTCTCAATAGCTTGAGCCTTTTTGAGTATCTTTCTTATGGTTGTTGTTTCTTTTCTAGGTTTGTTCTGTTGGTTATTCCACTGACAGTGTGTGCTGGGGGGTATTGCAAGGTTTATCTTCTTCCCCATCTGTTTCACTTTGGCTTGAACTAATTCTTCCTATGTTTAATCTCAGGGTTATAGCTCCCATCAAAAACTATTTGTAAATGGTTTCGGGGCCCATTCAAAACCTGCTTTTACCTTAATCAAAAACATTTTTATCTAGTGTTATAGGAACTAATTTCCATGTTTGATTCTTCTCAATCTGATTCATCTCTTCTTCCACTATATGCAACATCCAACATTCATCTCTACTAGTTCTCATAAAAAAGGTCTTCACTTAAATTCTTGATATAATATAGGGATCACTTGTTTATTTTCATTTTCAAATATTCACCTAGTATACACTCCATTCTTATCACCAATTATCTGATTTTCTAAATGATTCCTTTGAACATTATTTTATGGAGTCTTCGGGTTCTTTTCAATAGTTCTTTTTCTTATCTTTTCTATATTTCCTTTTTCTTCCTCCATGTAGATAGGTTTATTAGTTTCATAGACTTTTGGTTCTTTTATCTCATGATTTCATTGTTTATCCACTATGACATTTGTGCTTTCAAATATTTTTATAAGTCTCTTTTTGTATCATCTATAAGCCTTACTTCTAGTTGAGTAACCAAGAAAGATTCATTCATCACATCTTGAATCAAAATTTCCCAAATTTTCTTCATCTCTTCTAATGTAGTATTTTCTATGAAATTTTTGAAATACTTGACTATAGCAAGTCTCTTGTACCATATCTCACAAGGAGTCTTAGAACTATTGACTATGATGTAGAAAAAACTGTGAACTACTTCTTCCCAATATAAATCAAGAGGATTTGCATCTTTAATTATTGTTCTTTCTATTTATTGATGTGTTCTATTATTTTTTTCTACTATGCCATTTTTCTATGGAGTTCTAGGAGAAGACAAATGTATTCTATACCATGATCTCCACAATATTTTTCAAACTCATTGAAGTAAATTCACCTCCTCTATTATACCTTAAGAATTTTATCTTAGGATTTGTTTCATTCTCAACTAAATATTTTAAAGCTTTAAACTTCTCTAGAGATTCTAATTTTTCTCTTAAGCAAGTTTCCTAATTCATCCCATAATAATCACCAATAAGTAACATAAAGTACCTTTCACCATTGATTCTTTTTATCCTAGTAGGTCTGTAGAGATTAGTATGCACTAGCTCCAAGCATTTTATAGAGGAATACTCCTTGTTATTCAATTTTTTCCTTGCTTTCCATCCTATTTGACATATTTTGTATAAGGTGTTGGTAGGTTGATGATCCTTGGCATGTCTCTAACTACATATGCAAAAATAGTATTCACCATATTATCATAGTTAATGTAACCCATCGTTTTGTGTCATAACCAATAATAATTGAATGGTTCCAATAGATAGCTACCTTCTCTAGCCTCTTTGAGTTGATAAACATTACCACCAATCTTTGTTCCTTTTGATACAAGTTTTCTTGAGCTTTATTTTATGATTTCACAATCTTTGTCATGAAATATGAGTTTGTTTTATTTGTTTCATATTTAATTGACCCTGAGTAGATTATGTTTCAATCCTCTAACATAAAGAACATTTTTTGTCTTGTTCTTCCCATCAATTTTTATTATCCCATTTCCACATATTGGAGAAACTCCTTCACCATGTCCAATTTGATAGATACTACATTCCAAATCTTGAGATTGATTTCAATTTCTTTGTCAATAGTCGTGTGATGATAACATCTAATATTAATCACCCAAGTATTTTATTCTTCTTTTTCATGAAAATAATTCATACAATCATTGACCATTCATTGACTTTAACATCTTTCAAGTCACCTGACATCTTACAATCCTTAACATTATGCTTTTTATCATCAACCCTTATTTCTATAAAGAGTGCTTCATAATTTAAATCATTTTGTGTTTCATATTTTGAAGAACAACTATTATCTTTAGAATAAAGAAATCTTGCATGTTTCTCTCTTTTATTATTGTCTTATGATTCTCCATAAGGACATCTAGAAGCATAATGACCAATTCTACCACAATTAAAATATTTGAAAGGTAACTTACCTTTGTATTTTCTTGTGCCTTTCTTCAATCTCCTTATAATATTTATTTCAGCATTCCCAAATTCATCTAGTAGATCAGCATCATTATCATCATTCTTACAACCTTGTAATGTAAACTCCCTCTTAGGAGAATCCTTATCAAATTATTTCATTTTATATGCAGTTAGGGAAACATGCGAATAATCCAATGAGTATTTATTAAATTCATTTTTTTCTTTGATGGATGAAACCTTACAGCTATAAATTTTTGGAAGAGATCTAAGAATCTTCTTCACCACTTGATCTTGTTTACTTTCTCCATGAATACATTTAATCCCATTTACAAATTCATCTACATTGAGCATATAGTTACCCAAGTCTTCATCTTCAACCACCTATTCTTTCTCAAATTTGGTTCTAAAAAAATTCATCTTCATTTATTTCACCATAGTGTCACCTTCATATATATTATTGTGTTTGTCCCTAATTTATTTGGTGATAGTAAAATGCATCACCTTAACAAGTTTTGGATCTACAACTCCGTTCATAACAAAATTTATCGGTTTTCTATTATTCTCATATGCCCTAATATTTGCAACTTTTGTAGGAAGAATATAAAGAGGAGTATAACCAACTTTGACAAAGTTCAAAACACTAAAGCATAAAGAGTATAAATGTGCTTCCATTATTACTTTAAAAAAAGTGAAGTTTGAACCATAAAACTTAGGATCCTTGTGAGATCCGTCATTTTCCGTCGTGAACCTTTTTCTAGTGGTTAAGCTTATTACAGAGGAACCTTTCTCTGATACCAAAGGTTGAATACACCACAAGACTAAGAGGGGGGGGGGGGGTGAATTAGTCTTTACCAATATTTACACTATTAATTTAATTACAAAACTTGTAATTTTAATCAATAGTAATTAATATAAATAAATTAACAATAATTTACAAGTGAACACTAGATTTACATGAAAAACATAATGAGGGAAACATCATGGTGAGAATATCTCACAATATATGAAAATTATTTCAAGAGGCTAATTGTCATACTTTCATCCAATAATCATTATCTTAGGGAAAGATACAAAGGAATTGAAAACTAAAGATCATCTCTCCCTAGTACAAGATACAAGGACAAGTGGAGGCGACTCATTGTATCATCATAGGATACATAAAATGAACTAAAATGAATAAACCTTCAGGATATTTCTTCCAACATTCTCCCTTGAATGTAGTTTCTCTTGAGTCACTACCTCAAGAAACTATTTGAAAATTATACACCAATACTCTAACCAAACACATCTACTACCTTGGATTCACATCTTTTTCAATCTACAAAATCTAAAACTAATTTAATCTTGCATTTATACTATTTGAATCATCACAAAACATAAATTAGGTTGCTTGAAGCAAGGGTTAAGTACTAATCCCAACAAGTTGACTGTCAATACATAATTGTGGTGAGAATATTTACATTTAGGAGATACATAGGACCTAAAATATCATAGAAAAATATGAAAAGTGATCCCTAATACCACACACACTTGGTGCACATCCTCAAAAGTCAGGAAAAGGATAACATGTGGGTATGTGCAGGATCATGGTATGCCAAAAAGTGGCAATCTGAAAAAAACTTATTTTCACTCGTCCAAAAGCGCACAAATAGATTTGTTGACTTTTTGGTAGACCTGGGTGTTAGTACACCTGGCCAAACCAAAAGCCAAACCTGAAGGCATTATCGGATATCCGATATTATCGAATATCTGATATTTGCCAGTGATTATAAATCACTGTACCCAGCTGCGTTCAACATTTTTTCATTGCAAAAATGTTGAACACGGCTAGGTTTCAGATATCTGGTCTCATATCCCCTATCCGATTTTTTCCAAATTGCTCGGGTAAGTTTAGCTTCTATTTTTTATTGTTTTTGTTATTTTTTGTTATTTTTAAATATAAATACATAGTTTTTTATATAAAAATTAGGGTAGCAATGAGTTTTTGTATTATTTTTTAAAATTCATTATAATTATCTTCTTTTTTCATTGCTATCAGACATGGAATTAGAAAACCCTTGTAATGATCCCGCAAACAATCCTGACCCACCTCCCAACAATCCCCCACCTCCAGAAGACGTACCTATCACAAACCCTCATCATTTAGAAGATCTAATAGGAGATCATCTAAATGAACTTAGAGGATCAGAAAACCGCATATGCCAATATCCCCACATTGCGCCCCATGTTTACGACATTGAACACAATAATTGAAAACATGGAGAAATTGACAGAGCAACATAATGCTGCACTTCTTTGGCGTGATTCCATGCATGCCCAGTTTGATGATGGGCTTGATTATGATGAAGTCATGAACCTAAATATAAAAAAACATGACATAGCTAATCTTTTTGTGGATCCTAAAACCGGTCTAAAAGTAGACCCTAAAAAAACCAAGTTGTTAATTAAATGGTGCACAAATAGTGCAATACGTGACAACTTTTGGGATCGTTGGTGGATGGTTTTTGATAGACCACCTCACAACAATTTGGATGTCCCATTTTATTTTCTTAGAAAATTGTATGTTGAATTTGTGCTCGGTCACAAGGTGGATTATTGGAGTATGAGACAGAACCAGGGTGTAGGTTTAGGTGCTCTACAAGATAGGGCATTGTCACAACGGGTGAAATCCTACACATATGTCCCCCCTCCCAAGATTTCACCACCTCCCACAGTGCAGCATCCAGACATTATTATTGAGGTCGGCTCATAGACTATTCGAGGCATTCGTGCGTTGAGTGATCTGTTGGTTACGTAGAGCACAACATTGTTGCCTCCTCATCTTGATGCTTCTAGCACTTCCACGAGCTCACATGTTTGTGTGGCCCACACTTGCATTATATGAAAGAATATTTTTCTTAGTCCCCTGACTGATAGTGATACATATAGTTTTGACTTCGATGGGGATGACTCTACACAGCATACTATAGGCACTAAAGAAGCTCATGTAGATGTGCATCAGGAGCCTATAGTGCCATGGACTCCCACTGTTATGGTAAGGGTAAACCATTCACTTTTTACATTATTTTTAAATTTTATTGTTCATATTTTTAGTAGAATTTCCTTATAATAATTTCCCACTTATGTCTTTTTATGTGTTACATTTATGTTCAGTTGATGACAGAGGAGGAGATGGCACAGGTGGAGGGGTCCATGATTTCAGCCATATCATTTGGTCTTGACTCTTCCACAGTACATATGTTTTAATATACTCATTGGTTTCCTTTTAAATTATGATAATAGTATATGTACATTGTTTTGTAATTTTTATGATCATCTTTTACATACTGATGCAGGTGTCACCAGTTGCCACCGAGGGGCAATGTGAGGGGGTGTAGGTCTCGGCAGTTGATAAAGGAAAGGTAATTAAGTAATTTAGTTTGTTTATGCATACATGTATACTTGTCAATTGTGCGTACTCATTTTTAATTTACATGGTTTATATGACAGAGAGTGGCATGTGATGATGTCGTGAGACCCTATCATCATGATAGAGTCACAGACATGTCCATTTAGAGTGATAGCCCTGTGATACATATATTTCTAAAGTTATTTGTGTGCATTTTTCTATCAAGTACATATAATATGGTCAAGTTATGATAATATGAAGTATCTGTTTGACTTTTGTAGGTCACTCCTAGTTTGAGGGAGCCAGAATGACAAGGGTTTGTATCGTTGATGACTCAACCAACAATCCCTGAAGAAAGGTCAACATAGGTAAGTTTTAATGTTAATTTAGTTATTTTGTAAACATATATTTGCTACCAAGTTTTTAACATTAAATAGTATAACTCATAGATCAATCTCATGTTCGTAAACATATATAGGTGGGAGTCATCATTGGTGGCACTATTCCTGTGCCACCTATAAGGACATATATTAGGTCTCCTGCCCGCAGGAGGAGACAAAGAGGTGAGGTATATGAGAGTTTAATTTTAGTTTAAATTTTATTTATTATTGTTGACTATGATTCTGAATTTTAATCTAACTTGGGGTTTCACTTTTGTGTTTGAATGTAGGATCCATTAGAGCCAAAGAGTACTTCAAAGAGGCTCCATTTTGATGATCCACCAGTAGAATAGGATGTCCTAGAAATATTTGTAGTTGAACTTCTTATTTTGAGATGTCATATGACATATTTTGAGATGGTGTATGCCACATTGTATCTAGATATGTCGACATATAATCATGAGGACAGAATTATTTTTCATTTTGATATATATATGAAACTTGATATGTGATCCAATTTGTTAATTGTGTGTTCATTTATTCATTGTTAGTATGTAAATATGCTTGTGTGTATGTACTCTTGTGTACAATTTATGCCTTAAGTATATTCATATATATTCAAGTACAATATTCATAACCTAAATTCACGTGTATGGGCTATGTGCATAACTTAAGTGAATTCATGTTGTATGCTTTATAATTATGTGCTACATGTATGCTTCATGACTTAAGAAAATTTATGTGTATGCTTTATGTGCTACGTGTGTTCACATGTGTAATTCATCATTTGAGGTATATAAGGATATCTATTAAAGTGGTTTCAAGATTTGTAGACTTACCTTTTACTCCCAATGGCCAAAAGACTTCAAACTAGCCTAATTACATAATCAAACACCCTTTTGGCCATATCAAAACATATTGGTCTTTTGGACAAAATATCAGTACTCTGTCTGTACCCCTACAAATACACTAGGAATGCCTAAGAAACATGGTGTTGTAGGATCATTGATACCTCTCACAAGGTCTAAGTTATGAGGCTTGATAGTTTGCTAAACAATCATGCTTAGTGCAACTTTCAACTGACCCTCACTGCAAGTTTTGGCATCGAGCGAGACTAGCACGCCAAATTCAAACAAATTTGAATCTCCCAGAATAGAGAGAGGTTATTGTAGGCCTCAAAAATGTCATCCTGTATCATCTCATGAATCTTCAATACCTCTCACGGGGTCTGAGTTATGAGCCTCAAAAGTTCACTGCCCAATCGTTCTTAGTGCACCTTGGGGACACTTTGGTCGAGCGTGGTCTGGAACGTTCTATTGACTCAGTGGTTGAAATGGGATTATGCCTAGCATTTACCCACCCAACTAGAGCTAATGGCATAGTCCATTTGGTGCCAAGATGAATGGTTTGGAAGTAGTCCATTGGTGCAACTTTTAACTGACCCTCACTACAAGTTTTGGCATCGAGCGAGACTCGCGTGCCAAATTCAAACAAATTTGAATCTCCCAGAATGGAGAGAGGCTATTATAGGCCTCAAAAACATCATCCTATAGCATCTCATGGATCTCCCATACCTCTCACGGGGTCTGAGTTACGGTGCTCAAAAGTTCATTGCCCAATCATGCTTAGTGCACCTTGGGGACACTTTGGTCCGGCGTGGTCCAGAATGTTCTGCTGACTCAGTGGTCGAAATGGGGTTGTTCCTAGCATTTACCCACCCAAAAAAAGCTAATGGCATAGTCCATTCAGTGCTAGGATGAACGGTTTGCAAGTAATCCATTGGTGCAACTTTCAACTGACCCTCACTGCAAGTTTTGGCATCGAGCGAGACTCGTGTGCCAAATTCAAACAAATTTAAATATCCCAGAATGGAGAGAGGTTATTGTAGGCCTAAAAAATGTCATCTTGTATCATCTCATGGATCTTTGATACCTCTCATGGGGTCTGAGTTACAAGGCTTGAAAATTCACTGCCCAATCGTGCTTAGTGCACCTTGGGGACACTTTGGTTCGGTGTGGTCTGGAACGTACTGTTGACTCAATGGTTGAAATGGGGTTGTGCCTAGAATTTACCCACCCAACCGGAGCTAATGGTATAGTCCATTTTGTGCTAGGATGAATGGTTTGGAAGTAATCCATTGGTGCAACTTTCAACTGACCCTCACTGCAAGTTTTGGCATCGAGCAAGATTCGTGTGCCAAATTCAAATAAATTTGAATCTCCCAGAATGGAGAGAGGTTATTGTAGGCCTTGAAAATTCCATCCCATAGCATCTCATAGATCTCTGATACCTCTCACAGGGTTTGAGTTACAAAGCTCAAAATTTCATTGCCCAATCGTGCTTAGTGCACCTTAGGGACACTTTGGTCCGACGTGGTCCAGAATGTTTTGCTGACTCAATGGTCGAAATGGGGTTGTCCCTAGCATTACCCACCCAATCGGAGCTAAAGTGCAGTCCATTCGGTGCTAGGATGAATGATTTGGAAGTAATCCATTGGTACAACTTTCAACTGACCCTCACTGCAAGTTTTGGCATCAAGCAAGACTCGCGTGCCAAATTCAAACAAATTTGAATCTCCTAGAATGGAGAGAGGTTATTTTAGGCTTTAGAAACACCATCCTATAGCATCTTATAGATCTCTGATACCTCTCATGGGGTCCAAGTTACGAGGCTCAAAATTTCACTACCCAATCATGCTTAGTGCACCTTGGGGACACTTTGGTCCGGCGTGGTCTAGAACATTCTGCTGACTCAATGGTCAAAATGGGGTTGTGCCTAGCATTTACCCATCCAACCGAAGCTAATGGCATAGTCCATTTGGTGCTAGGACAAACGGTTTGGAAGTAATCCATTGGTGCAACTTTCAACCGACCCTCATTGTAGTTTTGGCATCGAGCGAGACTCACGTGCCAAATTCAAATAAATTTAAATCTCCCAAAATGGAGAGAGGTTATTGTAGGCCTCAAAAACACCATCCTGTAGCATCTCATGGATCTCTGATACCTCTCACGGGGTCTGAGTTACGAGGCTCAAAATTTTTTTGCTCAATCGTGCTTAGTGCACCTTGAGGACACTTTGGTCCAGCGTGGTCCGGAATGTTCTGCTGACTCAGTGGTCAAAATAGGATTCTGCCTAGCATTTACCCACCCAACCGGAGCTAATGGCATAGTCCATTCAGTTCAGGATGAACGGTTTAGAAGTAATCCATTGGTGCAACTTTCAACTGACCCTCACTGCAAGTTTTGGCATCGAGCGAGACTCGTGTGCCAAATTCAAAAAAAATTGAATCTCCCAGAATGGAGAGAAGTTATTGTAGGCCTCAAAAACACCATCCTATAGCATCTCATAGATCTCTGATACCTCTCACGAGGTCTGAGTTACGAAGCTTGAAAGTTCGCTGCCCAATCATGCTTAGTGCACCTTGGGGACACTTTTGTCTGGCGTGGTCTGGAACATTCTGCTGACTCAGTGGTCGAAATGGGGTTGTGCCTAGCGTTTACCCACCCAACTGGAGCTAATGGAATTGTCCATTCGATGTCGGGATAAATGGTTTGGAAGTAATCCATTGGTGCAACTTTCAACTGACCCTCATTGCAAGTTTTGGCATCGAGCGAGACTTGCGTGCCAAATTCAAACAAATTTGAATCTCCCAGAACGGAGAGAGGTTATTTTAGGCCTTAGAAATGTCATCCTTTAGCATGTCATAGATCTCTGATACCTCTCATAGGGTTCAAGTTATGAGCCTCAAAAGTTCTTTGCCCAATCGTGCTTAGTGCACCTTGGGGACACTTTAGTCTGGCGTGGTCTGGAATGTTCTGCTGACTCAATGGTTGAAATGGGGTTGTGCATAGTGTTTACCCACCCAACCGGAGCTAATGGCGTAGTCCATTCAGTGCTAGGATGCAATCCTTGAACACTATCCCTTCACCATGGAATCATCATTTTACTTTGGACACATTTGACCAATTTTGACTCAATGACCCCAACTATTACATCCTTTGACGATACAAATGTAATGGAATTAAGACAATAGAAATGTAGGGATACAAAATTAAGATGATACAAATTATATAAGGATACAACATTCATAGTAAGGAAACATATTTTTTGCGCTTTACATGGCATTAAGATGATACAAATGTGAGCTTTTAATATTTGCAAATCAACCCCATGGGCTCTTTTATATTTCCAATTTTGCATCAAATTTTTTATATACAAAATTTGGCATCTAAATATGCACATTACATTCAATCTTTGTTTTTATATACAAAATTTGGCATCTAAATATGCACATTACATTCGATTGTTGTTTTTATATACAAATTTTGGCATCTAACTATGCACATTAGATTCGATTGTTGGTTTTATATACAAAATTTGACACTAAATATGCAAATTACACAACTATATATAAAAAATAAGTGTCCTTTCCACTCCAATCCCTACATTTAGAAGGCAGAAGAAAAGTTAATAGAGAATATAAGAAGTGCCCTTTTGACATCTAAATATGCAAATTACAGAACTATATTTTAACTTGAGTTGAACTTACCTATTGAAGTGTGCCTGAAGGGTCATCTCTTTGCTTGAGAGTATTTAGTATTCTTTCATGATCAGCAGTACTAATAGTCCAAATTTCCTTTGTCTTTGGTTTTCCTTGATGTTTCAACAACTTAACATTGGCTGCTATAACAAGGTGTGAATACATGAGAATGGTTTTGTGCTTCTCATAGTCTTCAAACGTAGGAATGCCATTATTTCTAATCATATATGTGCACAACCATGTTCCCGCAACAACATGTGATCCTGTTGGATATGTGACCATATCATCATATGTCATCGGTTGTGCAAGTTTCTACTTTCCTCGTACACAACATGCTAACCAATAATCTGATCTCTCATCATTCCCTTCTGGTGCAACCAATGCAAAAACATATCCTAGCTGTAGAAGATCTGAAAGATGGTCGTAGTCAAGTGAACAATCCATGTCATCATTTATTATAGAGATTGTGAGAGATAAAGGAGTAAGATAATGTGGAACCCATGTATCAACTCACTCACTTGACTCACACTGATCCCAATCACACTTAAGACAACTTGAACAATAACAAGCCAACTCTCGTGTCCAAATTGTCCATGTACCAGCATCTGAGCTTCAAAATGAATGCATTTTTGAAGAATCTTTCATAGTTTGACAATCTAACCTATCTCCTATTGTGCCCAACTCAACCAACCAAAAGAATATGTGCACTACTGAATCAAGAGTCCCCCCTGTGACAATGCTAAAGTACACCAATCAATAATAGAACGGGCATCAATAAGTTTTGTACCTGAAATCCTCAGTTGCTCCTTAACTAGAGCTCTCTTTACGCATGCACCTGCTCCATCATGCTCCCCTTTTCCATGACCGGCCTCAAAAAAACTCCAAATATGAGGTACACCTCTCTCTACATGCTTTCTACATAACCAATAAAACATACGAGCATTTCTGAATTGACCTGTGCAATTATCTGACCAAATGAGATGTCTATCCATAGCAATATTATTTTCCCGCACCCACTCAAAATAATTCTCAAAGCAATGTTGGAAAAACACAGATGAGTGCGATCTATCATCACTCATATAAAAATGGTACTCTATGATTATCTTCCAGTCATCTTCTGTACTATCAGGGGAATATCTATATGTTATGTGCACAAAAATAGAAACCTGGATAGAATTGTAATATTGAGCTTGCAATTCATTTTGGGGTTGGAATGTATAGTTCTCTAAAAAGTCAACAACTGATATAATAGTGCCAATCGGGAAAGTGTTCTTACACATCCTGAATTTTTTATCCAACCACTGAGACCTATGACTATGCCTTGCATACTTGTAAAAAAGATTCTTCCTGAAATCTAAAATAAAATCAGCTACCTTGCATTCTTTAGTAACCAACTCACATCTAGAGCCTTCACCTCCACTTTTTAATGTATATTTGACGGTTTAATATACCTTTTTGTGGACAACTATCTTTCCAAAATTGTGTTCGCAACCCTCATGAAAACATTTGACAAACTTCATTGGCCCACCACACTCTGAGCACTTGTCATTTAAGCAATCTTTTCTATAAAAGAAACATCCATCACCTCTAGGACATAAAAAATGATCTAGCAAGTCTCTTGATGATTTTGGAAGAGCACTTGCACCACACTCCTCCAATATTTCACTACTATGCAAAGTAGAATGAATGGATCGTAAAAATTCATGGTGCATTGAAAACTCCATATGATATTTGCAACAACAAGTATTTCGAATCTTAAGAGGCACACAAAAAAAAGGCTTCAGGGCTTCAAAAGCTCTTTGTGATATTTGCAATGTTGGATGTGTCTCGCAAATTTTTTTGAACAACATTGTTTGACTCACCTCCAAATAATGTTTGGGATGCGGGGTGCGGTCTAGAATGTCAATTCTCAACTTCAAGACATCCTTCACATTTGGTGACACTCTTCAGTTAGATTGCCAAAATAGTTGAATTTGATCCTTCACAGCATCAGTAAGCTTCCTATCACAACATGAAAGTCTCCCACCATAAGCCCATGTATCATTTTGAAGAGGATCATCAAGTCTTTCTCTTCTTGCAAGTGCTCTATCCAAAGTTTTACGATTTAGATTCAAGTCAACACAAGTTTGTCTCATCAAACGAGCCTTTCTCAAATGATGACTTACCAAAGAGGTTGTAATAACCCTCCTAGCAGCTCTCTTATCTTTTTCCTTGGTAGTCTTCCCAATGGAATTGAGATCACTAAAAATATTTCTCACAATAATAGCATTCCGCTCCTTTTTCTTGTTCACACTAATCTTCAATTTGACTAGTATACGTCTCATCTTCTGCATCTTTAACAATTGCACAAACATTTGACATTGCTCAACCAACATCTTGTACCTAAAAAATTGATCAAAAAGTTTTGAAACCCACAACCGAACGGTTCTTTCTGATCTCTTACCATCAAAATTGCTCATTATGTTCTCATCAATTTCAAGTAACCATTTAGTTCTTCTTGAAGGTCTTAATTTTGAAGTTTGTCTTTCTTCCTTCGAAGGGACTTCATTTCTCATATAATTTGGAGATGTGTAATGTTGATTTGGTTCTTTTGCACCATTAACATTGTCAATTCCTTCATATTCAATCGATGGATTTTTATTGACAATGTCTACACTTCCATTGGCCACATCTACATGTTCATTTTCAAAACCTACATTTTCATCTTCGAAACCTAAATTCTCATTTTGAAAACCTACATTTTCATCTTCAAATTCATGTTCTTCACTTGAAACCACATTCAAAGGTGGGTCTATGCCGACATCTTCATTCATATTTAACATTCCTTGTCTCTTATTCCAATGGGCAACCCTATCCTTTTCTCTATACACTTCAACATCTTCATTTGTGAGTCTCCTCTTCCATTTATGATTTCAACAACTACTACTCCCCATAGTTAGACCAAAAAGTAGATGCAAATACCTTTGGTAATAGAGAAAATATCCCCCAAAAAAGATGAAATACCTTTGGTAATCGAGAAGATCACCCCACAAAAAGGTGAAATACCTTTGCTAATATAGAAAATCACCCCAAAAAAGATGAAATACCCTTGGTAATTGAGAAAATCACCCCAAAAAAAGATGAAATACCTTTGGTAATATAGAAAATCACCCCAAAAAGTGGTTTTTTGTCTTCTCTTTGCAACTCGAATCCCGTAATTTAGGCAAAACATGTGACTCTCTGGAGGGACCCAGAGAATCTTGTTTTTTTTTAACACTGGTGAAAAGAATCAGATATCTAATACTATCGAATATCTGATAGTATCAGATATCTGATATCTCAATCTTTCTCTTTCTCACTCTCACTCTCCTCTCTCCTCTCTTTCTCTCCTCTCTCCTCTCTCTCTCTCTCTCACCTAGAGAGAGAGAGATCTCACTCACCTTTCTCTCTCCTCTCTTTCTCTCCTCTCTCTCCTCTCTCCTCTCTTTCTCTCTCACCTAGAGAGAGAGAGGAGAGAGGAGAGAAAGAGATAGAGAGAGAGGAGAGAAAGATATATAGAGAGAGAGAGAGGAGAGAGAGATGAGAGAGAGGAGAGAGAGGAGAGAGAGAGAGAGGAGAGAGAGGAGAGAGAGAGAGAGAGAGAGAGAGAGAGAGAGAGAGAGAGAGAGAGAGAGAGAGAGAGAGAGAGAGAGAGAGATGAGAGAGAGAGAGAGAGAGAGAGAGAGAGAGAGAGAGATCTCACTCACCTTTCTCTCTCCTCTCTTTCTCTCCTCTCTCTCCTCTCTCCTCTCTTTCTCTCTCACCTAGAGAGAGAGAGAGGAGAGAGGAGAGAAAGAGATAAAGAGAGAGAGAGAGGAGAGAAAGAGATGAGAGAGAGGAGAGAGAGAGGAGAGAGGAGAGGAAAGAGATAGAGAGAGAGAGGAGAGAAAGAGATTAGAGAGACAAGAGGGTTCTAATGTGTTGAAGGGGGTCATGGGGACTTCCTAGGGGTCCTAACATGTGATAAGGTGTACTAGGACCCCTAGGAAGTCCTCATGACCCCTTTCAATACATTAGAATGCTCAAGTGTGTCCTAAGGGGCATAGGACCCCTTAGGACACACTTGAGCATTTGAATGTGTCGAAAGGGGTCATGGGGACTTCCTAGGGGTCCTAATGTGTGATAAAGCATACTAGGACCCCTAGGAAGTCCTCATGACCCCTTTCGACACATTTGAATGCTCAAGTGTGTCCTAAGGGGTTGTAGGACCGCTTAGGACACACTTGAGCATTCTAATGTGTTGAAAGGGGTCACGAGGACTTCCTAGGGGTCCTAACGCATGATAAGGCATACTAGGACCCCTAGGAAGTCCTCATGACCCCTTTCGACACATTTGAATGCTCAAGTGTGTCCTAAGAGGTCATGGGGACTTCCTAGGGGTCCTAACACATGATAAGGCATACTAGGACCCCTAGGAAGTCCTCATGACCCCTTTCGACACATTAGAATGCTTAAGTGTGTCCTAAGGGGTTGTAGGACCCCTTAGGACACACTTGAATGTTCTAATGTGTCAAAAGGGGTCATGAGGACTTCCTAGGGATCTTAATGCATGATAAGGCATACTAGGACCCCTAGGAAGTCCTCATGACCCCTTTCAAAACATTGGAATGCTCAAGTGTGTCCTAAGGGGTCGTAGGACCCCTTAGGACACACTTGAGCATTCTAATGTGTCGAAAGGGGTCATGGGGACTTCTGAGGGGTCCTAACATGTGATAAGGTGTACTAGAACCCCTAGGAAGTCCTCATGACCCCTTTCGACACATTGGAATTCTCAAGCATGTCCTAAGAGGTTGTAGGACCCCTTAGGACACAAATGAGTGTTCTAATGTGTCGAAAGGGGTCATGGGGACTTCCTAGGGGTCCTAACACATGATAAGGCATACTAGGACCCTTAGGAAGTCCTCATGACCCCTTTTGACACATTAGAATGCTCAAGTGTGTCCTAAGGGGTCTTAGGACCCCTTAGGACACACTTGAGCATTCTAATGTGTCGAAAGGGGTCATGAGGACTTCCTAGGGGTCCTAATGTGTGATAAGGCATACTAGGACCCCTAGGAAGCCCTCATGACCCCTTTTGACACATTTTAATGCTCAAGTGTGTCCTAAGGGGTCATAGGATCCCTTAGGACACACTTGAGCATTCTAATGTGTCGAAAGGGGTCATGGGGACTTCCTAGGGGTCCTAACACGTGATAAGGCATACTAGGACCCCTAGGAAGTCCTCATGACCCCTTTTGACACATTGGAATGCTCAAGTGTGTCCTAAGAGGTCGTAGGACCCCTTAGGACACAAATGAGCATTCTAATGTGTCGAAAGGGGTCATGGGGACTTCCTAGGGATCCTAACGCATGATAAGGCATACTAGGACCCCTAGGAAGTCCTCATGACCCCTTTCGACACATTAGAATTCTCAAGTGTGTCCTAAGGGGTCGTAGGACCCCTTAGGACACACTTGAGTGTTCTAATGTGTCGAAAGGGGTCATGAGGACTTCCTAGGGGTCCTAATGCATGATAAGGTGTACTAGGACCCCTAGGAAGTCCTCATGACCCCTTTTGACACATTTTAATGCTCAAGTGTGTCCTAAGGGGTTGTAGGACCCCTTAGGACACACTTGAGCATTCTAATGTGTCAAAGGGGTCATGGGGACTTCCTAGGGGTCCTAACACATGATAAGGTGTACTAGGACCCCTAGGAAGTCCTCATGAACCCTTTCAACACATTGGAATGCTCAAGTTCTTCCTATGGGGTCATAGGACCCCTTAGGACACACTTGAGCATTCTGATGTGTTGAAAGGGGTCATAAGGACTTCATAGGGGTCCTAACATGTGATAAGGCATACTAGGACTCTTAGGAAGTCCTCATGACCCCTTTCGACACATTGGAATACTCAAGTGTTTCTTAAAGAGTTGTAGGACCCCTTAGGACACACTTGAGCATTCAAATGTGTTGAAAGGGGTCATGGAGACTTCCTAGGTGTCTTAGTACCCCTTATTACGTGTTAGGACCCCTAGGAAGTCCTCATGACCTCTCTCTATCTCTCTCTCTCTCTCTCACACACACACACACACACACACACACATATAAAGCCTTCACCTCCACTTTTTAATGTATATTTAAAGGTTTCATATACCTTTTTTTGGACAATGTACCTTAAATGTTCTTACATCAATTTTTATGCCACTGTTAGTTTCTAGAACAGATGATGAGCATACGGTGGTTCTTCAACTGTGTGAAATTTATTTTCGAGAGTTAAAAATTAATTGTTTGTATTCAATCGAGGGGAAGTCCATTGACATCTACTTATTCAGTATAGTTAGACCGCCAAAATTACAAGGAGTCTGTAGAAAAATCCTGTGTTGGATATTTTCAAGAGGATTTGGGCTGAAACTGTCTGTCCTCAAATCAACTATGTAGGTATTTTTTTGAAATCATTTTGTATATCAAATAATATAATACATACTAATATAAATATTTATATTATAATATTTATATTATAATATTTATGCTATGCTATTATTATTTAATATTAATATTTAAAATGAAATTAATATTAACATAACAAAAATATAATTTAATATGAAACATGAATTAATATTAATATAAAAATAATACAACTTAATTTATAGCACAATTAATATTACTAATAAAAAATAACATTTATTATGAAACTTGAATTTGAGAAAAGTGGGGTATTTGAAATTTCAAAATAGGCGGGCTTTATCAGATATCTGATATTATTGGATATCTGATTAGGCTTGGTATTTGCTTCGGTATTACCCAACGTGGGTGGTCAACCCTTTAGGCATGTTTCAGGAGATAGTTCTTGATACCGAGACTTCGACCATATAGCTGACAACTATTTTTTCACCTAAAATTGATGAAATGAAAAGGGTTTCTTAAAGACATTATCAGCTTTCCATCGATATAATTGTTGTCAAATTTTGAGTTCTATAAGTAATTATTACTTATTTTTCAATTGATTTATCTTTAAAGTCGTAACTGACATACTGATTGAAAAAAAACTATAACTTTCAAACCGTTTAACCTTTTTGAAATCTGAAACATGCGTCACATTCTATGCTTCGACTACTATAAGAAAAAAAAAGTTTTGAATTTGGTAAAATTTTGAATTAGTTAAGGTGGCTAGACATGAGAGTTTTTTATTCTGAAAAAGTTGTAGCAGAAAATTCATAATTAATTATTTATTTGACCAAAAATTACAAAAAAATATGCGTCACATTTGGGCATGAGTCTACTACTTATATCTAGAATCTTGGGAAAATATATCAACATTTTATTATGATTAAGGTGGTCAGACATACACGTACTTTTTATCTTTTCCCTAAAAATTTTGTAGTACTGCATTGAAATCTAAAATTTTGAACAATTAGACAAAAAAAATTTCAAACAAGGGCTAGTAGTTTAGAAACTACATTCAATTTCCTACAGATTCTATTCTTACAACTTTTTCACATAAGGTTCATAAGATGTTCAACCTTTTATGTCAAGTTGGCTAACGCTGATTTTTTTATTTTTCATTGCCAATTAAGGCCATAGTTTGGTATACCATGATCCTGCACATACCCATGTAACAATAATTAGTCAACACAAATATCTTCTTTGACATAAAAATAATCAATTTGAATCTTTTGTATGGAAATGTGAGACCTAAAACAAACTTAAAACATAATCCAATGAAATCAAGAACACACCATAAGGAACATAGAAAACCCTACCATCTAGATGGCCATAAATAACCCTAAAGACCAAATCTAGATGCAATGTAACATCAAAGTACTCAATCATATAGTGTGAATCACAAAAGATATTCCTTGAATATCCAACTCATTTCCAAGAATATATTTTATATTTACTCAATTATCCAAGCTGCCACAACCAAACTAACACTAAGCTCTTCATAACTCAAAGGATAGGAAAACACAGTTAAAAAGGATATCACCAAAAACATACTTGTGTTATACCTTTCTACTAGAAAAATAAACTAAAATAATACATAAAAATTAAAAGCCTTCCCTCTAAGCCACAACCAAAGAAACATCAATACACATATTTTTTAGATAAGTCCCGATAGATACCTAAACTACCAACACACAACAGACATCAAAGATACTAGTGGAAATACCAAGGAGATGGAAAGGTAGGAGTGCAACACCCATAAAAAATAAAATATGTGTTCCAAACCAAAAGCCCATATAATTAAAAACAAAGGAATGAGAAGAACTCTTATAGGTAGATAAAAGAGCACTTCTCTGTAAATGCGCTCTTCAACATCCTTCAAAGATCAAAACATTTTTGTAACAATAATTTATCATTAGGAAAAATAAGATTAATACTGCAATATTTTTTAGCAACATACAACTAATTGTACTAATGTCATGCTTCTAATTCTCATCACAAAGCTTCAATTTTTCTAATCATCATCACAATTCCATATCTAATCACCAAAACATATCAATGTCAAGACACAAAGGGGTTGGCATCAGTCCTAGTGAAACACTTTTGACCAATAAAATATATCATTACAATGATACACAATATTTGTATCATGAATAATAACACGACATGGTGTAGACATCAACACCAAGCAAGTGGATATCCACAATAGAGAATACCATCAACCATCTAACACTTGTACAAGCTTCCACCTACTACAACATACCAATACATGAGAAACATCACATCCTACCTTCAAAAAACTCTCCACATCTTCACAACCATACCATCATAGGGCTAATATAATCATCAATGACACTATCACATGTCATAGTCTCACAACTATAGCATCATGACACATATTAGCAAGTTATCAACTTCATGCACCACAACACATTTCAATAAGATATCATCTCCAATCAGGCAAACGCTCCACATTAATGAAAACACCAACTACCAACAATATAACCTTGGATATAGCCCAATAAAAACTCACACTTTTTGGAAATCAAGGTGAAAAAATATAATATTAACATAAACAAAATGATACAAATCTAAAAATAATTTTTTAATATTAGTAGCAACAATGTTTATATGATTAGAACATTCAACATTAACATTATGTAGAACTATTTAAATATAGAAAGTGACACTGCGTTTATATGGAAAAAAAATTGTTGAGAAAATCTCCACGCCCAAAGCTTGTCTTAATCCTTCAAATAATTTTTAAAAAACACAACATTTTTCTATAAATTTATACAACACTTCCTTACTCCTAAAACTTGTTAAATAAATTATGGAGCAACTAAGAAAAGTCACCAAATTGTAGATGATCTATATGTAAGAATACTATTCTAGTATCTCAAAATGAGAGGCAATATAGCCTCCTACAAAACCCATACACCCACCTCCTCATGTGCATACTGCAAACTTAGGGAAAATTATTAAATGATCACATGGCATTCACATGGGTTCCTAAATTGTAACAAATAAATTTTGGTGAATACTATGTGCTTCATTACTCTACAATATTTTTTATTACTAATATGAAAACTTAGGGATATAACTCTAAAAGATATGCAAATGACATATGTTAACATGGATAAACATGCAATTCCAATTGCACTCTAGTCCTAAAGTGGGCACCTATAAGAATTTTCTACCAATATTCAAATTTGTAACTACCAACTATGATTAGATCTACCTCTATCAATGAAATTACAATTTTTATAAGTAAATGAATATTAAATATCTTATTACACATGGGTCTATACTTACACATTCCAAAGATCATGGATACACATGAACATGACTTAGATCTATCCTAACATTTTTCCACATAAAATTGTACATTCCAATTACATCCATGAGACACATAAAAATAACAGTCAAATTCAATCATCAAGTTCCATGCCCTTCCTATGCTAAGAAAACTTATTTCTAGTCACTATTTTCATGAGATAATCTATAAGATTATCCAAAATATCAACTTTCTCTAAGATGACCTTACTATTATCAATCATTTCTGACACAAAGTGATAGTACACATAAACATCCCTAGTATGAGTTGTTGGGATTATGGAAAGATGAGTACCGAGAGGGGAGGGGTGAATCAATAACTTCAAAACTTTTCAAGACTAAAACTTTGTAATAGTAGATAGCATTTAACCGACTAAATCCATTGTCTAAAACATACATTCAAATAATTGAAATGTAATTTGCATGTAATATAAACAATAAATCATTCATGAAAATTCATACTCATAACACAGATATTTTGGTATCACAGAAACCTTTGTAAGAAGGTAAAAACTGCGGTGGGGATGACACCCACAAATCTTCACTACTATAGTAACAAAGTATGTCGGTTAAGGCTACAAATTATGATCACTTCTGATGATTGTACCCTCTTAGGAGTAACAATTAGATCAACTAGATCTACCTGGTTAGAGCATTTTAACAACAAAACACATGTGTGTACTCGGTTGAGATATTTAAACAAGAATTGTTAAGTCCACTCTGTTAAAAGATTTTAGATTTGCTACAATGGTTAAAAGGTAATAGTAAATGTATCTATAAATAGAAACTTTAATTTACCTAATTCAGATCTATTAAATACCAAATAGATATCACCTCATAGTGATGTATGTGTCCTTATGTTCTTCTCAGTAGCCTTGTGTATGTTTTGAAAAATTGAATGCTTCTTTCATAAACCTTCTGTCAAAAACCCTTTGTCTAATACCCTAATGTCCTTAGTGAAGCTACCCCTTCATGATACATGTTCATAATGACATCTTTACAACTTTTATATCAAACTGACTTGACCTAATTAGGGTTTACAATATCTTAGAAAACCTAAGATCAACGGTGTAACAAAATAACCTAGAGATCTAACATTACATAGGAATTGTTACCCTATTTTTCTACATGCAGAATGATAAACACAAATAGGAAAGGGTTGCATAAAGGTACATTCATTTAATGCTACTTTTCAGGTGATGTGGATTCACATTTTGTTATTGCATTCATATCAATTTTTATTGTACTCTAAGTATTGATCACATTTCAAAATTTCAAATTCATAATTGATCATTACATTGTGCATTCAAATTGAATGTAATTTATAAATGTTCTTTCATATTTCATATTTAATGTCAATAAATAGAGTACAAAGGGCAGAATAGAAAGATATGATAGAGGTATGAGTAGGGTCCTTTGCATTGCCTTGAAGAGTTGTCTGTGTCTAGAAGCTGGTTGTCTGTCTGGTCCAAGTCCTTGGGTTCACTATCCCAGTCTTCATGTTTGGTCCTAGGTCTTTAGGGTTTGTCCTGCATCATGGAAGAGATAAAAATTGTCAGATCCAATTGGATATAAGAAATTCATAAGATCAAAACATCATACAATAATCATAATCTTTCAAAGATGCACACATCTATCTGGTATTTCAATGCAATAAGAAAATATGCATACACATAAACTGAGAAGTAGTATTAAAGGGATATAATTTTATGAAACCTTTTACTATTAATGGCCATCATTATGCACATTTTTTTTATATAAACTAGATATATGAATCAAAGTTACTTAGTGTTTATAGATGAGAAACCTTTTTCAGGACAATAGGATATATTATGGTAGTGAACATATCATTTGACTGACACTGATGTAAAAATGTCATTATACAAGGTACTGTCATAAAAATTGATATTTTGATCATGTTCACTAACCTAATATAATGTATTTGATTTGATGCTATTTCTAAGCTTGTCAGGGAAAATAGAGAGATGCATTGCTCAAACAAACTGTGTCACAGTCAAAAGAAGATGATAGTGCTAAAATGCTACAAGTAAAAGTGCATTTTAAAGTATCAAGTTCATTGGTCATAGAAATGTTTTTATGGATGTCACGGGCCCGTGGTCGAACCTCATAAAAAAATTTCATTGCTGGAGTTACATCTTTTGTAATGTTGTTTTATAGATATGAGTTTAACAATAATGTGCTTAAAATTGACCACTGACAGAAAATGACTAAACAACAGTGTTGTATGTCAAAGATGCTTGTTCATTCACAGTGCTGGAAATATGCTACAGGAAGTGTATTTCAAAGTATCAAGTTCATGTTAAAATGTACTTCTATGTGTCACGAGCCCGTGCTTGAACCCCATGAACTATCATTTAAACTTAATTACATTTCATATTTTTCAAGAGAAATTATTTGATGCACTGGTTACTATCTTTTGCAAAATAAAAATCATACAGTCAATAGAAACAAGCAGCGTCTTGTTTTACAGTATAGAAACTTTTCAAAGTTATAGTCAACATTGTACAATATAGTCACATCATGTTTTAAAAGTCAAGCATTGAAGCTACAGCTGAAGGCAATCAAAACCGAACATGGTAGCATGCTGACTATTACTAGTCAAGACAAATTTAAGTAATTGTGGTAAGAGCAAGTAAGTCACGGTGAAAATATATTAGCCAAGCACATTTTCAAAGGAAAAAGCATTGCAAATTAGTCATAGCATAGTAGGAATTATAGACTGTTACCAGTCAAGACCAATTTGAACAAGGAGTGACAAGGGCCAAGTATTATCGTAGTGATCATCAAATATAAAATCCAAATCAAGATAATACTAAAGATAGCTGGAAACATAGACAAAAATTGAGCTGCATATAGCTATAGTTGAGTGGTTAAAACTCAATGAAACCCCCAAATGTCTCCAACATCCAAGACATAAAGAAGAAGGAACAATTCAAAGTGCAGTGATAAACAAAAGCTATGTTATGTTTGGAGCAAAAAGCCCTAAAATTATGCAAGGTAAGGGAGCGTGAAACTCAGCTCTTTCAAATGTTCAAACAACAAATTAAGCAAAGGAAAAGACAAAGATAAAGTGTTACTTATCTTAGGTCAAGCCGAGTTCACTATCATGCTTGAGCTCGAACCTATGTACCACCAGTCAAGCTGAGCTTGTTAACAACCACAGTCCATGCTTTAAGGGAGAAAAGTTCATGTTTGAAGTCATGAGTTTCCATTCAAAGGCCCGAGCCTTAGTAATGATGTCACTTCAACACATCAAGCCAAGATCTGATAGTCACCACTCCCATCAAAGCCGAGTAACAGTAATAAACTTCCAGCCTTAAGGTTGAACTTCAACAAATAATAGCCTAAGGGCAAGAAAAAGTTGCAATCTAAGCTAGTGAATTCACAAACACATCTCAAGATTCAAGTCAAACAATAGTCACAGCCTATAAATATGGTGCTCCATTCAAACTATGCACAACTGAGCTATTTCAATAGTCAAGGCCAAATTCTAGAATAGTGAAGGTCTTGTTCTAGCCAAACAAATACCAGGTTGCAGCAATAGAACCGAGCCTCAACAAGACAGCCACAAATGAAATGTTCAAAAGGACCAAATCTCAAACAGAAAGCTTGAGTTCAAATCGAGAACCAAAGATAAACTATGCTAGGGGAGATCGAGTTCATGGCTTAGTGAAGCCAACTTCCAGCTAATGTCGAGTTCCTTGTGGAGATCTAAGAGTTGAGCTCAAGTTCTTTATCTCAGTCACAACCAAGAATGAAGGGTTCAAATAGAGAGAATAAGTGTTGAAATCCAGGATCAAATTCTTGCAGGCTACCATGATCTAGGGTTGAAACTTCAGTTTTCTCCAAATTCACAAATGCAACTCAAAGATCAAATGAAAATGCGAAGACCAAGAGAAAACCCAATTTGATAAATTCTAAAGTCCATGACAAAAGAAAATAAATGCCAATTAAATGTCTGCAGTGTACTCTCAGCCAGCCTTGGTTCCCCAATGCCATCTTGCATATGCCTTTAAGGATATTTCACAATGAGTTATGAATTGCATTTGGGTGGTCATGTTGACCTAGCTTTGAGATTTGTAATAGTTTAAACTTAGGTCTTTATAGCTTAGGTTTAATTCTTATATGTGGGTTGGGTTATTAGATATTGAGTTTTATCTCAATTATTTATTGTATTTGTTGGTAATATCTTTTACAGATATATATTTTAAATTACCAACATTAGGAATTGATTTGGAGGTTTAGTGGCATATTTGTAGGCTTATACTTAGGGTTTTTTTTTGGGCTTAATTTTGGAAGCTAGATTTAAGGCACGATTTGTGCATGAAATTTGGGGCTGATTGAGAGTGATTGTGGAGCTGATTGAGAGTTAATTTAGGGGGCCTGGATTTTTGAATTCAGCCTTGGAGGGCTTCATAATGGAGTTGGATTTTCAGTTTGAGGGGGTCAGAATCATGGAGAAGGAGGGCTTAGTGAACATTTTCATTCCTCAGTCCCCTTTTTGCATTTTTGTAACCATTTTCAGATTTTTGAAGGAAATAAAGAGGGTCATTCATATTGCATCAATTTCTGAGTTTAGCAACAATCCTAATCTTTTGTTCTGAATTCCATTGTTTTAAGTTTTGTATGACCAAATTAAGTGAGTTATTTTTTACTCCTTTCTAGGTTATCAAAATCAGACCTCTTGCAGGATATGTATGTTTGTTGACAATTTTTATTGTTCGTGGTGATTACCCTAATAATAATTTTTAGTCAACCTATATGTTGAATATCAAATGTCAATGCATCTCAGTAGTCGTGATTGTGGATGCTGGTTTGAAGATCCTGATAAGTCTGGAGCAAGTTTTGGTGTATCACCCCATTTCTTTTCGATTTTAAGTTATCTCTCTCCCTTTCCCCATTCAAGTTTTAGTCAGGAGGTGATATTCCAAATCAAATAGGAACCGACCTAGAATCTGGAGATTCCTTCTCAATCAAAGTCCACCTACAGCTCCAGAAGGTTTCCATTGTTAGGATGAGATATCAGATAACCCTAATGCCTGAGTTAGGGTGATATTTTAAAACCTCAACATGAATCATCAGTAATTTAATGATTACATCCATATTTAAATCTATCTCGATCTTGGTAAACCATTTTCTGATCAATGTGAATCATTTGCATAGATGTTTGTACCATTTCAGATTACTATGCCATTTCTTGGTTTACTTGGTCATCACTGCCTTCTTCATTCGGTAAATTACTGGTGCTCATTTCAAATGAATACTTGGTGATCAGTAGCTTGATACTTGGTAATTGTCTATCGCTTGGTGAGTGTACTTGGTCAAACCCTTGTTCAATTAACTTAGAGATTTGTCTTATGTCTTGCTCGGTATGTAGGCTTTATGTGGTTGACTGACTGCCCTATTTCTCTCCTTTACCGACTGAAAAAATGATTGATACTAATGAAAATCCTTTAATACTCAAATAGGAGTAACATTCTCCCCCTTTGGCATTAGTATCAAAACCTTATGTATATGTACCGACTACCAAAACAAAATATATACAAACTCCAAAAATATACTAACTCACTAACTCCAAATATATACTAACTCCCCCTTTGTGCATGCTTTCGATGTGAAGTACATACTAGCATGTATATAATCCATATACATAGACTTTCCCCCTTTTTGAAATTAATGCCAAACAAAAATAATGTACTTACAACTTATAAAAAATATGTTGATGGGTTTTCTTGAGTGAATCCAAGAGGTTTGCACATTCCTCTTTCAGGTTCTCAAGAGCAATGTTCTCTAAACCGACTTGTGCATGCATGTAAAAAATGTTTTCTAGAACTGAAATTTATGGGGTGGAAACTAATTTTTTTGCCTTATTTACATGACGCTCCATGATCTTCAGATTCATTGCTTTCATATTATTGTTAGAATCTTCATTCTCATATCATATCATTTCTAGATTAGCATTATTAGATCAATTTTCATATTAGCATAGATTCATATCAGTTTTCATCATTATTATTGCATAGAAAATACCAAAAATATAGATTAATTGCATTCATATTTCATATCCATCTTTTGCATTCAAATCCTTTGTTTAGGTGTCATCTAGGTCACTGATCTCGATAACAATCTGAGAACATTAATCTCGCACCTACTAGAAGGCAGTAAATCGCTTGGTTAAATTAGATTTCAATTTTGAGATATTCAGGTCATCATGACGTTTATGTTTTGATGCTTATGCAAATTGCTATATCAAAATGGACATGATATTCAGGTCATCCTGGCGTTTATGCTTTGATGCTTATATCTAATCCGACATTCCGAAAACAAAATCAATATTCATATGTCCATGGTTGCCTAGCCAGTGGATGTTGTATTGATTCTTGCGCATACAAATCAATATTCATATGTCTATGGTTTCATAGCTAGTAGGCATTGTATTGATTTATCCGGTTACCTAAAAGTTCAATGATGATAACAAATCAACTTATGATCAGTGACTAGGTCCTAGGTCTTAGGTTGCATTTCATTTTGCATGTCTCTTTGCATTTTGCATGTTGCATGATCTCACAATGGCTAAATGAACTTCAATGCTTAAACAATTCTTCATATCAATTCTTCAAATCTAACAAGAGCTGAATCTCACACGAAGGTTCCTCCAATGAAACAGCAAGTAGAATCCTTTTTCGGGATCAAAATTGAAATCTAAAATCATTCATATTATTAACTACTTGCATAATCAACCTTCCATCATCATAGAAATCTAAAATTCAACTTAACTGATTATCTTCCATCAAACTATCAAAATTTCAACTTGGTCAACTATGGTCAACTCATAGTTTAACCTAGTCAAACTTGGTCTTTTGGGACCTTCCAACAATGCAGAATGTGTTCTTGAACGTGTTTAACCACTTCTCAAATCAATCAACATGCTTCTGAGCTCTCAACACTGACTTTTCTTGTCAAATTTCAATTTTAATCCCGAAGGGGGCATGGTATTGCACATCATTCAAAGTCTGTAAATCAAAAATCTATCGATCAAGTCTATCAATATCTTTCATCAATAAACAAGATAACAATCACGTCTAGTTACTGATTCATCAAAAAAGTCCTCATCGCTCGGGGCAAATCTATCATCACTTGGGGCATATCAGATTCATCAAGATCCATATCAATCTGGTATTCTCCTAATCTTGTAAATTGTATCAGTTTTTGCAACCATCAGATCATAGTGTTCTTTCCTTGGTTCTTCGGCAACTGAAGGGTTTGGATGTGATACCTGCTAGTTCTACTAAGACAATCGAGTCTAGAACGGGTCACTCACTTCTTAGCAATCCTAAGGTTTGGAATCAAGTGTTATGACACTCTTTCGCAATCATTGGTTCATCGCTGTTACAATGAACACTATCTTTGGTCATTTAGGACCTATTATCTCCATATCAATTCAATATCAATCAGCGTCTATCTCATATCAATTATCAATTTCAAACATCAGTTTCATATCTCTATCAAACACAGACTTTCTTTGAACCACTGCGCTTCACACAATAATTCAAAGAGGGGCAAAATGTAATACCCCAAAAATGGGCTATAAGTTCATTAATCTCCTACATCTTCAATTCGAATGAAATCGACATCAAATTCCTAACCTAAGGCACATCTGAACATCATCAAATCTAATTGATTATCTTAAATTCTGCATCAGGGAATATTCCTAGTAATATTCCTAATTATCTTAATTATCTTTAATTTAATGATTATTTGGCGATAAATCCAATTTATCCTAAAGTTTGATTAATTGAATATTTTCATATTTAATTAATTAGATTTAATATTTTCCACTTAATTGTTTAATTAAATTTAATTCTATCTATTATTAATTGTATTATTTAATTTTGACAATAAATCAAAATTCCTATGAATAATTGATTAAATTCTTATTTAATTAATTAAAGCATGTTGTCATTATTTAATAATATAATTTTTAATAAAAGTTTGGTAAAATAGTTAATTAACCCATAAATTAATTATTTTATTTCAAAAAGCAGTTAAGTTGAGAATAAATCACTTTATTTATTTATTAAATCATAATTATCCATGTGCACATTCAAGGACCAGTTAAACTCAAAATTGGAAAATCAATGCAAGTTGTTAGCTTTTTGAAACTCAACATCTTTTTGAGTTTTAAAGTTGATCTAAACTTCTAATTCGAGTTAAACTTAGCTTTTGCATGTTTTTGTGAGTTAATTATCCTTTATTTAAAAATAACTAAAAAATCAACCTGAGTTATCTGAGTGATTTATGGCTTTCTTCCATGCACCTCCAAAGCCTTTGATTTCTATAAAAACAAGGCTCAGCTCTTCATAATTCATCTCTCAATCATCTCTCAAATTTGCATCCAAGCATCTCATAATTTTGCAAGCTTACTTTGCCAAAGTCATCTACGAATTGCACAACTATTTTGAAGAATTGGAATTGGGAGAATCAAAGCTTATTGTGAGATCAATTTGTTTTTTTTTTACATTCATTTAGATTCTTTTTCATATCATTGTTAGATCATTTTAGCATATCAATTTCCATATTAGCATAGATTCATATCAGTTTTTATCATTCTTATTGCATAGAAAATTCAAAAATATAGATTAATTGCATTCAATTCATATCTAGATCAATTGCATTCAAATCCTTCGTTTAGGTGTCGTCTAGGTCACTGATCTCGATAACAATCTGAGAACATTAATCTCGCACCTACTAGAAGGCAGTAAATTGCTTGGTTAAATTAGATTTCAATTTTGCATGATTTTGATTATAGCTAACCTCTAATGTTTTACCGAAGTGTTGTGTCTACAGATCAGGTACAAAATTCACACACACAGTGCATGCATGTAAAAAATGTTTTCTAGTACTGAAATTTCTGGGGTGGAAACTAATTTTTTTGCCTTATTTACATGACACTCCATGATCTTCAAACGTGGAAGCAACTCAACTTGAAGCTCGATGATTTGATCACTTATAGTATCTTCTTGCTTCCTCAAATCATTTCTCAACTGGTGTTCTTGAACCTTTGAAATATGCTTATGAAAAGCATTTGGCTCAATTAGAGAATTATTGGCACTGCCCTTTATTTCTTCATCCAGTTTCTTGAGATTTTCACTAACCTCGGTAGTGAATTGGTCCACGGTGCATAACTTGTACAAAATTTAAATTATTTGTTGAATGATAGTTTCAAGCTTGGTAATAACCTTTGAGAGCTTGACCTTATTAATTTCCACTTCCTGGCTTATATTCTCTGCTAACTTTAACTATATCTTTTCTTCTGCCCGCTCTTCTGGTATTTTCTCAACATCTACATTGGGGACATTTATGTGACTGCTTAGAGTTGCAAGTTGATAAATGATGGGAGTTTCCTCATCAACATTGATGTCGGGAACTACTTGCAGTAGAATATCTCTAACATCCTCCAAAATTTGTTTACTTTTATTCTCCTTTTTCATTTTCTCTTGTGCAGCCTTCC
Organism: Chamaecyparis obtusa; assembly: GCA_027943335.1. NCBI lineage: Eukaryota > Viridiplantae > Streptophyta > Pinopsida > Cupressales > Cupressaceae > Chamaecyparis > Chamaecyparis obtusa. Next base: position 356,324 of record BSBK01001473.1, on the reverse strand, counting down.
TTGTGCACAATTCCCCATATCTTCTCAATGCTTCAGGGTCTAATGTCCTAGGGTCACAATCAAGGATTTCAATAACCTCATCAAGTGTGACAAGACCCTTACCATGTTTCTTTTTCTTCTTCTTCTCTAGTGTTGGTGATTTTCTGTAAGCAACTAGAGCTTTTGTCTCTAGATTTGACTTTTTTGTCTCAGTAGACATACTTTCTTCCTTATCTTTCTCGATGACCAGTGTCTTGATAGCTTGTCCTTGGGCATTTTTTTTGGTGTCTGTTGTAGTTGACTCTACCTATTTATTCTCTTCTGGTGCTTATGTTTCTGCCTCTACATGCTCATGCTCATTGGAAGATTTTTTCTCAATTGTACCCTATCCCTCGAGTGTATCCTTTGGTTTCTTGAGGGTCAAGCCTTCGAGTTCCTTCTATGTGATGATGTCAACTGCTTGTACCAATATCGGTAAGTCACCCAGTATTTCACCTATTGCTGCCTCACTAGGTACATTCTCCTCGGTGGTGTCTGCAGTAGTGTTAATATCTTCATCATCATTTATATCATCAAGATCTCCATTGGTGATGTCCTCAATCAATACATTATATGTCCTTGGTGTTACTAACTACTCAAGAGTATCATGTATATATTCTTCTTTGTATCCAGATAGGTAGAAATCAATATCAATGGTGTCATCTGCTACCTTAGTGTTGGATAAGTCAATTGGCTCCTTGGTGGCTAAGTCTACATCATCTAAGTGAATTCCTTTTCCTTTCTTCTTATTCTTCTTCTTGGGAATTATTGCCAATGCCAGTTGACCTGCTTCTGCTCAGGCTTTTAAAATTATTGTCCATAGAAGCTTGTTGTTTTCATCAACCTCTTCAAGGTAGCCTACCAATATGTTAAGGGCTCTACCCTTCATTAGAAACTGTTTAGAGTATTTTTTCATCAACTCTTCTATCTCGAGAACCGATAGAGTAGGCATAACCAAAATTAATGAGTGCTCCCTCATTTTATTTTTAGTGTACAGGGCATAATTCCACCTTGCTGACACTTTCTCATATAGTTCTTTAGGTACATATTTTGAAAATTCTATTGGTACCCTTTTAAACTTAATCATCATTTGTATAACTGCTTCTTCAACTTTTTCCTGATCCTCGATAGACATATACATACCAATTCAATTTAGGGTGAGTTATGCTCCCTATTTCCTTTATACTATCTGCTAACTCATCTACTGATTGGCTTTTATTTACAACTACTTTGAATTTATCTTAATTTTTTTCTTCATCATCTTCATCAACATCATCTTTTTCCCTTATCAACCTTCTCCTCTTTTTAGGTTGTTGGGAGGTGACTTGTGTACCTCTCTTTTTCTTCTGATAGGTTTTGGTAGGATTTGGCCTTGAAATTTTTACTACTCCTTTCTTCAGGGGTGGAGAAGCAGTTGTTGAGGACCTTGTCCTTGCTCTTGTCGGTGCTTCTGCTTGTTTTATCTTCCTTGTGGCCTTGATCGGTATAGTTTGAATATCCTTTTAGGACATGGTCTCCTCCTCATCATGTTCACTATTCCCAATTAATAACTGTTCCTCAATTGCTTCTTCAACCAGATTATCCTTTGATGTATCTTCTTCTTCTTCTACTTCATCACCAAACTATTTTACCAAGCTATCCATCATCTTCTTGGATTTCCTACTTACCTTCACTCTGACTAGATCCATCTTAATTCTTAGTTTATCCTCTTCATAGGTACCGAACTTAGTTTCCTTTGGATCTTTGGGCTTGGCTAGTAATGCCTGTATTGACTTGGAAGCTCAGTCAATATCTAGTTCATAGCCCATACGGGGTAACAAAGTAGTCCTTGGTTCAACTGCCTTGATCAAAGTGGAGTCGATGTCCACTAGGAAGCAAATATCATCCTTATGCTTTTCTACCAACTGACCTGGTATCCTGCTCCTTTGGTGTATTCTATCTATAAATTTCTCAAAATAAACATCCATTACACTTACAAAATTCTAACCCAAAATTTGAATAAAATCACTGATTTGCATTATGATAGGTTGGTTGACATCCCAGTCAACATTATCAATTGAGGGAAAGAAGTTTTGCACATAAGAAAATATAAAAATCAGTAGGGAACTAAACTTACAATTATTTTACTTTAATGTCCTTATGGTTCTCATATTTTCTTCCAACTGTTTCAGTAGTAAGTCAACTAGGTCATATTGGAAACCTTTCTTTACAATATTGTATGCTATATCCATGACTCCACACTATACACTGTTTGGCCCGCTTAATTGAAATATTTTATAACTGACTACGTATGCTCCAAACCTTATCTTAGGATCAACAATAGTGTTGAATCTCATACCTCTTCCATCTCATTCTTCTCCGGTTAACTTCTCAGTTTCGGTCCTTGGTGCATTCCTAATAACTTTCACTTTATCAGTAGGGTAACCAGTGCCTGCATGTATAATGTCTTTAGTGATTTTTACTAGTTCATCCAGCCATAACTTCCCTTCATACACTCAGCTTAATACAACCTGTAAGGTGGGAAAATGTGTTGGATAGGTAGGGTTTTTAACAATACACCTAATATAGGTCCTAAACCAATATTTACCACAAAACATATAAATTGAAATGATAAGTAGAGTAAATTTGGAAATGCTTGTAAAGAATACTAAAATTAGATAACATGAAATACATACCTCATAATAAATTTGATGTGGAAATACCTATTTTTTGGTGTTTGTACTCAGTTTCGGGAAATTTTGTAATCGGATCTGGCCTGGAAACACAAAGATAGAGAAAACCCAGAAACCTTCTATTTTCTGAGAAAGGTCAACCTTGACCCAAATACAGGGGCACAACCTTGCCCCTTTATGTCAACCTTGACCTGCACTGCTCCGACAGAAAATTTGTTCGTGGATCCCAAAATTTTTGCAAAAAGGGTATTCAAATCTGCTTTGTAACTCCCGAAACAATGATTGTAGATATCTAAAAATGGTGTTTTGGGGTGGCTATATAGGGTTTTGCCTTAGTCAAACCCTCATTTTGGTGATCTCCACCTCCATGAATAGCTGAATGTAATAAAATATGTGTGTATTGAATCTACAATGCCAAGATCTAATCCTCTAGATTAAAAACCCTAGCATGAATTGAAATGAGAGAGAAATGCATAGATTTGAATATGATAAAGAAATCATACCAAGCCCCCGAGGCTAAAGTACTCCTACCAAACTCACAATCCATAATTGCTACCCCATGATTGTATCTTTGAATGCTTGAATGTTAAAAAATGGTGGATCAAGGAAGAAGGAATCTTTCTTGCTCCAAATGAATGTCCATAATAGCTTGTCCACAAAAATGCTTGATATCAACAATATCTTGATCTTCTATATCATCCTCTTGCAATCTTGCATCATCACTTCACCATCGTTTTCTTTCTTTAATTGATTGTGTGTCAGCCAAATGAAGGAAAAAGAGAGTGGTTATATAGAGATTTCAAGGCAAGGCTCCTCAGGTAATAAAAGGTCCCATAATTCAAATTTCACCTTGAATTATGGTCCAATAACAATAACCAACTAAGGAGGGAAATTAATTTTAAATTAAAACCCTTCTGCATTAGGATGCGGAGGCTTGACATTAATTTCGGGGGACCAAAACCCAATAGGGGTCAAGGTCAACCTCAACCTTGACCCAAAGGTTTAGGCCCAGTCAACTTTGAAAATAGGGAAGTCTCAGGGTCAACCAGAGACTATGAATGATGATAAAATAGAGCAGAGTGTTGGAAAAGGGCATAAAAACCTAGAATGAATGTGATGAGGGCTAGGAGGACTAATACCTAGATCCTACCTAGAAAATAGAGCCATTAAGAAGGGAAATCAAGGAGAATCCTTGGGATCCTAACCCTAATTTCACCTAGAAATAAAGAATCAAGTGCAAATACATCCTAAATGTAAATCTATCATGAAATGCACTAAATGAGGGTGCTAAACCTATCAAGATGTAATTTCTTCCATTTTAAGATGATACACAACCATAGTCCATTCTATTTTGAACTTTCTTAGGAAATATAGGGCATTCAATAAACCCTTCACCTCCAAGTGTGTATGCTCATCCTTGTAATTTTTGTCCATGCTCAGCTCCTGGAAGGTGGATTGAAGCTTAAAATCCCCTATTTCACCTATTTTATAGTTGATGTACGCACAAATATATTGGACCAACAAAACCCTAGGCGGAATACTTGAAAAAGTGTCAGTTTGGTCAATTTGTGATACAATCTCGGGGTGTAACTTATATTTTGGCTCATCACAAGTTGTGAACTTAATTAGTTTGACCTTCTTATCACTCTCAGACTTGGATTTCATAATCTTGGATGAGGATGCCATCATTTCTGATATTTAGGACTTCAGAAATATACTGTAAACTAACTCGATGGATGTAGAACTTACTTTTGATCGAGATGAACTTGCTCAGGAGTCCTTTAAATCTTTGTTGATAACTCTGGGATTTCTTCGCTCAAATATTTCTTGAAATCACTCTAGTTCTTCATAATTGCTGTGTGAAAAATGACTAAGTTCATCGTGTATTAATACCCAAAAATTCAATTCAAATTTTTTTTGCATTTAATGTTGTACCTACCACAACTTGGTAGATGTAGTTGCGCTCGGTTTACACTTTAAAAAGACCTTAGTTTGGTTAACACTTAGATATTACTCAGTTGATACCATGACTTAGTTAACCTTGCCAATATTTACCGACTAGCAAATATTTACTCAGTCATGCTTTTACCGACTGTACATAGTTTAAGTTCTAAACATCTAATCCCATAATGCATCTTATTTCATGTTGATTTGGTGTGTATTCACTAGTTACAAGGAACTGTTTGTAAAATATAACCAATTTGAAATTCAGTTCCATACATACCTTTTTGATTCAGGTGGAGGTGGTGATATCACCTAATCCAATGGATGAGGTGTCACCAACTATAGTGCTTGTTCCAGCATTGTCATTTGATGCTTTTCTCGACATTTGATTATTTATCCTCATGATTTCTTCAATTTTATTTCCATTTGCATTTGTTTATATCTCTAATGCTCACTCTCTACAATCCTTTCTTAGGTGATCAACCTTATGATAGTGAAAACATGCCATACCAGTATTTGTCGAATTACATGATCTTCCTCTCGAGTACTTTCTCATGCAATTTATTGTTATATGTCCATACCTACCACATGTTCTACAATTAACCCAAGTATTGTAATCCCAAGTATATGCATTACCTTTCCTTCTCAGTTGATATGTTTTGCTCTGTTCTTTCGATGTCCAGACTTGCTTCATCTTTGTCCCACATTCTTGTGACATGTGTCCATGCATATTGCAAGTGCGAAAATGTTTCTCCATGCAATGTTTCTTAGGTGTCCTACTCAAATTTGATCTACACTCATGGGCCTGATGTCCATACTTATTATAGTTATAACAATAACCATTAAACTTAGGAATGGATTTAGGAATACCTTTTTCTTTACTTCTGTAAACATTTGATGTGTGGACCGGTTTTCCAAAATGATAACATGATAGCTTCTTTGACCTTTGATTAGTGTAGGCATTCTTATGTTCAACTTGTCTTGATGACTCTCCCTGCTTGGTGTAGCCTAAACTAGTTGTGTTATCTAGTCTTTTCTGACTAATCAGAAATTCATCCATTCTTTTAGTACTATCTTCAACTTTCTTGATCATCTCTTTATGTTGTTGATGCATTTTCACCTCATTCTTCAATCTTTCATTTTCCTCTCTTAATTCACCGATGTCTTCTAGTTTCCTTGTAAGCTCACTGTTTACTTGGTTGACTTCCTGACTTATGAAAACCATCTGATTGGAGATTTCAAAGTGATGCTTGGTGAGTCTTAGTATCTCAGATTCCTTCTCTTGTAGCTTATCAGTCATTTGTCTCATGTCTTCAATAGCCAAGTTTCTTTCTTGTTCTTCTTGCCTAGAATTGTTCATGACATCAATCATCCTAACCATTTGTGTCTCTTTACCGATCTGCAAAGCTTTCACTTGTTCAGTAAGATGTAGATTATTTTTAGATAGATTTGATATGGTTCCTTCAGATGCATCAAATATAATACCAGATTTAGATCCAGATGCCTCAAATGGATCATCTATCTCTTCTTCTTGATAATAAATCTCACTAACCGAATTTCCATATCCTTCCTTCTGATTAGTAAGTTCTTCAATTCTTCTTTGGCTTCTTTGAATTTCTCAATAAAGATTTGCATCTGCAATCTTTGATTCTCAATAGTCTTTTCCAAGTTATATATTTCCATCCTTAGATCTTTACTCTTCAGTGGTTAAACTTCCTTAACAAGAGATCTAGCTTGAATACCAATTGTTGGGATTATGGAAACATAAGTACTGAGAGGGGAGGGGTGAATCAATACCTTCAAAACTTTTCAAGACTAAAACTTTGTAGTAGTAGATAGCATTTAACCGAATGAATCCATTGTCTAAAACATACATTCAAATAACTAAAAATGTTATTTTCATGTAATCTAAACAATAAATCATTAATGAAAATTCATACTCATAACAAAGATATTTTGGTATCGCAGAAACCCTTGTAAGAAGGTAAAAACTATGCTGGGAATGAAACCCACAAATCTTCACTATTATAGTAACAAAGTATGCTGGTTAAGGCTACAAATTGTGATCACTTCTGATGATCTTACCCTGTTAGGAGTAACAATTAGATTGACTATATCTATATCATTAGAGGATTTTAACAACACAATGTTAGAATAACTGAGAGGGGGGTGAATCAGTTATCTAGTGTCCCAATACAAAATGTATAATTCAAAACAACTTCTTCCATTTCTACTCCTCAGTAAACAATAATTACTTTCACTATCTGTGCTTTAACTGATTATCAGTCTCATACTATAATAGTTACCAATCAAATCTAATATGTAACATGCAAAGTATGATAACAAACAAATATCACAATCAACACATAACACAAGAGATTTAACGTGGAAACCTTGTAAAGGGAAAAACCACCTGGTACCCGGCAACCCAAAATTGTTCACTCTTCTGAAGTGAGGTTGGTTAAGACCCAACCCTGTTAAAAGTTTACAAACACACTGTTAGGTGTGACCTTGTTAGAGGATTTTAGACTAGAAGTTATCGTCCAACTAGCATTCACTATGGGGTTGACAGGATAACAATGTTCATTCTATGAATGATATATCATAAGACTTTCAGATTCCACTCGGTTAAGAGATTTTGACTGTATATAATGGTTAAATATGTAATAGTAAATGACCTGCCTTAATACAACTTCAATTTGTATATTATAGATCAATATTCAATCCTAACAAATCCTTCTGACCAATATTACACTTCAAATTCAATACTTTATCAAATTACTGTCTATCGGTAATTACTCTCTATAGCTCGGTAATTATTCTGCAGCTCGGTTCTTACTTAACCAGTATGATCAGAATGCATGAAAACCTTGTTCACATGATATTCCTATAGTTTCTACTTCTTCCAGCTCTGTCCATAATGAAATCAATGTCTCTTATATAGACGGGTAAATCATTTTCTTCTCCACGATCATATTTTGTCGCTTAACCACATTCATAGATTTTGCCACTTCAAACTTCCTCGACTGACATGTTAGTAACATGTTTCAATCTACTCCATTAGATCTTCCTTTAATTTTGTTAGCCATCAATCTTCATAACAAACATTATCTATTATCACTGAAATCGAGGTACTTTACATCTCATCAATCTTATCGGCTAAACTAATCATTTAGTTCATTCTATTTCACTTGGTTAACAAAGAAATGCGTCGGTGAACACTGCTCAGTTAATATTGCGATCGGTATACACTACACTCCGTCGGTGTATACTAGAATTGCTTCATTTACTAACAACACTGCTTTGTGTCTTTCAGCTCTATACTTCATCATAGATGAATTAAACATAATAAAGTCAATATCATAGAGTCATAGACTCATCAACAAGTTACTCAATGTGTTCCTTATCCTCATCTGTCTTGTACATCTTTCCTCATGTAGATTTCTCTGTTCTTCATCTCTTTCACCTTTCTTCGAATGTCTCGGTATAGTAACTTACAAGATAAGTGTTGTCAAACTAGTTGACATCAATGACAACATAATACTGATTTAATCATATTGCATATCTAATCAAAAACTCCTCAGTGATCTTTAATCATGAATTCTTCAATCAGATTCCAAATTAGTTGTAGTCCAACAATCTCTCCCTTTGGCATTGATGGCAACTCAAGTTATATGAAATGTACCATACACATACCAAACATATATTCTACAACTTTGTGAGCAAAATTTTGTAGGTCGAATAGACTTAATATGTGTAGACACCTAAAAAATCCTTTAGAAAATAAAGTATTTTTTATTTTCTGAAAAACCCCTGATGACATCATCATTTGTTAATTAATTAATTAATTATTTTATTTATTTATTTTTATGCCATTAAATCCCTTTATCTTAATTAAAATTATTTAATTAAGAAATCCCTCCCAAAAATGTTTAAATCTTATTTAAACACCATTTTCCCTATTTATTAATTATTTAATTAATAAATTGACCAAAAAACCAAAAAATAAATATTTAATTTATTTTTTCCCTAAACCTTGGAAATATCCTAAAAATCACTAACCTCTTCTAGAATCTTCTAATCCCTCTTTAATTTCGATTAAGGGCTGATTCAATCATTTCCTAACCCTAATCCCAACTCAAAAATATTTAATTAAGATTAAATATTAAATCCTCATGTTTATTACTTATATTTTAAAAAATATCCTCAAAACCTAAAACCTTTTGAAATAAATAAACCTTTATCTATTTCCTAAATCCTATTTATCCAAGAAACTCCTAGACTCTTCTAGAGAGTCTTCATCCTCATCCAAAAGCCTAGACTCTTCTAGAAGAAGTCAATCCTTATCCTTATCCCTAACCCTAACCCTAACCTTACCCCAAACCCTGACTCAACCTCCTAGCCCAACCCTTTCCAAAATCCTATAAATACTCCTCATTTCTAAGAGCAAAGCACCAATTCACTTTCATTTAATAGCATTGTTATCATGTTAAATTAGTTCTAGCATAATCATCCCTAATTGATAGATTTTCAAGCTTTCTTAACTCACATCATAGCTTAGCAATAATGGATTAATCTAGTTTATTTCATTTGTTTTTCATAGCATATAATATCATATCACATCTCTATTTGATCTAAAATCAATCTTAGCATAAACATCATGTAGCTTAATCTTCATTTCAGCATCATTTAGATCCTTGAGGCCTTAGGGGCAAATCAGGTGTTCTATACCTATTTTTGTGCCATTTATGAGGTTTTTATGGATCTCAATCCATCCTAAAATACATAAGGAACATGCTCCATGTGCTTAGAGAGCACACCCACATCCCCTTAAGCAAGAGCAAATCAAACAGTGCTTGGGTGCACCTGTTTAAGCTCTATCTGAAGTGGCTTAGCTTAGAAAGTTATTATTTTGGATTGATTTCATGTTAGATTAGAACTTAACGTTTGACTGATTAGAGCCTTTCAAAATATATATAGATAACCTTGCTCATAATATGTTTAATCACTACGTTACTAAACAACATCTAGATAATATAGCTTTACCATTCTATAGTTGTTCTCTTTTCAATTCTCTTGTTACTGCTTCTGTTCTCTATAACTGATCTTCAATAATATGTCTCATTCAAATTGTCTCTCCCTTACATAGTTCTCATCAGTGCGTATCTCTTTTCATATTATTTATCTCTCCCTTTGACAGCAATGCCAAAGAAACAAATAAACAAACAATTTTGTCATCCTCTGTATCTCAGTATACTGATATTCCAATAGGTTCAAGTTCTCCAAACTTAATCACAACCTTGAACATGATTCAAAGTGTGAACTATGTTGCATCAACATGAATGATCTTCTAATAAAAATAGGTTGATGCAACAACCAAATCACCTTAGTGACCAATAGACAGGGGACAGACCCCAAGTCTAGTCCTCAAGTATTCAAATGTGTCCTTCGGTAGAGGCTTCGTAAAAATATCTACAAGTTGTTCTTTAGATGTGACAAATTCTAACTTCACTTGCTTCTCTTGCACTTGTTCTCTCAAGTAATGATACTTAATAGATATATGCTTTGTCTTAGAGTGCATCACAGGATTCTTTGAAATATTAATAGCACTAGTGTTGTCACAATATATAATCACCGGGTCAGTGATTACCTCATTCATCCCTTCCAAAACTTGTTTGATATATGCAATGTTTGAATAGTTAGTAGAAGCAGAAACATACTCTGCTTTAGTTGTAGACTGAGAAATACAAGCCTGCTTTTTACTTGTCTAGGTTACAAGTCTTTCACCAAAGAAAAATGCTCCTCCGATGGTGCTTTTTCTATCATCCACATTTCCAGCCCAATCAACATCAGTGTAAACTTTCAGTTCAAACTTCCCTTCCTTAGGATACCATAATCCATAATTCTCTATTTTCTTCAGGTATCTTAAGATCCTTTTTGTAGCTATCATGTGTGATTCTCTAGGATTAGCAGAAAATCTTGCAACAATTCCAACAACATGTGCTATATCCGGTCTACTGTGAACTACGTACATTAACTTACCAATAATGGATCGGTAAAGTGTATGGTTTACCTCTGTAGTTTCATCCTCCTTTGTCAATTTTCTTCCAGTAGCCATCGGTGTTCCCACAGGTTTAGCATCTTCCATGCCAAATGTCTTCAGTACTTCCTTTATGTATTTAGATTGTGTGATGAATATTCCATCACTCTGTTGAATCACTTGTAGTCCAAGAAAGAACTTAATCTCTCCGAACATAGACATTTCAAATTCCTTTTAGATTTCATCAGCAAATGTCTTGCAGACAAGCTATGAGCCTCCAAAAATAATGTCATCGACAAATATTTTAGCAATTATAATAGTATCATCAATATCACCTTTCATAAACAGATTGTTGTTTTTACTTGTTCGGACAAATCCAATACTTAACAAGTAAGTGTGCAGTCTTTCATACCATGCTTTAGGTGCTTGTTTCAAGCCATACAAAGCTTTATGTAATCTACATACCATGTCTTTATTGTCGTTATCAACAAATCCTCCAGGTTGTTCGATGTAGACTTCTTCTTCAAGTATACCATTCAAAAATGCTTGCTTCACATCCATTTGATAGACTTTGAATTTCTTGTGTGCAGCATATGCAAGTAACATTCTAACTCCTTCCAATCTAGAAATAGGTGCAAATGTTTCACCATAGTCAATGCCTTCTTCTTGTGCATATCCCTTGCATACCAATCTAGCTTTGTTTCTTGTGACTTCACCATTTTCATTCAATTTATTCCTGAATATCCACTTAGTACTAATAACATTCTTATCTTTAGGTCAGGGTACTAAGGACTAGGTTTTGTTCTTCTCTATTTGCTCTATTTCCTCCTTCATTGCATTAACCCATTCTTCATTATCTAATGCAACTTTCACATTTTTAGGTTCAAATTCACAAACTAGACATATACCTTGTCTTGTTTTGCTTCTAGTTTGCATTCCAGCATGTCTGTCTCCAATGATTTGTGTCCAAAGATGATGTCTTCTAACAAAATTAGCCAGAACTTGATTTCTCCTTTCTTGTTCATCCTGTTCAGGGTCATTTCCTTGCTCGACAACTCCATCTTGTCCATCGGTTGGTGTTGTCTGTTGTCCTGTATTATTTCCCTACTGACCGGTTGTCACACCTTGTGGCATCGGTAGATACTCCAGATATTCAATGTAAGTGAATCTACCATAGTCTTCCAGTTCTTTTGTACCTTCCTTTGTGTTCTTGTCATCAAACTCATCAACACGAACATTAGTACTTTCAACTATCTTATTTGTAACCTTATTCAAACATTTGTATGCTTTACTTGTAGAGGAATATCCCATAAATATCCCTTCATCTCCTTTAGAATCAAATTTTCCACTTCTTTCATCTTTCAAAATAAAGCATTTACTTCCAAAAATTCTAAAATAACTTACAGTAGGTTTGTGTCCAAACCATAGCTCATAAGGTGTTCAGTTGGTGTCCTTCTTCAGTTGTACTCAGTTAAGAACATACACAGTTGTACTGACAGCTTCCCTCCAATATGTCTGAGCAACATTCTTATATATCATCAATGTTCTAGCATAGACAATTATAGACTTGTTCCTTCTTTTAGCAATGCCATTTTTTTGAGTTGTCCTCGGTGCAGAGACTTGTCTTTTAATTCCATGCTCATTACAAAAATTAGTAAATTCATCAAAGATAAATTCACCTCCTCTATCAGATCTTAAGCATTTTATTTCTTTTCCAGTTTCTTTCTCTACCTTAGCTTTATACCACTTAAACATTTAAAAGGCTTCAGATTTCTCTTTTAGGAACATAACAGTCATCAGTCTAGTATAATCATCAACAAAAATAATAAAATATCTATCACCAGAATAGCTCTAAGTTCTCATAGGACCACATAGGTCGGTATGAACCAACTCAAGTATCTTCTTTATTGAGTAGTCTTTACTTTTAAAACTAGACTTAGTCATCTTACCTTTCTGACATTCATGGCACATGGCATGATCAAGTTATGTCAAGTTAGGCAATCCTCTAACTCTTTTCTTTTTACTAATCTTGATCATGTTGTCAAAATTCACATGGCATAACCTACTGTGCCACAACCAAGCATCTACATCCTTGATTAACAAACAAGAAGACTGATCCATATCAAGATAGAATAGATTACCTCTGGATTGTGTACCAGTTTTGACAAGTCTTCCTCCATCATCATAGATCTTCACCCTTTTTCTCTCAAAAGCTAGTTAATGGCCTAAATTGTTTAGTTGAACCACAGTTAACAAATTATAGTTCAATCCATCTACCCAGTATGCATTTTCACATTGTATTATGTTATTGATCATCATTGAACCTTTACCTCTTACCATACAAGGTGCATCATTTCCCATTCTCATAGATCCTCCATTATATTCAACAAGATGATCAAACTTCTCTACATCACGAGTCATATGATGTGTACAGCCACTGTCTATGATCCATGTATCATTTCTGCTTACCTTAGAGATCAGTGTTGTCTCTTCATGTCTCTTCTTCCTCTGAGTCATCTTTCATTGCAACAAATACAACTTCTATATCAACATCAGAATGAGATTCAATTTCAATATCTTCAGCTATGTAACATACCTTTTTGCCTTTATCATCTCAGTTGTCTCTGTTGTTGTGTCGGTAGGCTCTGTTGACTCTTCTCCCATAGCTTCCTTCATATCAATCTTAGGATCTATCATCATCTTTCTTCTGAGGACATCTAGCAGTGATGTGACTGAGTTCTTTATAGTTAAAGAATGCCAAAGGAAGCTTACCTCTATACCTTCCCTTTCCTTTGGGAAATCTTCTAGCCATAAGAGCTTCAAGCTCATCAAGTTCATCATCGGTATTACTATCACTATCATAATTCTTACTATTCCTACTAGATATTCCAATCTTTAAAGAAGACATGAAAGCAGATTCAACAGAAGGAACAACACTGTTATGAAAATTGTTTAATTCAAAAGTTGTAACTTTACCAATCAAAGTGTCAAGAGTAAGGTTGGATGTAGCTCTTGTTTCATGAATTGCAGAGATCCTGGTTGCATAAACTGGTAGCAAAGTTTTGAGAATCTTGCTTATCACTATTTCATCATCAATCACTCCATCAGATGCTCTAATAATATGTACCACCTCTTTTAGTCTATTTGAGTATTGTACAATGTTCTCACCTTCTTTCTTTCTCATATCATCAAATTTGGCTCTTAGGCTTTCAGCTCGAGCTCTTTTGACATTCAGATCTCCACTATATATTATATTTAATTTATTCCACATCTTCTTAGCAGTATCACAACCCTTGATGTCTTCAAATTCGGCATCAGTATAGGCAGCAGCAAGTTTCATCATAGTGATATTGTGTTCATGCATGTCCTTCAGTTGATCAAGAGTTAAGGGACCAGTGGGCGGTTGTATGTATCCATTCTCCATCAGATCTACTACAGAGTTACCAATTCCAAATATGTGCAGCTTCATCCAGCTTTTCCATCCTATGAAGTTCTCTTTGTTCAGCTTCGGTACTTCCCTCTTATACATCTTGAGACCTTTGTAATTAAGTCCTTAAAACTCTATTCTAAGCAACCAGTGCTCTGATACCAATTTTTAGAATAACTAAGAGGGGGGTGAATCAATTATCCAATGTCCCAATACAAAATGTATAATTCAAAACAACTTCTTCCATTTCTACTCCTCGGTAAACAATAATTACTTTCACTCTCTATGCTTTTACCAATTATCAGTCTAATACTGTAATAGTTACCGATCAAATCTAATATGTAACATGCAAAGTATGATAACAAACAAATATCACAATCAACACATAACACAAGAGATTTAACGTGGAAACCCTATAAAGGGAAAAACCACCTGGGACCGGCAACCCAAAATTGTTCACTCTTCTGAAGTGAGGTCGGTTAAAACCCAACCTTGTTAAAGGTTTACAAACACATTGTTAGGTGTGACCTTGTTAGATGATTTTAGACTAGAAGTTATCATCCAACCAGCATTCACTATGGGGTTGATAGGATAACAATGTTCATGCTATGAATGATACATCATAAGACTTTCAGAGTCCACTCGGTTAAGAGATTTTGACTGTATACAATGGTTAAATATGTAACAGTAAATGACCTACCTTAATACAACTTCAATTTTTAGATTACAGATCAATATTCAGTCCTAACAAATCCTTTTGACCAATATTACACTTCAGATTCAATATTGTATGAACTTACTATCCATCGGTAATTTCTCTCTATAGCTCGCTAATTATTTTGCAGCTCGGTTCTTACTTTACCACTATGATCAGAATGCATTAAAACCTTGTTCACATGATATTCCTCTAGTTTCTACTTCTTCTGGCTCTGTCCATAATGAAATCAATGTCTCTTATATAGACGGGTAAATCATTTTCTTCTCCACTGTCAAATTTTGCCGCTTAACCACATTCATAGATTTTGTCACTTCAAACTTCCTGGGCTGACACATCAGTAACATGTTTCAATATGCTCCGTCAGATCTTCCTTTAATTTTGTTAGCCATCAATCTTCATAAAAAACATTATATGTTATCACTGAAATCGAGGTACTTTACAGCTTATCAATCTTATTGGCTAAACTAATCATTTAGTTCATTCTATTTCACTTGGTTAACAAAGAAATGCGTCGGTGAACACTGCTCGGTTAATATTGCGATCGGTATACACTACACTCCGTCAGTGTATACTAGAATTGCTTCATTTACCAACAACACTGCTTTGTGTCTTTCAGCTCTATACTTCATCATAGATGAATGCAACATAATAAAGTCAATATCATAGAGTCATAGACTCATCAACAAGTTACTCAATGTGTTCCTTATCCTCATCTATCATGTACATCTTTCCTTATGTAGATTTCTCTATTCTTCATCTCTTTCACCTTTCTTCAGATGTCTCGGTATAGTAACTTACAAGATAAGTGTTGTCAAACTAGTTGACATCAATGACAACATAATACTGATTTAATCATATTACATATCTAATCAACAACTCCTCAGTGATCTTTAATCATGAATTCTTCAATCAAATTCCAAATCAGTTGTAGTCCAACAATCTCTCCCTTTGGCATTGATGACAACTCAAGTTATATTAAATGTACCATACACATACCAAACATATATTCTACAAATTTGTGATTAAAATGTTGTAAGTAGAATAGACTTAATATGTTTAATCACTACATTACTAAACAGCATTTAGATAATACAGCTTTACCATTCTATAGTTGTTCTCTTTTCAGTTCTCATGTTCCTGCTTCTGTTCTCTGTAACTGATCTTCAATACTCTGTCTCATTCAGATTGTCTCTCCCTTAGATAGTTCTTGTCAATGCTTGTCTCTTTTCATATTATTTATCTCTCCCTTTAACAGCAATGCCAAAGAAACAAATAAACAAACAATTCTGTCATCCTTTGTATCTCAGTATACTGATATTCCAATAGGTTCAAGTTCTCCAAACTTAATCACAACCTTGAACATGATTTAAAGTGTGAACTATGCTACATCAACATGAATGATCTTCTAATAAAAATAGGTTGATGCAACAACCAGATCACCTTAGTGACCAATAGACAGGGGACCCACCCCAAGTCTAGTCCTCAAGTATTCAAATGTGTCCTTCGATAGAGGCTTTGTAAAAATATCTGCAAGTTGTTCTTTAGATGTGACAAATTCTAACTTCACTTTCTTCTCTTGCACTTGTTCTCTCAAGTAATGATACTTAATAGATATATGCTTTGTCTTAGAGTGCATCATAGGATTCTTTGAAATATTAATAGCACTAGTGTTGTCACAATATATAATCATCGGGTCAATGATTACCTCATTCATCCCTTCCAAAACTTTTTTGATATATGGAATGTTTGAACAGTTAGTAGCAATAGCAACATACTCTGCTTCAGTTGTAGACTGAGAAATACAAGCTTTCTTTTTACTTGTCCAAGTTACAAGTCTTTCACCAAAGAAAAATGCTCCTTCGGTGGTGCTTTTTCTATCATCCACATTTCCAACCCAATCAGCATCGGTGTAAACTTTCAATTCAAACTTCCCTTCCTTAGGATACCATAATCCATAATTCTATGTTTTCTTTAGGTATCTTAAGATGCTTTTTGTAGCTATCATGTGTGATTCTCTAGGATTAGCAAAAAATCTTGCAACAATTCCCACAGCATGTGCTATATCTGGTCTACTGTGAACTACGTACATTAACTTACCAATCATGGATCAGTAAAGTGTCTGGTTTACCTCTATAGTTTCATCCTCCTTTGTCAATTTGCTTCTAGTAGCCATCGGTGTTCCTACAGGTTTAGCATCTTCCATGCCAAATGTCTTCAGTACTTCCTTTATGTATTTAGATTGTGTGATGAATATTCCATCACTCTGTTGAATCACTTGTAGTCCAAGAAAGAACATAATCTCTCTGAACATAGACATTTCAATTTACTTTTGCATTTCATCAGCAAATGTCTTGCAGACAAGCTCTGAGCCTCCAAAAATAATGTCATCAACAAAAATTTTAGCAATGATAATAGTATCATCAGTATCACCTTTCATATACAGATTGTTGTTTTCATTTGTTCTGACAAATCCACTGCTTAACAAGTAAGTGTTTAGTCTTTCATACCATGCTCTAGGTGCTTGTTTCAAGCCATACAAAGCTTTATGTAATCTACATACCATGTCTTTATTGTCGGGATCAACAAATCCTTCAGGTTGTTTGATGTAGACTTCTTCTTCAAGTATACCATTCAGAAATGTTGACTTCACATACATTTGATAGACTTTGAATCTCTTGTGTGGAGCATATGCAAGTAACATTCTAACTCCTTCCAATCTAGTAACAGGTGCAAATGTTTCACCATAGTCAATGCCTTCTTCTTGTGCATATCCCTTGCATACCAATCTAGCTTTGTTTCTTGTGACTTCACCATTTTCATTCAATTTATTCCTGAATATCCACTTAGTACCGATAACATTCTTATCTTTAGGTTGGGGTACTAAGGACTAGGTTTTGTTCTTCTCTATTTTCTCTATTTCCTCCTTCATTGCATTAACCCATTCTTCATTATCTAATGCAACTTTCACATTTTTAGGTTCAAATTCACAAACTAGACATATACCTTGTCTTGTTTTGCTTCTAGTTTGCATTCCAACATGTTTGTCTCCAATGATTTGTGTCTAAAGATGATGTCTTCTAACAAAATTAGCCAGAACTTGATTTCTCCTTTCTTGTTCATCCTGTTCAGGGTCATTTCCTTACTCAGCAACTCCATCTTGTCCATCGGTTGGTGTTGCCTGTTGTCTTGTATTGTTTCCCTACTGACTGGTTGTCACAGCTTGCGGCGTTAGTAGATACTCTAGATATTCAATGTAAGTGAATCTACCATAGTCTTCTGGTTCCTTTGTACTTTCCTCTATATTCTTGTCATCAAACTCATGAACATGGACATTAGTACTTTCAACTATCTTATTTGTAACCTTATTCAAACATTTGTATGCTTTACTTGTAGAGGAATATCCCAGAAATATCCCTTCATCTCCTTTAGAATCAAATTTTCCACTTCTTTCATCTTTCAAAATAAAGCATTTACTTCCAAAAATTCTAAAATAACTTACAGTAGGTTTTTTTCTAAACCATATCTCATAAGGTGTTCGGGTTTTGTCCTTCTTAAGTTGTACTCAGTTAAGAACATACACAACTATACTGACAGCTTCCCTCCAATATGTCTAAGAAACATTCTTTTGTATCATCAATGTTCTAGCACAGTCAATTATAGACCTATTCCTTCTTTCAACAATGCCATTTTGCTGAGGTGTCTTCGGTGCAGAGACCTATCTTTTAATTCCATGCTCATTAGAAACATTAGTAAATTCATTAGAGATAAATTCACCTCCTCTATCAGATCTTAAGCATTTTATTTCTTTTCCAGTTTCTTTCTCTACCTTAGCTTTATACCACTTAAACATTTTAAAGGCTTCAGATTTCTCTTTCAGGAACATAACAGTCATCAGTCTAGTATAGTCATCAACAAAAAGAATAAAATATCTATCACCAGAACAGCTTTGAGTTCTCATAGGACCACATAGGTCAGTATGAACCAACTCAAGTATCTTCTTTGTTGAGTAGTCTTTACTTTTAAAACTAGACTTAGTCATCTTACCTTTTTGACATTCATGGCACATGGCATGATCAGGTTTTGTCAAGTTAGGCAATCCTCTAACTCTTTTCTTTTTTCTAATCTTGATCATGTTGTCAAAATTCACATGGCATAACCTCATGTGCCACAACCAAGCATCTTCATCCTTGATTAACAAACAAGAAGACTGATCCATATCAAGATAGAATAGATTACCTCTGGATTGTGTACCAGTTCTGACAAGTCTTCCTCCATCATCATAGATCTTCACCCTTTTGCTCTCAAAAGCCAATCGATGGCCTAAATTGTTTAGTTGAGCCACACTTAACAAATTATAGTTCAATCCATCTACCCAGTATGCATTTTCACATTGTATTCTATCATTGATCATCAGTGAACCTTTACCTCTTACCATACAAGGTGCATCATTTCCCATTCTCACAGATCCTCCATTATATTCAACAAGATAATCAAACTTCTCTACATCACTAGTCATATGATGTGTACAGCCACTGTCTACGATCCATGTATCATTTCTGCTTACCTTAGAGATCAGTGAGGTCTCTTCATGTTTCTCTTCTTCCCTTTGAGTCATCTTTCATTGCAACAAATACAACTTCTATATCATCATCAAAATCAGATTCAGTTTCAATATCTTTGTCTATGTAACATACCTTTTTGCCTTTATCATCTTGGTTGTCTCTGTTGTTGTGTTGGTAGCCTCTGTTGACTCTTCTCCCATAGCTTCCTTCAGATCGGTCTTTGGATCTATCATCATCTTTCTTCTGAGGACATCTAGTAGTGATGTGACCGAGTTCTTTACAGTTAAAGAATGCCAAAGGTATCTTACCTCTATACCTTCCCTTTCCTTTGGGCAATCTTCTGGCCATAAGAGCTTCAAGCACATCAAGTTCATCATCGGTATTACTATCACTATCATAATTCTTACTATTCCTACTAGACTTTCCAATCTTCAAAGAAGACATGAAAGTGGATTCAACAAAAGGAACAACACTATTATCAAAATTGTTTAATTCAAAATTTGTAAGTTTACCAATCAAAGTGTCAAGAGTAAGGTTGGATGTAGCTCTTGTTTCATGAATTGTAAAGATCCTAATTGCATAAACTGGTAGAAAAGTTCTGAGAATATTGCTTATCACTGTTTCATCATCAATCACTCCATCAAATGCTCTAATAATATGTACCACCTCTTTTAGTCTATTTGAGTATTGTACAATGTTCTCACCTTCTTTCTTTCTCATATCATCAAATTTGCCTCTTAGTATTTCAACTCGATCTCTTTTGACATTCAAATCTCCACTATATATCAAATTTAATTTATCCCACATCTTCTTAGTAGTATCACAACCCTTGATGTCTTCAAATTCAGCATCGGTTTAGGCAGCAATAAGTTCCATCATAGGGATATTGTGTTCATTCATGTCCTTCAGTTGATCAAGAGTTAAGGGACCAGTGGGCAGTTGTATGTATCCATTCTCCATCAGATCTAGTGTAGAGTTCCCAATTCCAGATATGTGCATCTTCATCTGGCTTTGCCATACTACAAAGTTCTCTTTGTTCAGCTTCAATACTTCCCTCTTATACATCTTGAGACCTTTGTACTTAAGTCCTTAAAACTCTATTCTAAGCAACCACCGCTCTAATACCAATTGTTAGAATAACTGAGAGGGGGGTGAATTAGTTATCCAGTGTCCCAATACAAAATGTATAATTGAAAACAATTTCTTCCATTTCTGCTCCTCGGTAAACAATAATTACTTTCACTATCTGTGCTTTTACCAATTATCATTCTAATACTATAATAGTTACCGATCAAATCTAATATGTAACATGCAAAGTATGATAACAAACAAATATCACAATCAACACATAACACAAGAGATTTAACGTGGAAACCCTGTAAAGGGAAAAACCACCTGGGACCGGCAACCCAAAATTGTTCACTCTTCTGAAGTGAGGTCGGTTAAGACCCAACCCTGTTAAAGGTTTACAAACACACTGTTAGGTGTGACCTTGTTAGAGGATTTTAGACTAGAAGTTATCATCCAACCAGCATTCACTATGGGATTGACAGGATAACAATGTTCATTCTATGAATGATACATCATAAGACTTTCAGAGTCCACTTGGTTAAGAGATTTTGACTATATACAATGGTTAAATATGTAACAGTAAATGAGCTGCCTTAATACAACTTCAATTTGCAGATTACAGATCAATATTCAGTCCTAACAAATCCTTCTGACCAATATTACACTTCAGATTCAATACTATATCAACTTACTGTCCATCGGTAATTGCTCTCTATAGCTCGTTAATTATTCTGTAGCTTGGTTCTTACTTAACTAGTATGATCAGAATGCATGAAAATCTTGTTCACGTGATATTCCTCCAGTTTCTACTTCTTCTAGCTCTGTCCATAATGAAATCAATGTCTCTTATATAGATGGGTAAATCATTTTCTTCTCAACCGTTAGATTTTGCCGCTTAACCACATTCATAGATTTTGTCACTTCAAACTTCCTCGGCTGACGTGTCAGTAACACATTTCAATCTGCTCCTTTAGATCTTTCTATAATTTTGTTAGCCGTCAATCTTCATAACAAACATTATCTATTATCACTGAAATCGAGGTACTTTACAGCTCATCAATCTTATCGGCTAAACTAATCATTTAGTTCATTTTGTTTCACTCGGTTAACAAAGAAATGCATCGGTGAACATTGCTCGGTTAATACTATGATCAGTATACACTACACTTCATCGGTGTATACTAGAATTGCTTCATTTACCGACAACACTGCTTTGTGTCTTTCAGCTCTATACTTCATCATAGATGAATGCAACATAATAAAGTCAATATCATCAAGTCATAGACTCGTCAACAAGTTACTCAATGTGTTCCTTATCCTCATCTGTCTTGTACATCTTTCCTCATGTAGATTTCTCTATTCTTCATCTCTTTCACCTTTCTTCAGATGTCTCGGTATAGTAACTTACAAGATAAGTGTTGTCAAACTAGTTGACATCAATGACAACATAATACTGATTTAATCATATTACATATCTAATCAGAAACTCCTCAGTGATCTTTAATCATGAATTCTTCAATCAGATTCCAAATCAGTTGTAGTCCAACACACAATACATGTGTGTACTTGGTTAAGAGATTTAAACAAGAACTGTTAAGTCCATTATGTTAAGAGATTTTAGATCTGCTACAATGGTTAAAAGGTAACAATAAATGTATCTATAAATAGAAACTTTAATTTTCCTGATTTAGATCTATGAAATACCAAATCGATATCACCTCATAGTGATGTATGTGTCCTATTGTTTTGCTTGGTATCCTTGTGTATGTTCTAAAAAACTGAATGCTTCTTTCATAAACCTTCTGTCAAAAACCCTTTATCTAATATCCTAATGTCCTTAGTGTGGCCACTCCTTCATGATACATGTTCATAATGACATATTTACAAATTTTATATCAAATTCACTTGACCTAATTAGGGTTTACAATATCTTAGAAAACCTAAGATCAACGGTCTAACAAAATAACCTAGATCTAACATTACATAGGAATCATTAGTAATTTAATGATTACATCCATATTTAATTATGTCTCAATCTTGGTAAACCATTTTCTGATCAATGTGAACCATTTGCATAGATGTTTGTGCCATTTCAGATTACTATGTCATGTCCTTGTTTAATTGGTAATCATTGTATTCTTCATTTGGTAAATTACTAGTGCTCGGTTCAAATGAATGCTCGATGATCAGTAGTTCGATACTCGGTAATTGTCTATCACTCAATGAGTGTACTTGGTCAAACCCTTGTTTGGTTAACTCAGAGATCTGCCTTGTGTCTTGCTTAGTGTGTAGGATTTATATGGTTGACCAACTGTCCTGTTTGTCTCCTTTACCGATTGAAAATTTGATTGATACTAATGACAATCCTTTAATGCTCAAATAGGAGTAACATCTGCATGATACATAGGATTTTTGGCCAAACATATGACACTTTGACTACCATATTTGATTCTTATAATCTTGTAATCAAAATTGATACCTATACTAGTCTCTACAACCATAACACCTTCTTAAAGATATGTTTAGCATCCATACAATAGCTACTTCCATGGTGGAAAAATAAAATGTAGTCTATCTTTTAATCATCCAACTTATTGTGCCTCTAAATAAAGAAGAAACATAGTCCTAGTGGACCTTCAACTATCCAAGTCACCTACCCAATCTTAACTTTTAATTAAGTCATATTTTTATTATTAAATTATTTAATTATTAAGTATTTTGTTCTTATTGAATTATGTTAGAGGTATCCCCCTCATATTGGCATATTATTATCCCTTATTCACAAAATATTCTCTTATCTTTTTCTTCTATTTTGCATGTTTTTTTATTACAAGTAGTACCAAAGCATGATCTTGGCAATGTGAAGGCAAAGTATGTTTTTCAATTTTAAAAGTCATTTTGTGAAATGTATATCTCTTATATTTTGGTGAAGTTCTATTTTATTTTTAAATGGATTTTTAATAACTTATTGAAGTAAGACCACACTGAAGTAGATACAGTCTAACATTTAGAGAATTGGAGAAAAAATAAGGGACCTACTAAAAATTTAGGGTTTTTAACAAATCTAGTTTCAGTGTAAAAAATAAACAAAATTGTTATCTATTTTTTGGGTTCATAATATAAAAAAAAGGAGATTCAAATTCAAAAGAAGAAAAATTTGTGAGTAAATTTAAAAGAGGTTCCAACAAGTATAAATATGAGTCACCATTCAAATATTTCAATTCTGGTAAGATTGGTCACATTTCTCAAAATGAAAATATAGGACTGACAAAAAAAAGAAGAATGGTCAATACATGTTAAGGAAGAAGGATACGCATCTGAAGAGTATGGAAACAATAATTTTGGAAGTGAAAATAAAAAGAACGCACTCATGGCGATGAAAATCTTAAGCAATGCGTGGTAAATATGTACTCTATAAATTAAGAAGAACATATTGAGATGAATTTTGAAGAGCTTCATTGTGCTTACAGTGTGATCAGATTTTAGAAAAGTTCAAAATCAAAGAATGATTAGCGATGTTGATCATAGAATTAAAGGTGAAAGTGGAAAAATAAAAAAGGAAAATTTATGTCATAACAAAAATTTGATGGACTGAGGAAGATTGTAAAATACTAGAGGTAGAAGTTGTATCCTTGAAAAAGGAATTAGAGAAATAATAGAGTTGGTTGAACATAAATGTAGAGTTTGGGAAGAGTAAGTTGATATTCTATAGTACATTATAAGCAGTTAGAGGAACCACACATCAAGATTGGTATTGGACTTAATGAAAATATGGTCATTGTGACTATTGAGATCTTCATGAAAAAAGATGTAGAAGATGTAGATGAGCATGATTCAAAAAGTTCAAGCTGAAAAAAATTGAGAGTGATTGTAGACTACGAGGAGGATCAAAGGTTAACCCATGTTCATAGACAAAGAAGTAGATCCAGAAGAAAATATCTAGTAGGACTAGTGCACACCACAAGATTTAATCATCCTTTCTTATGTTACTATTTTAATTGCAATCGTTATGGTCACAAGCTAGTGTAGACACTTAAAAATTTCATGTTGCTTTAAAGCAACAACTATACTAACATTCCTCTTAATTTATTAAGCAATATTTATTATTTATTTAAATTGTGTCCTACTATACTCTAAATTCAAATTCATAATTTTAATTTCATAATTAAGTGATTTTAATTTACTACTTAATTATTGAATGTCTACATCAATAAGTAATCAATTATTCCTCTATAAAGTAATTAAATAATTAACATTATTTAATTATTCTCTATGACATTTTAATTAATTAAATAATTACATTATTTAAGTAATATTCCATCTTTGTAATTATTACACACATAATAATTACATAAATCATATTCCCACTCATAATTAAATAAATGATATTTATTTAATTGAACTAAGTATTCCTCTCATAAATAAATAAATACTTGAAAGAAGTACAAACGACAATATTAGAAGTCTCAAGTTTTTCTTATTATGTCTTTATTTTTTCAATTCATGTTCCTATGTATGTCTAGGATATACACAAGTGATTAGAGACTTCATGATGGTCCATGAATTTTTTTAAAAAAATTATGTATGTGGGATGTTCTCTATGAAGTCTTAAAAGAGCATTTTGGGTGTCTATGGTAAGAGCCTTCACATCCACATATAATACATAATTGCAAAACATATTGTAATAGGTGATTCAGTTGTGATACACTACACATCCCTCCACTCTTAATGCCTAACCTAGGTTGATTAGCCCACATTCCTCTTCTATTCAAAGTGCCTATTTAAAAGCAAGAGGACAATCATACCTAGATCATTCATATATTGGTACAAAGGTATCCAATTTTGCTATAATAAAGTGTCTTAATGATGAAATAAATTGTTCAAGAAAGTAGGAATTCAAATGTAGTTAATGGAATGTAAGGTTTCAATTAGGATTCATCCTCATTCTCTTATCTCCTAACTATATTTACTAAAAATTCTTTGTGTCAATCCTAAAAAATCATTGTGATAAAGTATCATGACATGGAAACAATATTGCATCCGACATGTTAGTGCACATATATCATATAGATATTACATACCACAATGCATCAATCCATCATATAAGTGCATCTAGAACATCAAACTCATTTAACATAGTCTATCATCTAAATCTGCATCATATCTAGTCACATCATAGAAAGTGCATATGAAAATACAAAAACATAAAGTGCACAACATATCGGCATGGCATCACATCATATATAAAATGCATACAAAAAAGAAACATATCATATAATTTTGCATCTCATAAACATCATATGCATCATAATCATAAAAAGTAAACATCATAGGCATACTCACATAGAAATCATAAAGGTCACCAAAACTGCATCATATATAAATATATCTCTTGAAATGTTTCATGATACAATGTAATAAGGAGATCTTTCAAGCTCACAAAATATATGAAAAAAGTGTCTATAATAATCAACAAGTGTTGCCTCATCTCTCTAGTCTAGGAGGCATAGGTAGTATAGAAGTCAAAGGTCCTACTCCAATCTATCTTGTAGGTGCATCTACAACTAGCTTGGATGCTTTAAGAGTCTTCACGACTATCCCACTACCTTGATATCTATGTGTCTGCTAAGATCGATGAGAGGTGGTATAACTAGGCACTCTCCTAGATTCTAGAACAATACTCTCATAGAGACCCCTCCAATACTAAAACTCTCCGATCTCCTTGTACACCAAGTCAATACTATGGTGAACCCTATGTCCTATACATTATTTATGAATTTCCACACTTCTTTCTCTTCCTATTTGTCTCTAGCCTTCATATCCTATATCTCATCCCTCCTACTCTCCCTCTCCAGATACATCTCCCTCTACATCTAGTCTATCATCCCCTAGAGGGTGGTCACCCTCAAGGCATACCTATAAATTTGTGTATCTATCATTGTCATCCTTCCCAATGCCTTGATAATCCTATTCTCTTCCTGTGCCATCATCCTGAGAGCTCCATCTAGATGACTCTATAGGTCTTTGTAATGTTGTCTCAAATTAGCAACATCGATAGTATCTATGTTAAACCCACTCCCTCCCACTGAAAATTGGATAGAGACATCCCATGTGACCTTTTCAAAACCACCCATAGCTACTTCCATCAAATTGGTATCATCTCTTCCCATAGACACACCCATCAAACTGGTATCACCTCCTCCCACTGCCTCCTCCATATCATTATCCTCTGAAGATCTAGAATTGATAATGCTCCCAGTCTCATTGTCAGTCTTTGTCTCCTCTGAGCTACTCCTTGGAACATCCACATCCTCATCACCACCTCCTTATTCTATTGGTACTTTTGGTTCAACAACCAGAGAAACAACTGTAGCAATTACAGTAACAACCCCACCACCCCTATCATCCCTATCACCCCCATCTCTTCCCTAACCTCCATCTCCACCCTGACCTTCATCTCCTCCACCTCATTCTAACATATGTTTTTATTAATCTCCAATGCCACATCAAAGGAGCTAATATACTGAACTAAGCCATGATTGTCTCTATGGGGATCACTAGTACCTAGCCTTTGGCATCCATCACACACTAGTAAAATTGTGTTGAACCAGTTGGTAATCCCCATCTCTCTCCATACGATCTCAACACCTTATCTAGAAGTTGCATCTCAATAACTCATGAATACTGAGTACACCGAAAAATCAAATATCTCTCTTGTCAACAAAACTTGAGATGATCATACTCATCATCCCACATGGGGCATCCAATATAGGGTCTCCATGTGAAGTCCCTCAATGTCTCCAACAAGTGTCTCCAATACCTCAAGTGGCCCATATGTCTATGAACTAGTGCATCATAATAGTATATATATAAGGTTCTCCTAGTTGTATGGTTAGTCTATCAAAAACTAGATGAAATACAAATATGTGTTAGAAGGACCACACCTATAACAATGTGAATCCACACCCTAAGCTCTGATGCCCATGGTATGTAATATCATATAACTAATGATATAATATAGCTAACACACATGGCCCCATTCATAGATTTTC
This sequence comes from Chamaecyparis obtusa, assembly GCA_027943335.1. NCBI lineage: Eukaryota > Viridiplantae > Streptophyta > Pinopsida > Cupressales > Cupressaceae > Chamaecyparis > Chamaecyparis obtusa. The sequence goes on along the minus strand of BSBK01001473.1, from coordinate 328,820 downwards.
CCTCACAACCACATCCATAAACAATATCTCCCCAACCAATAGGTAATCCATGAAATCTCCTATTTAGAAATAAAACACCTACTACAACCCCACAAAGCATCACAAAATATGGATCATAGCCCATCATGTCTATCCATCTAATGTCATAACCTCTCACCCCCAAGTTTTCCATAATTCAATAAAAAAAATTACATAGAGCAACTCTCCCTGACTTGAAAGTATAAGATACCCACTCTCCTCTTATCAAATTCCATAATATCCTATACACATCCTCTAAGGTAATCATGTATTCCCCAGTTGTAAAGTGGGAGGATGATATCTGTGAGTGCCACCTCACACAGAAAGCAGTGACAAGGCCCCTATTTTTCATAATCTTGGGTATCAATGTAAAATGGAGTAGACCTAGACTATCCAAATTCTCATGCTCATCATCATCTAGTCTATGCCTATAAGCAAGTGTTTGGGGATGATTCTCCTAATTAATTAGGACATCATCCCCAATCTACAAGTCCATGTGTAACCTTTCTAGTCAATCCCCACACAAATAAAAATTCCACGCTAAGGTGCATCCATGATAACGTCATTTGCATACAACATATCCTATGCATGAAAAAATACAAAAACATATGTCCACTACATATTGCATACATATACAAATAAAGTAAATAGCATCCATACTATTCATATATATCAAAAGCATTATAAAAAACAAAAAATTCATTACATACACATAAATTAAAGTGCATCCATTATCCTATCCATTTTTGTAAACAAATCAAGAGTATTAGAAAAATAAATAAAAAATCCCATTTATATATTACATAAATTGCATTCCATCTAAATAAAGTAAAAATGCCCAAAACCCTAAGAATATGGGTTTAAAATGACTACAGTTTGTGTCAAAACCCCATATAATTGCATCAAAAACCCTAATTTTTCTCCGTTTATCACACATACCATGTGTGTCAACCACATCTTACATATGCGTAGATCCAATACTTCATGTGCGGCAATCACACACATTGTCTACATTGCCCAAATTCTATGAGTGCGGCTCAGTAATAAACCAAGCCCTAAAATTTATATTTTTATCTATGTCATTCAACTCTATTGAGTGTGGCATTCATATTATGTGAGTGTGTCTTTCTAGTCCTAATCCAACCCAACCCTTGTCTAAAAATGCATAAAAAAAGAAAGGCCATTGAACTCACCAGAGGTAGGGCGTTCACTAGACGTTGATAGGTCCTGACCTGATTGCTGATGTGAACTCCATCCTCATACTCCACCATCGCTCCTCAAAATGCTCAAAGATTTCTCCTTCTACTCCTAGTTCTCCAAAGACAAATGTGTACAAATAACTATTAAATTGACCTCCAAGTCCTATTTATACCCCCTACCCCACCTTGATAAACGTGCACATCTTGTATTTCTATTGGTCACAAAGCTTTTCACTTTCTAGGGTCCATAACTCGTGTATGACCTTCATTTTCCAATTCATAAGTTGTGTTGCGATCCTTATTATGATGTCAACCAAATGAACCCTCCATTTATGTTTTTGCTCATTTCCTTGAGGGGGCACCATAATACCTAGTTACTTACGCTTTTTCACAAGGGCATACTAGGGCATGATTTCTATCAATTATTATTTGAAATAATGCCTAAAAAACATTATATCAAAGAGGGCAAAAATGTAGACACTTAAAAAATGACCTTCTTCTTTAATGCAACGACTTTACTAATATTCCTCTTAATTTATTAAATAATCTTTATTATTTATTAAATTATGTCCTACTTGTTGGAAATTGCAATTGAAACAATTGTTGTATTGTCATTGATGTCAAACCTTAACTGGTAAGACTATTGCTACTTAGGAAAGTACTATATCTATGGTGAGAAGGGAAAGAAAGGTTGGTAACAATAGCACCTAAGGAAAGGTTGAGTTATCTTGATACTACAAAGTGTACTTGATTATGTTGCACAATGATGAGACAATGTATTGTTTATCTTAGTAAGATTGAGGACTAAACTGGTAGGCTTAACCAAGCAAAAATGAAGAAATCATGTTTAAGCAGAGTTATGACAGAGTCGACCGAGTTAGTGGATGCCAGGCAAAAATCTAGTGTCGACCGAGTATCAGTAAACTATCAAGGAAGACAGTATATGCCGAGGAAACAGTTTTAGTAGTGACCGAGCATTTTACATGGAGATCAAGTGGATGATCACAGTATTTACCGAGCATCAGCAATTTTATATTTGAAGAGAATTCAGATTTGGAGCCGACATTGTTGAATTCTTGGATTATGTAAAATGTGTTGACTTTATTTATTGATTGTATGGAAGCATTTAATGCTTTTTAAAATGTTTTATTGTAAATCTTTATGAGATTTGAGATGATTCTAGAAGAGGAGATGAACAACATGAAGTGGGTAGATTCAATGTATTTGACCTAACCCTAAGATCTACAAAGGAGATTAAGCGGCAAAAGATAAGTTAACCTAACAAAGGAAAGTATTAAGGGAACTGAAGCATTAGGTATTTGTATGCATGGGTGAAGGAGATGCTGGAAGAACAGTAAAGTTTTATTGACTGTATAAGTGAAAAGGTTGAAGGAAAAGTGTGGTGATTGCTTGAAGGAAAGTTCCAAGCAGATCAAAAGTGGAGATGGAAAATTTTCAAAGTTAGTAAACCAGCATTTGTGTACGAAATTGGATCTAATATTTGCAAAGTGAGTTGTATGTTTTCAGATCAATACTACTGCTACTTTCTAACCATTGTAACAGTCAAAATCCTTTTAACAGAGGTTGACCTAACAGTCATATGTTAAATCCTTTAAACAAGGTTGCATTCTAATGGAGTGTATGTAAGTCCTTTGACTAGGCTCACTTTTAACAGGGTGATTGAAATCCTTTAACCGGGTCACACTTGACAGTGTGTATTGTAACCTTTGACAGGGTTGGCTTTTAACCAAGCTCACTTCAAAAGAGTGAAAATAATAGTAGCATGTTACAAAGTGGTTTTTCCCATATTGGGTTTCCACTATAAATCCTAGTGTCAATACTTGTGTGAATGTTTTTGGGTTTGAACATTTCTATGTTTTACAAGTTAGATACAGCTGGATAGTGGACTGTTGAGTTATATGTTTCTATTATTGAATCAGTGATGACCGAGTTTGTTTTGGTTGTTTGATCTGATTTAAAGAAAATTTATTTTATACATCAGGACCTGAGAACAACCGATTCACTCCCCCCCCCTCTCTGTTGTTCTAAATCATATTAACAATTGGTATCAAAGTTGTGTTACTTATTGGTGTCTGCAGAAAGCAAGTTTAAAGGGACTTGAAGCAAATGATCAAGATGTATAAGAAGGAGGTACTGAAGCTGAATAAGGAAAACTTCCCTACATGGCAAAGCTTGATGAAGTTGCATCTGGCTGGTATTGGTGATTCTGCAAAATACTACATTGAGCATGACTATGTCACACCTATTGCACCTTTGACTGCCGAGAAAATGAGAGCTAAGCAAGAACACAATCAAACAATGCTGGAAATTGCATCTACCCTAAGCTATCCAGAATTTGAGGACATTAAGGACTACACAACTGCTAAAGATATGCGGGACACTCTTGCAAAGATCTATGGTGGTGATCTATATGTACTGAAAGCCAAAGCTGAGAGTCTTAGAGGTAAGTTTGATGAAATGAGATTGAATGAAGATGAAAACATTGCACAATATTGTGGTAGAATAAAAGAAGTTGTGAATGCTATTAGAGGAGAAAATGGAACTATTGATGATGAGACCATAATTGGAAAAGTGTTAAGAACTCTGCATCCTATATATGCTATTAAGATCTCAGCTATTCAGGAATCTAGATGTAACTATGAAAATGTGCTTACTTTGGAAGGTTTTATTGGCAAGTTGACTACTTTTGAACTATCTAATTATGATAATTTCACTATTGGTAGTATTGGCAATGTTGAATCTGCTTTTAAGTCACAGTTAGTCCTGTGCAAGCCTAAGAAGGAAAAAGAAAGATGAATCAATGAAAGCGAAAGTGAAAGTGAAGATGACAATGACACTTCTGATGAAGATCTTGAAGATTTAGAAGCTCTTATGGCTAGAAGACTAAGAAGAGGAAAAGGAAAATACAAAGGTAAACTCCCTATTATATGTTTTGCATGTAACAAGGTCGGTCATATAGCTGCTAGATGTCCTGACAGGAAGGATAAAGATGAGGAAAGAAACAGCAGACACAAAGACAGAAGAGATGACAAAGGCTACTGAAGGTACAAAGACTACAAAGGAAAAGGTAAGAAATCATGTTACATTGCTGAAGAAGTGACTGACACTGATAGTGATGATTTTGAAATTGAGGTAGTCTATGTTGCAATGAAAGATGAATCTGATGAGGATGAGAAAACTGAATTGATTTCCTATGTGAACAAGAATGATAAATGAATTATTGACAGTGGTTGTTCACATTACATGACTGGTGACAAGAGTAAGTTTGAGACCCTACATCATTATAAAGGTAAAAGTGTAACATTTGGTAATGATGCACCATGTCCTATTAGAGGAAAAGGATTGATTAAACTGACTGATAAGATCTCTTGTGAAAATGCTTATTGGGTTGAAGGATTGAATTATAATTTGTTAAGTGTTGCTTAGCTCAACAGAACTGGCTACCGAGTGGAATTTCATCACAAGAAAGATAAGATATTTGATGCTACTGGTGAACTGATTGGAAGTGGTGAGCGGACTAGAGGTAATTTGTTCTATCTTGACCTATCTAAAGAAATATGTTTGTTTGCACAACTTGATGACATTTGGTTATGGCATAAGAGGCTATGTCATGTTAACTTTGACAATCTGGTAGAGATAAGTAAGAAGAAGAAAGTAGGAGGCCTACCTAGATTGAAGAAACCTGAGAATGTGATTTGCAAAGAATGTCAGTTAGGAAAAATGACTAAGTCAAGTTTCAAGAGAAAATCCTTTACTTCTAAATACATTTTAGATTTGGTTCATACTGACCTTTGTGGACCTATGGGTATACAAAGTTACTGTGGTGCTAGATATGTTATCTTGTTTGTTGATGATCATACCAGGATGATGCATGTAATGTTTCTAAAGGAAAAATATAATGCTTTTCAATTTTTCAAGTGGTATTTGGCTAAGGTTGAGAAGGAGATAGGTAGCAACCTGAAATGTCTTAAATCTAATTATGGTGGAGAATTTACCTCAAATGAATTTAATCTATTTTGCAATGATAGAGGAATCAAAAAATAGATGTCTGCACCTAGGACACCTCCATAGAATGGCATAGCAGAAAGAAGAAATAGATCTATTTTGGACTGTGCTAGGACACTATTGATTGAAAAGAATGTGGCACAAATATATTGGAAAGAAGCTATAATTACAGTTGTTTACACTCTTAACCGGGTATAGATCAAGAAAGGTACAAAACTGACACCCTATGAATTATGGTATGGGCATGCACCGAGTGTTAAATACTTTAGAATCTTTGGAAGCAAGTGTTACATATTGAAAGACAATAGGAATGGAAAGTTTGATGCTAAAAGTGATGAAGGCATATTCCTAGGCTACTCCACAAAAAGTAAAGCTTATAAGTGTTTGAACTCTAACACTAACAAAATTGTGGAAAGTGTGAATGTAAAAATTGATGAGTATGCAGAAAGAAATGAGGCTGATAGCAAAATAGAACCAGAAGATTACAGATCTTTTGTGTACATTGAGGAAATAGAAGAGGCAGGTAACAGACCTGCACCTAATGTCGAGTCTCGGGCAAGCAATGCCAAGCGAAAGATAGATGATGTCGAGCGTCAAGAAAACAGTGCTGAGAGATTACAAGAACATGTCAAGCTACAAGATAATGCTGTCAAGGATCAGGAAGAGGTTGCTGAGCATTCAGAAGCTAAATCTGACAATCTTGTTGGGGAACCTGATGAAATAGAAGAGAAAAATGCTAAACTTGTTTTGGCAAAATATGTAAGAAGACATCCCAAGCCTGAACATATAATTGGAGATAGAGACACTGGAATTTAGACCAGAAGCAAGACAAAATATCCAACATGCTTACTATGTGAATTTGAACCTAAGACAACTAAAGAGGCATTAGAAAATGAAGACTAGATATAAGCAATGAATGAAGAGATTGACCAGATTGAGAAAAATGAAACCTGGACTCTGGTGCCGAGACCTGCAGATAAGAATGTTATAGGAACAAAGTGGGTATTTCAAAACAAGTTGAATGAAAAAGGTGAAATCACTAGGAACAAAGCTAGACTAGTATTCAAAGGCTATGCACAAGAAGAAGAAATTGATTATGGGGAGACATTTTCCCCTGTAGCTAGATTGGAAGGAGTCAAAACTCTGCTTGCATATGCTACTTATAAAGATTTCAAGGTATATCAAATGGATGTCAAGTCTACATTTTTAAATGGTATACTGGAAGAAGAAGTTTACATAGAACAACCAGAAGGTTTTATTGATCCAAACAGAAGACACATGGTATGCAAACTAAACAAAGCTTTATATGGATTGAAACAAGCCCCCAAAGCATGGTATGATCGGTTGCATAATTATCTGATACAGATTGGATTTTCTAGGAAAAATGACACAAGTAATCTATATATGAAAGATGAAGAAGGTAGAGGTATTTTGTTGGCCAAAATTTTTGTTGATGACATTATTTTTGGTGGACAAGATGCATTGTGTAAAATTTTTTCACATGAAATGCAAACTGAATTTGAGATGAGTATGTTTGGTGAGATCAAATTCTTTGTTGCTTTACAAGTATATCAGATGAAGAAAGGTATTTTCATTACACAGTCTAAGTATGTTAATGAAATACTGAAAATGTTTGGAATGGAAGATGCTAGACCAGTGGGAACTCCTATTGTTACTAGACAAAAGTTATTTAAGAATGATGATGCTGCAGAAGTTAACCAGACTTTTTACAGATCCATGATTGGAAAATTGTAGTATGTTGTACATAGTAGACCTGATATTGCATTAGTTGTTGGGATTGTGGCAAGATTCTCTACCAATCCTAAGGAAACACACATGATGGCGGTGAAAAGAATCATGAGATACTTGAAAGGAACTGCTGACTATGGGTTATACTACAAGAAGAATGACAAATTTGAACTTAGAGTATATACTGATGCTGATTGGGCAGAAAATGTAGATGACAGAAAGAGCACTAGTGGTGGAGCTTTCTTTCTTGGACAAAGATTAGTCTCCTGGACAAGCAAGAAACAAAATTGCATTTCCCAATCTACTGTTGAAGCTGAGTATGTTGCTGTTGCAGTAAACTATTCAAATTTGATATGGATAAAATAGTTGTTGATAGGCATGAAAGAAGAAATCACTGAACCTGTTGTTATTTTCTGTGACAACACAAGTGCTATCAATATTTCTAAGAATCCAGTGATGCACACTAAGACCAAGCACATAGCAATCAAGTATCACTATTAGAGGGAATTGGTACAAGATAAGGAAGTCCGAATGGAATATGTGAATACAAAAGAATAATTGGCAGACATATTCACTAAAGCTTTACCTAAAGAAGCTCATGAGTACCTGAGAAGTCAATTAGGGGTCCTTCCCCTAACAGAGGCTTCCTAGCCAAGGTAGGAGCACTACATCAAATATGCTACAACAGAACATTTGACACATTGATGCAGAAGATTGTCACACTTTAGGACTATCCTAGAGCTGTGAAGAAGAAGCAAAGACAACAAATCAGTCATAAGCAAGATGACAAAGGGAGAAACACTGTGCTGAACAGATATATCTACATATGTTGGATGTATGTTTGAGTTGTTGCTTTGGCATTTTTGTCAAAGAGGGAGATTGAACTGAAATGATACTATAACACATGACACTGAAAGTAAGGGAGATTGAACTGAAATGAAAGATCAGGATAGAGGGAGATCCAGATACTTCTGATGGTCATAGAAGTAAGATTTACTGATTATGAATCAGAATGAAGCTAAGGATATTCTAAATTTTCTCTGATGGATAGATAAGTTTTTTTGGATTGGTTGGTAATCCATGTGTTATTTAGGTGATATCATATGGTGTTGCCATCAATGCCAAATAGGGAGATTGTTGGAAATTGCAATTGAAACAATTGTTGTATTGTCATTGATGTCAAACCTTAACTGGTAAGACTGTTGCTACTTAGGAAAGTACTATATCTATGGTTAGAAGGGAAAGAAAGGTTGGTAACAATAGCACCTAAGGAAAGGTTGAGTTATCTTGATACTACAAAGTGTACTTGATTATGTTGCACAATGATGAGACAATTTATTGTTTATCTTAGTAAGATTGAGGACTAAACTGGTAGGCTTAACCAAGCAAAAATGAAGAAATCATGTTTAAGCCGAGTTATGACAGAGTCGACCGAGTTAGTGGATGCTGAGAAAAAATCTAGTGTCGACCGAGTATCAGTAAATTGCCGAGGAAGACAGTATATGCCGAGGAAATAGTTTTAGTAGTGACCGAGCATTTTACATGGAGACCAAGTGGATGATCACAATATTGACCGAGCATCAGCAATTTTATATTTGAAGAGAATTCAGATTTGGAGCCGACATTGTTGAATTCTTGGAATATGTAAAACGTGTTGACTTTATTTATTGATTGCATGGAAGCATTTAATGCTTTGTAAAATGTTTTATTGTAAATCTTTATGAGATTTGAGATGATTCTAGAAGAGGAGATGAAGAACATGAAGCAGGTAGATTCAATGTATTTGACCTAACCCTAAGATCTACGAAGGAGATTAAGCGGCAAAAGATAAGTTAACCTAACAAAGGAAAGTATTAAGGGAACTGAAGCATTAGGTATGTGTATGCATGGGTGAAGGAGATGCTGGAAGAACAGTAAAGTTTTATTGACTGTATAAGTGAAAAGGTTGAAGGAAAAGTGTGGTGATTGCTTGAAGGAAAGTTCCGAGCAGATCAAAAGTGGAGATGGCAAAGTTTCAAAGTTAGTAAACCAACATTTGTGTATGGAATTGGATCTGATATTTGCAAAGTGAGTTGTACATTTTTGGATCAATACTACTACTACTTTCTAACCATTGTAATAGTCAAAATCCTTTTAACAGAGGTTGACCTAACAGTCATATGTTAAATCCTTTGAACAAGGTTGCATTCTAATGGAGTGTATGTAAGTCCTTTGACGAGGCTCACTTTTAACAGGGTGATTGAAATCCTTTAACCGGGTCACACTTGACAGTGTGTATTGTAACCTTTGACAGGGTTGGCTTTTAACTGAGCTCACTTCAGAAGAGTGAAAATAATAGTAGCATGTTACAAAGTGGTTTTTCCCATATTGGGTTTCCACTATAAATCCTGGTGTCAATACGTGTGTGAATGTTTTTGGGTTTGAACATTTCTGTGTTTTACAAGTTAGATACAGCTGGGTAGTGGACTACTGGGGGGTGAATCAGTGATGACCAAGTTTGTTTTGGTTGCTTGATCTGATTTAAAGAAAAGTTATTTTATACATCAGGACCTGAGAACAACTGATTCACCCCCCCTCTCTATTGTTCTAAATCATATTAACACTACTATACTCTAAATTCAAATTCATCATTTCTCTTTAATTTCATAATCAAGTGATTTTAATTATTTACTTAATTATTGAACATCTAAATCAATAATTCATTCACTATTCCTCTATAAAGTAATTAAATAATTAACATTATTTAATGGTTCTCTATGACATTTCAATTAATTAAATAATTACATTATTTAAGTAATATTCCCTCTTTGTGATTATTACACACATAATAATTCCATAAATTATATTATCACTCATAATCAAATAAATGGTATTTATTTAATTAAACTAATTATTCCTCTCATAAATAAATAAGATTAATAATTTATTTATATTCCCCCATGGGAAAATAAATGAATATTATATTTATTTTTTCTTCCAATTCTAACTCATACTAAGTTTCAGTTAAGTTCTCATTCACACTTTTTGACTCCTAAATTACACTTTTTGACTCCTAAATTATCTCTCCTGACTAATCAATCTATTCAGTCTTCTATTCCATCTAATCAATCAAATTTTCAATCTATTTTCCTAACATATCAATCAAATATATTGGCAAAGTAATCAAGTGAGTTGAACTCCCAATAAATCTAAGTTTAACTCTTCAATCATAGATAATTAGTCCCATCAATCAAGGAATCCTAATTGTTACCCCAAACTTCTTATAAATAGAGAGCTAACTCTCTTAATTTGCAACCACATTATGCTTTGAATTCTTATATTGTCACACTTTGAGATTGAAATTGAGAGCCCAACATTGCATGGAAGAGAAGAATAACAAAATAGGATTATTGGTTTGTATGTTCATTTTTAAAAAATGATTTCATATTATTGATTGTTCATGATTTCTATTTTTGTTTCCTCTTTTGATATTAGGGTACTTACTACTTAATTACCCCAATTACAAGTAGTAGATCAAGTAGAATATTTTTTGCAAGAAGTAATAATGTTATGAGCATAAATATATGTTCCCCTTTGATTGATTTCAATATTGTATGTTATAAGTGTGAAAACTTTGGACATATTGCAAGATATTGTGGAAGCAATTTAGTGAAAGCATCTAAGACCAAATAAAAATAAAAATATGTATTCTAATTATAAGAATAAGTTTGAGAATGTTAGAAAAATAGAGAAAAAAAAAAGAATCATGATTTTGGAAGGTTGATAACTCCTCATACTACATTTATTCCCAATCTAAGATGAACTTAATGGATCCAAAGATAAAGACTTTAATGGTAGACACTAATTGAAGAAGGTGATACCATAGAAGAGATTCCAAAAATCTTATAGTGGATAGTTTCAACATAAAAGGTGAGGATCTAATTAAGACCAAAGAAAAATAATTCTTTTTGGGAAAAATAGATAAAGTTTTGCCTTGGTATAATAAGGATGAATGTGACAATACTTTTGATTTATTTAGGAATAATGTGTGTGTGTGTGTGTGTGTGTGTGTGTGTGTGAGAGAGAGAGAGAGAGAGAGAGCTCTCACCTATTTGATGTTCTAAAAGGAGCATAGGTTTAGGGGGACTGTTGACTCCCCACCACAAGAATCCTTAGTAGTATTAGGGATAAACTTAGGGTGCATCGATGCACATTTATTTCCAGATAAGGGAAGAGAATTTCTCAAAGGATTCAAGTGGTTTCCTTTCCATTGGTGTCAAAGGGCAGGAGAAAAATTCAAAATGCTTAAATACATAAGTTGTTCAAGGAGTGTTATTCTTATGAGGAGCATTTGTGGTTGTTGTTTTTCCATCAATGAAAAAGGGAGAGATTAAATGTGAGAATACTTTTGAGTTCTTTAGAAAAAATATTATATATATATATATATATATATATATATATATATATATATATCACCTATTTGATGTTCTAAAAGAAGCATAGGTTCGAGAGGACTGTTGACTCCCCACCACAAGAAGCCTTACTATTATTAGGGAGAAACTTAGGGTGCATTAGTGCATGTTTCTTTCTAGATAAGGGAAGATAATTTCTCTAGGGATTCAAGTGTCTATTTTCCATTGGTGCCAAAGGGCGAGACAAAAAAATCCAAAATGCTTAAAGACATAAATTGTTCAAGGAGTGTTATTCTTATGAGGAGTATTTTTTTTCTAGTTTCCATCAATGAAAAAGGGATATATTATTGGTCAAAGGGTGTGATTGATGTTAAAGTTTCTTGTTAGTTCTATCATTGATGTCAATCTATCTAGAAGAGTGTAATTACCATCATGTCTCTGTTTGAGAATTTAAGATCTTGAAGGATAATGATAAGTTATGTTGATGAGATAAATTGCAATGTATTTGTAATATCATCGTGCAATGATGAAAATTAATTGAGGTGATCTAGAATGGTTTTCAAAATACTATTAATCTCTTATCTCTCAAGCTTAGTTTTAACTGACAATTTGTTAATCTTCAAATCCCATGATAGTTGAGAGTTATGGATTATGATTTGGAACCAAAATAAAGTTTCTCACAATATATCGAATTCCAAAGTTCCAGTGGCTGAGCTTTATTGGATTGAAAGTTTGAATTGACACAATATTCATTGTGTAAGTTGGTCAATTGGGTTGATCTTCTTGTTTGATGTGCCAAAGGATTGTAGCATGCACTAGTTACAGATAACATGTAGATGTACATTGGGACTAGTGGAAGATGTATTAGATAACAAATAATGTGTCCCTTCTTCTATAGTAATACATGTGGACGTTTAGACCTAGCCTATTACACATTGGTCAATCTAGGTTGACATGTGAATGTGAATGTAATTATAATTTATATATAGTCGATCTAGATTTATTCCTAAGTTTCTTTGATTGTAATATCTATAAGGAGAAATTGATGTGAAAATGTACAATGGGAAAATGGGGAGAGAAATGCAACATAAAGACATACTAAGTGAATTACTTCCCCATTTCATTGATTGCACATTAGGAAGGAAGAATGCCCCTATTAGGCTCAAGAGGTGACTCAAGCACTAATTGGGAACAAGATATGTCTTTCACTCACTAAGTAATGAAATTAATGGAAATGAGAATAATTAAGTGTTTTAATAGATCTAATAGAAAATTCACCAAAAAGATGATGAAAATAGACTGATAAAAATTTATATTGAGTTGAAACTGATGGAAATATGAATCAGAAGATAGAATTGACCTGATATAGAAAATTTAGTCAAAAATGGTAGGGATAGAGTGAAAGTCGATGTGACCTAGGGACAGGATAAAATTTGATCTGTCCCAACACTTTCAAATGATTTTTTTATGGAATTTGTGACTATTCTTGTATTATGGGGAAAAAGGTTGGGAAAAGGGGGTTTTCCTTGGTCAAGCCCATGTTTAGGAATCAACCTTGAAATATGATAGAAATTGCATAAAGGAAAATTGTTGATTTACCTTGCATATAACCTCATGAATAGATGTAGAAATTGCTCAAATCCATGACAATTATTTAATGTACTTGGAATCCAAAGATTTGACCTTGGAATGAGATGTAGAATCAAGGATTCTCTTATAAATGCATATATCTATGATTTCCACTCCTAGATCAAGAATGTAGATATGCTTGATAATCGTGTGTGTGTGTGTGTGTGTGTGTGTGTGAGAGAGAGAGAGAGAGAGAGAGAGAGAGAGAGAGAGAGAGAGAGAGAGAGAGAGAGAGAGAGAGAGAGAGAGAGAGAGAGAGAGAGAGAGAGAGAGAGAGAGAGAGAGAGAGAGAGAGAGAGAGAGAGAGGGAGGGAGGGAGGGAGGGAGGGAGGGAGAGAGAGAGGAAAAGAGAGAGAGAGAGAGAGAGAGAGAGAGAGAGAGAGAGAGAGAGAGAGAGAGAGAGAGAGAGAGATGAGTCTTCTTTCTTGATTGAGAATTCCTCTACTTTGAAATCATGAGAGAGAAAATTACATCAATTGGGGAAAATTGCCTTTGATTTAATGGATCTTGAATAAACGGAGACTTGGAGATCTTGAATTGGACGCTTGCCTTCACATCTTGAAACTAAATCCTCAGTTGCTCAACTTAGTTGCTTGACTTCTTGATGGATAGCTTGCACTTGATTGTGATATGAAGAATGAGGAAGAGAGGAGCTCCTTTTATAATAAATCCACCATTTTGAGATTCAAATTTGATCTAGGCCAACCACAATTTAAAACCTCAAAAGAAGACCCCAATATATGGCTTTGGGTGAAATTTGGGCTTAAAACCCTAGGGACATATTGGCATTGTTGATGTGTCCTCGAAAAATTATCTTGAAATTTCACTAGGACATCAGGGATAGTGAATAGGTGTGGGAATAGAATAATCAAGTCATTGGGATCAAGCATAATGGACATTCAAACCTCAAAATCACAAAAATGGGGCCTAATAGGTCCAAAAGCATCCAATTATGGGTGCTAACTTTTTAGGATTGTACATTTAGCCCCCACTTTATTAGGATTATGAGATAAGCTCATGCTCACACTTAAGTAGATCAATGCATAAGAAAAACTATGTCAAGGTCAAGGAGACAAAGAAAAATCAAGCTCCCAAGTGACTCAAGTCTTTATCAAATTTAAAACTAGGATAAAAGAGGCATCACTTGGAAGAGAGAAAGAAAAAATAGAGAGGAGTGTGATCACTAGCCTAGTAGGAGATTGGCTTACTATGGATCACACAAAGGAAAAGCTACAAAATATGGCATTGAAAGGTCTAGCAAGTTGTGTTACACTAGTCAACCCATCAAAAAGTTATTAGTCCTTAAGGAAAGAATTGTCTCCATTAAGGAATCTAACAAGAGATTGATTGAGCCTAAGGAAATAATTTTTTCCATAGGGATCAAGAAAAGCGATCAGGCCTAAGGAAAGCATTGTATCCTTAGGGATCAAAAGAAGGAGGATCAATCCTTAAGGAAATGCTTATTTCTATTAGGGGATCCAATGAAAGGATGAACACAAGGAAAGAATTGTCCCCTTGGCCATCTACAAGAGAGATTGCATTCAATAATTTTCTACATGTGTAAAAAATGTGAAATATAGAGTGGAGTGTATGCCCCCAAATTAAATCAATTATAAATACCTTAATATGAGCAATGTCTTTAATGGAGCATACATGCACCCACAAGAAATGTTTCCACTATGAGATACCCACAAGAAAAGAAAAATCAAGGGAAACAAGCACATGAAAAAAGAGATCATGAAAAGGATCTACTAATTCTAGGGTTAGTATGATCATATGATAATACATGAGATATTATATCAAAATAAACTATCATCATGCCCCAAAGGTAGCATATTTACAAAACACAATGGAAGAAGGTCACATAACAGTTAGAAAGAAAGGTATTTTTGGGTCGACATCATGGAGATAAAAAAGAATAGGTAACTACTATTTTGCATCATCCCTAATTAGATAATATAAAGGAACATTTATGAACAATGGTACACACATGACATAACATGTAACAACATATATAAGAAGTGAGATACAAATATAATAATGTTTATGAAATTTTATTTTCTTTACCATCTTATGCCAACATAGCAACAAGGGCCATTTAAATAAATCTAAATAAAATATATAACATGAAACACATCACAGGGGAAGGACATTACAATAAGAAAACACATAAAGTCCACCATACGAGAGGAAATAGTCAATCATATTGCTTGCCCCTCCATCTTAGTTTGTGTTTAGGGAAGGTGTAAAACTCACAAGAGGAGCGACATCAAGTATGGCAAATAGAACAATAGCCAATTCCAAACAAGGATCATGTAGTGAAGATGGGTCACTTTGTTTATCACTAGGAGTGATAGATAATTGTTATGAAAACAAAGCTATAAAATCATGATTAACATCAATAATCTCATACATATCATAAAAATCACTAGCATGAATATCATGGTTAGTATAAAAAGCATCATCATTAAGAGTAACTTCTTCATCCAAATGAACTATAATAGAATCCAAGATATGAATAGAATTATTATGTTTGTTTATTTTTTTCTTTTTCAAAATAACTTCCTCCTTTTTTTCAAGCATAGGTTGATCAAAGGGAATCAAAGAATCAATAGTTGTTTTAGGTGAATCATGATTTTGGGAAGCACGTTAACAAGCTCTAGCATGACGCTTACAATGATGGTCATGGGCATGACAACTGTGTTTGTTTTTGTTGGAAATTAGGTTTGGTTCAGGATTAGTCAACATCAAGTCCTTTTCTTCTTTAGTAGGAAGAAAAGAAGGAACCAGACTAGGTTGAGAGATAACATTGTCAAAACACTTATATGATATAGGAGGCATGACTAAAGCATATATAGGAGGATTAGGATGAAGTCCATGTCCAAGACAAGGAGACGGAATATCCTTAGGTTTTCTAAGTTCACAAATTTTTTGAATCTTTTAGTCTTGATATGATTAGAAGACGTTATCATGATAGGGTTCAGTTGGTTGAGGTATAGATGGAAAAAATAAATCAAGGTCAACAAACTCTATGCATTGAAGGCTGATAGAGGCTATGATTAACAATTATGATTTCTCAATTGTGAGGAAATTTCAAACACTTATGAATAGGAGAGGCCACAAATTTCATGGAGGTAAGCCAAGGAAGACCAATTTTGACTTGGAATTGATCAGAAATAGGAATCACTATGAAGGTAACATATAAATCTTTACCACTAACTTCAGTAGGAAATAAAATGTAGCTATGTGAAGGATAAATGAAACCATTTCAATTTTAGATCATAACATCAGATTTATCATAAAAATCACATTGTAGTTGTCTATTAAAAAGATGCTCTTCATTTATCATATTCACCATGCAATTAGGGTCAATAAGGATACCACGAGAATTAAGACCATTAACCTTTGCGACAATATAAAGAGGACCATCAAGTTCTTTAATTGTCTCATTTGGGTCAAAGGTAATGCAAAGATCAGGTTTCAGTTTAGTTTTAGGTTTGGTTTGATCAATGAGGTTAACAATGTTATTTGTTTCACTACATTTATCATCATAGTCAACAACATGAGTGGAAGAATAAGAAAAAGGTTGGGAAAACCCAATGGTATTGGTTGAATGAGATGAAAAAGGATTGATATAGATTTGAAAATTTTGGTTGGGAGGTGCTATAGATTTTTTTACTTGATCATTCACACCCTTGACAAATTTAGAATTAGAATCAATGAGGTCTTGAATAACAGATTTCAAATGGACAATGCTATTGACATAAATCTTTGTGATCAAATTATTTGGGTAATGATTTGTATGTGTCAATAGAATTAATAGGAGGAAACACTTTAACATTAATCAAATTCAATATCACATTATGAAAGGATTCAGAAACATGAGTAAAATTACAAGTAGGTCTAAAAATAGATGACAAAGGAGCCATACCTTTGGATGTTACTACCATTTGTTCATCAACATTGTTGGATGAATTATTGATCTTAATGAAGTTCTTTGGTTTCTAAAACTTGTTAAAATTGTTGTATTCAACATCACTCTTATTATCCAAATCCATTGGAGTAGTTCTCTCAAACTAACTCACTTGAAGATGATAATTATGAAGCACTGCACATAATTGAGTAAAAGAAGATAATTCAGAAAGTAGAATCTTATCTCTAATGTATTTTTTGAAATTAGCAATGAAAATTCATTGTACATCAATATCAGGCATAGGATAATAAATTTGATCATGCAAATTCTTAAATCTACCAATGAAGTCAGTCACTTTTTCTCTAGCACCTTATTTACAATGCATTAAATCAGTTAAAGAGATCTTAGGACCAATGTTGTTCTGACATTTTTGAATGAAATTGTTAGCAATATTTTTGAATGAGGCAATATAATAAGGAGGCAAAGAACAATACCATTGCAAGACTTTGTCTTGAAAGGTTATAGTAAACAAATTTTACATGAACTTATGATCATGAGAGAAATCACTACGCAAGGTTTGAAAGGTTTTGACATGAGTCAAAGGATCACCTTTACCATTATAAGTCTCAAGATGAGTAATCTCTATGTATTGTGGGATAAAAACATAGATGATATCCAAAGATAAAGGACTAGCAATGTCACAAGTAGGAATATTGAACTTGGATTGAGTCCTTGAAGAAATTTTTTATTGCAAAGAAGACACAATTTGAGAAAAACTATTAGAATTAGTAGAAAGAATGGTAGGTGGATATATGTTTGAAAGGAGCATTATGAGAAATGGAAAGAACAATCAAAATATAAAAAGAGAACAATATTGTAAGTGGGAATTGATGAAGGTAAAGAAACACATGGCACACTTGAAGGAATAAAATAAACAATAGGATTAGGGATTCTAACATGTGTAGGATTGAGATTTTGAATGGAAGTCATTATGATAGGTGGAGAATAAGTGGAGACAACAAGAATTGAAGTAGAAATAATCATAAAGCTCTCAACACTAGTGGTAGGAGGAATGACACCTAGCTCTTGAGAAAAATCTATAATAGGCTTAACATTTCTATCAATGAGATGAAAGATACTACACAATATGTTAACACCATGTTCATCATTGTGAATTATCTTCCTTAATCATTTTACAAAAGAGATGACTTCAATAATAGAATTTACTTGTCTTAACCATTGTTCAAAATTTTCAAAGTCATAGGAAAGTTTTTGGACTTGCATAGGAGGAACTCTTTGCGAGCGATGTGAACCTAATCTGTTGGGAGCATGCTAAGACATTCAAATGTTAGTTAGAACAATGCATACATCAACTTATAGAAAAACTATTCACTGGCCACCTCAGATTGAGCCAAAACGGGAGCACCTGGGCACCGTTTGATTTGCTCATTTAAGAGGGATGTGGGTGTGCTCTCGAAGCACAATGAGCATGTCCCAAATTCAGATTAGGGAAGATTAAGATCATTTGAAAGCCATAGAGACCCCAAAAGTGGTACAAAACTAGGTATAGAGAACCTATTTTGCCCCTAGGGTTCCAAGGGTGAAAATGATGCAAATGTAGATTCTAAGCTAGTGATGAGAATGCAAGATTGATTTTAACTTTGATATGGATGTGATATGGAATTAAAATGATGTTAAATGCTTGAAATGAACTAGGTTAATCCATTAGGATATGCTAGAGTGATTTAGAAAACATGGAAATATGAAGGAAATCTAACAATGCTAAATATGCTATGATAATCTAGATGTGAATGAACATTATAACTATGCTATTGAAATGAAGAGTGAATTGGTATTTTTCTCTTGGAAGGAGGACTACTTATAGATTTTGAGGAGAGGCTTGGGTTAGAAAGGGTGGCCATGGTTTAGGACCAAGAGTTAGAACCTAGGATCAAAGGGATAAGGGTAGCCATTAATGGTTGAAAGGATCAAGAGTTTCTCACACATGTGTGAGCAACACTAGGGAAGTATGCTAGGGTACAAGGGTGGAAGAAGAGAGATGGGATCTCATTAAGAGGCTATAAGAGCCATTAATGAGGGTGTAAAGGGTCATTAATGAGTGTGTAAGTCTCATTAATGAGGATGTTGACCTTGGGTCAAAGGGAGAGATTTAGGCTAAGAGGGTTAGGAATCACCCCTTAAGAAGGGTTAGAGAGTGATTAGGGATGAGAAGGTAGGATTAGGGGATTCTAGAAGATATCTAGGATTTAGGGTTTTTAAATAAATAATTTATTTATTTACATGGAATTTGGTTGAGAACTTTACTTATTAAATAAATTTAATAAATAGGAGGGATAAACATTTAAATTGGATTTAAATATTTTTGGGCAAGGTTGTTTAATTAAATGAATTTAATTAAACTAGGAGAGGATAATACCAATAATAATTAATTAAATAATTAATTAATTAATTAAGTAAATAATTAATTAAATAATTAATTAATTAAGTAAGTAAATAATTAATTAAATAATGATAATGTCATAAGGACTTTTATTAATTAAAATAAATTTAATAAACAAGTGGATTTTTAGGTGTCTACATTTTGCCCCTCTTTGATGCGACGCCGCAAGTGGCATTGTGTCAAAGACAAGAAAATAAGATGCCCTATAGGAAAGGAGATGTCATGATGAGATCAACGAAGATAGGAGGTTGTGCCTCCTCAAGAAAATAATGCAAAGAATAAACTTTGGGGAATTTTATCGAAAAGGACGCAAGCGAGAAGGAAATGGAGGAAGGAGAAGGGAAAGAGGATAAACAAAACTCCAACCATGAGCAAAGATGCCTGAATGCAATATGATTTGAGATGCAGGTTGCAAGATGAAGCTAAATGAAGGATGCAAGATTAATCTATATGCAAGGATTGGGAATTGGGGAGCTCATTGTTTAAATGTGGAGAGCACAACCTAGTTTGATATAGAAACAATAGAGACTTCCCAAAGTTACTGGGAACACAATGCCTTGTCACCAGAGTTGCACATGACTGACACAAAAAGACATGCAAGGGTTTCCCCAGCAACACACATGAATCTAGGAGGAGGCATGGTAGAAATAATGTTGGAGAACCCACAAACAAACAACCTTTTCCAAGTGCACCATGTAACCCAAAAGATCACATGTCGAATGTGCAAGGGTCATATCCGACTGACTTACAGGCAGAAACAAGATGATCAAAAGACCTCACCCCAGAGTGTCCTCATTCACAGCACACCATGATATAAAGGATCGTGGCAACTTTGAGGAGAGGAAAAATGAGAAGCCGTAAAAGATAAACAAGATCCAAACAACCAAATCCAAGATCAAAGTGATAAATCCACAAGACATCCTTTGCGAAGGAGAGAGATTGGTTGTTTGATTGATGGGATGAGATTAGGTCATACATGAGGAAGGATACATCCTACAAGGACCTGTGGGATGAGGAGAATGTCATGTTTTTTATTGGAAAATGAAGAATCAAGGATAATCATGAGATCAAGGATAGTCAACAAAAGATGTTGTTGAAGTACAGTGCTTTGGGTGAGACAAGTTCAAATGATCATAGTTACTGCAGAACAGATGAGGATGTGTACAATGAGACATGATGATATAGTACAAGGGAGATGGAATATTTATAGTGGATATGTATTGAAGCTCAGGGATTGGGATATGAGGATCTCTCTATACAAGATATACACATGATAAGCTCAGGATTGGGGATAGGAACTCATTGTTGTGTTGGATAGGCTTTGGGATATAACACCTTGGGAAGATAGGCTGGTGGTGGGGATTTGGGGAGGGATTTGGTGATGGAGATGGGGATGATGCTTATGGGGATGGGGGGATGGGAGTTTGGTAGCTAATGGCTCGATCCACTATGTATGGTGCCTATTTCTAGGTTTTCACCAACATACTTGTCCAAGGTGCTTGAATCGCTAGGTTTTCACCATTGGACAATTATCTTTCTTTGCTTTTTTTATTTTTTTGTATTTTTCTAGATTTTTATGGATATTCTAGATATATAGGATATGGTTTAAGCATAGAACTACTTCATATGTATGATGTTGATTGGATCATTCAGGGGATCTCCTTTTGGTGTTGATAACTGATAGGCTCTGGAGCCAAAGCATGTTGTGACAATATAGGGACCCAACCAAGTAGGTTCAAACTTGTCGTTCTTCTCTTAATTTACTTGGAATTTTTTATTTTCTTTGAGTACCATGTCACCCACGTTGAAATGTCTAGGATGGACCTTCTTGTTATAGCTCCTTTTGAGTCAATTCTGATATGCGACCAGGTGATCATATGCTTGCTGCCTCTTTTCATCTAACAGGTCTAGTTGTGTGAGGTGTACCACATGACAGTCTTCATCTATGGTATAATTCTTCATGGATACGCACAATAAAGGTAGCTCGACCTCGATTGGTAAGATGACTTCAACACCATATACAAGGGAGTATGGGGTGCTACCTATGGGAGTGTGATAGGAAGTACAATTGGCCTAGAGGGAGGAATTAATTTGGAGGTGCCAGTCATGACCAGAATCATTGACAACCTTTTTAAAGATTTTGAGGATGGTTTTATTGGTTGCCTCAGCTTGGCCATTTCCTTGAGGGAAGTATGGGCTGAAGAAACAATGATGGATGTGGAGTCTGGCACATAGATCATCCACATGTTGGTTTTCAAAGGGTGTGCCATGATCTATGAAGATGGTGGAAGGGATGCTGAAGCGACAGATGATATGGTAGAGGATGAACTTGGATATCTGAATGCCTATAGTTAGGATGAGTGGAATTGCTTCAGCCCACTTTATGAAATATTCAGTGGCATTTATGATATATTTGTGTCCATCTAAGGAAAGGGGGGTGATCAAACCAATAAGGTTGAAGCCCCAACATGAGAAGGGCCACGGTGGCACAATAGGCTGCAAGTCTTATGCTGGAGCATGGATCAAATTGGCATGTTGCTGACATGGTATGTCTTTCTTTATAAATTCACATGCATCATGCTCCATTATAGGCCAATAATACCCGACTTTGAGAAACTCCTTTTCTAGGACCATGCCACTTGTATGGGCACCACAAATTCTAGTGTGAACCTCTTGTAAAGCCAGGATGGCCTCGTTCAAATCTAAACACCTAGAGAGGATGTTATGATATCCTCGATGATATAGGGTGTTGGGTACAAGAGTGTAGCAAGAAGCTCTGCAAATAATTTTTTGGCATTGGGTGTTTGTGAGGTGGGGGGATATGATACAATTTTTAAGATAAGCCTGAATGTTGTGGTACCATGGGGACTAAGGACCAACCAAGATGCACACCATTTCAGAATTGACATTCTCATAAGCAGGTGTATGTAGCTGCTCGACTAAAAATTTGTATTGTGTTGAGTCTCGAGAGATCTCTAGTAAGGATCTAACAGTTTCCATTGTATCAACAACTTTGTTTTGTATCCTTTATATTTGTGTGAACTGTAGACTCAGGAAGTGCTCTTTCAATCTGTCCACCAACTCTTTGTAGAGTAGAAGTTTTTCATCCTTTGTTTTGAATTTGTCTATGACTTGCTTGATGATCATATGTGAATCTCCAAAAACTTGTAGTTCTGTGATGTTCTACTAGATAGCTTTTTTGAGACTTGATATGAGTGCCTCATACTTAGCAATGTTGTTGGTGCATGGGAATCCCAATTTGAATGATTTGGGGATGTAGTCACCTTGAGGGATGACAAATAGGATTCCTTCCCCTGATCCATGTGATGTGTAGGAGCCATCAAATTATAGCTTCCATATTAGTTTTTCTTTGATCATACAAAGATGCTCATCAAGGAATTCCATAATCAGAGGATATGCCTCGATCATGGGTGCTTCAACTAGTTGGTCTGCAATGACTTGCCCCTTTATTGCTTTTCTATCGACATATTAGATGTCAAACTCGCTTAGCATCATG
The DNA here is from genome assembly GCA_027943335.1 of Chamaecyparis obtusa. Classification (NCBI taxonomy): domain Eukaryota; kingdom Viridiplantae; phylum Streptophyta; class Pinopsida; order Cupressales; family Cupressaceae; genus Chamaecyparis; species Chamaecyparis obtusa. The sequence goes on along the minus strand of BSBK01001473.1, from coordinate 305,917 downwards.
ACCCATTTTTCTATTCGGCCTATGAGTGTTTCCCTTAATAGAAGATATTTGAGTGGGTCCACCTTATAGATAAGCTTGATAGTGTGGCTGAGCATATAATGTTAGAGTTTTTGAGTGGCGAAGGCCACTACAAGGCATGCTTTTTCCATTGGTGAGTAGTTGATCTCATACCCAAAAAGTGTTCGACTGATATAATAGATGGCTCTTTCTTTTTCTATTGTCATCAAGTGTTGTAATAGTGCCCCCAATGTTGTAGTAGTTGCTGAGATATATAAGATCAAAGGGTGTCCTAGGATTGGTGGTACAAGAATAGGAGAGTTGGCCAGATATTCATTTATCTTTTCAAAACTTCTCTAACAAACTAGATCCCATTTGAAACTAGTGTCCTTGCAGATTAGATGCGTGAAGGGTTGGTACTTGTCTTCCAGCTATGATATAAATCTCCAAACTAATTGCAATTCTCCTTGTAGGCTTCTGAGTTGTTTGAGTGTTCGGGGTGGAGGAATTTTCGTTATGGCTTTGATTTTTTTAGGGTCAATCTATATACCACATCATGATACAATGAAGCCTAAGATCTTTCCAAATGTCACATCAAAGATGCACTTCTTTGGATTTATCTTTAAGCCATAGTGATGTAAGCGATTCAACACACACTCAAGGATGTCAAGGTGTTCCCATCATGTCTTGGATTTTGCAAAGATATCATCTACATAGTCTTCAAGGATTTTGTGTATCATATCATGGAATATTTCTATCATTGCTCACTGATATGTAGCCCCTACATTCTTTAGCCCAAATGGCATCATATTGTAGCAGAAGGTGCTCCATGGCATGGTGAAGGTTGTTTTGTGTTGGTCTTCTTCTGCTATTTAGATCTGATTGTACCTAGAGAAGCCATCCATAAGTGATAGCATCTCATGGCCTACTATGAGATCAATAATCATGTCGATATTTGGTAAGGGGAAATCATCCTTTGGGCATTCTTTATTCAGATCTTTGCAGTCTATGTAGATCCCGATCTCTCCTAAAGGCTTAGTTACTAGCACCATGTTTGAGATCCACTTTAAGTAGTCAATTGCTCTGATGATTTTTTCTTGTAAGAGCATCTCAAGTTCTTCTTTTACTAGGAGGGCTACCTTAGGATGCATCTTGTGAAGCTTCTATTTAACCAGTTCAGCATTTAGATTGACTGCAAGATGGTGGACAACAAGATTTGGATCATGCCTAGGAATGTTGGCATATGACCATGAAAAATTGATAATCGCCTCTCAAAGAAGTGTTGTGAAGGCTAATTATTCACCCTCAGTCAAAGATGCTACAATCTAGGTGATCCTTGGGTACTCTTCAGTGCCTAAGTTGACTAGTTTTATTTCCTTGATGAGGATTGATTATTTCTCTAGTCTATAATCCTAGATAGGAGGAAGAGGTAAGTCTTCATCTTCTATCATCTCAGAGAGGTTTTAACCAAAAGATACACCCTTTATTTTTAATTTTTTAGATTTAGAATGTGCCCCAGAGGGGTTTTCACAGAAGGACTCATTCTTTTCTCTTTTATTTTCAATTTTGCAGCTAAAGACTTCCTCTTCCCCAAAGTATCCATTGGGGTTGAGCATGTAGACACAAGCTGATTCTTTCCTTTGATATGTTTGTTGGTATGATGCTCCCATTAACCTTAGGAGCACTTTTGTGCCTTAGAACTCATCAATATGTGTTACACTTGGTTGATCCTAGGCTACAAGTTTAGGATGGAAGAGGGGAAGTTCAATGAGGTTGATGGCAAGTTGATGGAGGACATAATTGTCCAGGAGGGTTTCATCGTCGAAGATGTCATCGTAGGATTTCTTCTCTTCCTCTTCCTCTTTTGGGATGTCTTCGATTTCCAAAAGGTTGCCATGTATGTTCAAGAGGGTGACCTTGGGTGAATTGATGCCCCCAGTTGTGGTATTGGGTCCTTGTACATGCAGGCGAGGGGATTTAAAGACAAGGCCTTGATGTTTTGGATTTTGTGAGGCTTCTAGTGGATCTTTGCTGCCACCTTCTTCTGGTCCTAGACCACCACATTGATATTTCCATTGTTCTATGGTTTATTTGTAGGATGTTGGATATATTTCCTTGAAGTATCCAAGGATCTCAGTGTCAGGAGAAGGGGGATCTTTGTACAACCACCTATTGATATCAAGGTCCATCTATTGATTGTCTAGGATTCCATGGGAGATGAATGTGGATGGCCCTAATTGCTTGACCTCAAGGTCCTGTTGAGGGGGTTTTCTTTGGTGGTTTGGGAACCTTTGAGTATGCAGATCAAGTGGAAAGGCCCCTACTACAAAGGCATCACTTAGGTTATACTCACTACAACCCATGTTGTTGATCTTGATGGAAGAGAGGGTGGAGGCTAGGATTATCTCTGGATCACTATGGGATCAGGATGAGCTGGCAACAAAAGTGCCACTGTCAATTCTAGGATAGTGGGTGTAGTGTGGGAATGATGCTTCCAACACATGACAGTATGAAAAGGGTTGGGGGTCTTCATGGATGGTGATTTTAGTGCCTTAATGCAAAAATTTTAGGCATTGGTGATAACTGGATGGGACGGCTTTGATGGAATGAATCCATGGTCGGCCGAGGAGGATTTTATATGGTAGGTCTAGATCAACAACATGGCAAACTGTGTCTTGAATTATTGGGCCTAGCTTTATTGGAAAAATAATGGTACCTTCTAAGGTACGCTCCAAGTTATCATAGGCCTTGATAGTAATGACATCAAGTGATATGTTGGCCTTTATATACCCTACTTGTTGGATGAACTTTAGGGTGCACAAATTTAGGGTTGAGCCATTATATATCATGACCCTTTTGATGGAAAATTCTCTGACCATGATGATGATGCGGAGGGGGAGATTGTGGTCAGGCTCAACGGATGGTATGTCACAAGGATTGAAGGAAAGAGCACAAGATGCAAATAGATGTCCCACTAGGTTCTCAAAGTGGATGGTATTAATGTTTGTGGGGACATTTCCTTCTTGGAGGGCTCAATTGAGGATTTCTTGATGGATGGGTGAAGTGCAGAGAAGGTCAAGGATGGAGATTTGGGCAGGTGTGTTCCCAAGGTGTTCCAAAAGGTTATAATGTGCATTGAGTACAGGTATGGGATTAGCGTTGGTGAAAAATATTTGGCTTCTACGTGTGGTAACTACACACTGACTATCTTCTCCTTTAACATGGATGACATTGATAGTGGGTTCAACTTGAGATATGCATCCAACAAACTTATCATAATTAATGTGAGAAATAGTATAATATTTTCTATCAACATGGTCTCCTTGTTTTCCTTTGCCTGGATTCTAGGGTGGAGGATTGGCATTGAATTGGATCTTCCTAGAGTTGTGTTGAGGAAACACATTTTGATAGATCTGCAGATTGGCGTTAGGCGAAGGTTGGGTTGGTGTGTCCATTTGGATCTCTTTTTTGTCAATGAGATCTTGGATATAGTGCTTCAATTTCATGCACTTGATGGTCATGTGTCCTTTAACATGATGATAGTCACAATATTCATGCTCTTTGTACCATGTAGGCTTGGGGGCTGCTTCATTGAATGGATGAGTTAGAGGATAGGTAATTAGATTGGCTTTATCTATTCAATTGAAGATCACATCCAGTGGTTCACCCAGAGGGGTGAAGGTGCATCTTTGATTATTCTGGACTTGAGGCTTGTTTTGTGTCAGGGTAACTGATATGGTATTTGGTTATTTTGTTGGGTGTTGATAGTATTGCATAGGCTGCTGATTGATTGGTGGTTGCTGTTGATATGTAGGAATAGGTGGTGTAGGACCAACCACAACAATTTGGACATGTTTGGTATCAGTGGCTCCATTTGTAACATTATTTTTTTTCTTGTTCCAATATTGAGGCTTGTCATTGCTGGTTTTGTCATGTGAGCTTTCTTTGTAGTGTTTGATTATGCCATCATCTAGGAGGCCTCACTCAATGTCCATGCATTTTCCCTTGATGTCATGATGGGTTTGGATGTAGTTCACTCATGAAATGGGACAACTTGGGATGTAGGTTATTGATGAAGATCTTCATGAGATGTTTCTCTGTTGATTGATAGGATAACCTCGTGGTGAGGTTTTTTTATTATTGCAAGTAGTTGGCCAGGCTCTCACCTCCTTTCTATTTTGAGTTGCAGAGATCTAACAAGGATAGCTCATTTTAAACATTATGAATGTAGTGAGCAATGAACTTCTCAGAAAGTTCTGCAAAGGTTGTGATTGTCCCATAAGGTATCTTGTAGAACCACTCGATGGCGGTCCCTCCCAAGCTCTTGGGGAAGAGGTGCATGAGTAAATTGCCATAGTAAGCTACCTCTTGGCATGCCATGTAAAATTATTTGACATGACTAACTGGATCTCCCTTTCCTTGATATTTGTCAAACTTAGGAGTCTCAAAGTGCTTGGGAAAGGGGATTGTCGTGATGGATCTGTCAAAGGGGTAGGGACAAACCTCTTTGAATTTGAAAGCCTTTCTCTCTGTTCTAGTTCTAAGATCCTTGAGAGCGTTCATCATTTCTTCCCATTTGGCATTGATAGGTGTCAAATTTGGTACTCCCTTTTGGAAAGGATCTGATGGTACAGGTGAATAAGTTTGGTTCTATGGAGGATATTGTGGGGTTGGATAGGAGGATTACCCAGCTAGGTAGGCAGACTGAAATGGATTTTGGGGTGATGGAAGTTGTGGAGGATATTGTTGTTCAGATGTGGGTATGTATTGTTGTGAAGGATATAGTGTTGCGTGTTGATGTTGTGGGATGATGGGATGTTGATGATGCGCTGAGAAGTACTATTGTGGTGGAGGAGGTTGGTGAAATGGCGTAGCTTGCTGGTAGGATGGGCCTTGCACTTGACCAATGTATGTGGGATGCATTCCTATATTTCTGAGTGTTGGAATGGTTATTTGGAAGCTGGTGGCAGGAGGTGGTTGCACAAAGTGGTTGGTGAGATGAGAGGAACTTTGTTGTTGGGGTGGTGGAATGGCTTGTAAAGTGGTGGGTGGCATGGATAGATAGTTAGTATATGTTGGAAAAGATGTAACTGGTAGAGGTTGCAATGGTGGTAGTTGCATGGCGAAGGGGAAGGCTACTTGTTGGTTTGTAGGAATGGATATGTGTGTTTGGGTCTGTATACCCAAAGTGTGTATTTTTTCTTGGTTGAGCTCAAGAAGATCCTATGCTTGGTGTGGTTTGTGATGTGTAGGATGCAAAAGAGATGGTGGGATTTTGTGATGTAGATGGTGGGTTTTGAGATCCCATGAATGACATACCTGTCATGAAAATGGTCTGTTGGGATTGTGTGTTGGTGATGAAAGGTGGAGGTGGAATGAATGCTTGGGTGAATTCTTGCTAAGAAGTAGAAGGAGGTGCTTGTGCTTCCCCTAGAAAGGATGGCATTATTGTGGAAGCTTGTGTTATCCACTGGAAAGATGGTGCTGATGAGGAGGCTTGGCTTATGAAAGGTGGAGGCACTTCTTGAGTGAAGGTTTGCATGAGAGGTGGGGGATGGTTTTGTGTGAAGCTTTGTGCTTGAGTGGAGGTTTGAGATGTTGCAGATGGAGGTGGTGTTCCCATGACGAAAAAGGGATTCGATTGTGCTATTGATTACACTGTGGGCTTTGTGGAACTAGATTGCAATGGATGGGGGATAGGTGAGGCTTCTTGGGATATTTTTAAGTTAGGATCATGGATTTTTTGGATGATGGGAGAATAAGCATCAGTGGGGATATGGATAGGTTTGGAGGGACTGAAAAGTTGGAGGTATGATGAAATAGGAGTAGCCTCTTGTGCATAGTTTGCCAAAATGGCTAGATGATTCTGATCTATGATTGCAATTACCATTTGTGCATGCCCTAGATGACTCATGAATGCTTCCATGGAGAATTTAGTAGGTGTCTCAATTGGATCTTCCCATACATTCTCGATCTGTGGGGGTTGCGAATCATAGGTCACCATCGCCCTGTTAAGATTGTTGGGATTAGACGAACTAGTGGCTAAGTTGTGATCCATATTCTTTCTCTTCTTGGCTCATGTCTTGATAGGCATGAAATACAAACCTAAGATAAAGATGAAGTGATGGGTGGATGCAAGATGCTTATAAGGAATTTTAAGGATGGTGGATAGAATAAGCTAATGGAAACCTAAGGATAGATTCATGATTAGGATGGACTTGAAGGATGAAATGAAAGACGTTGATTGGATGCTAATTTGGATTTGGATGATGGAGGATTACTAAGTGTCAGAATGAGTTGCTACTTCCTGATGTAGGATCAAAGAGGATAGGATTGTCAACCTAAGATAGACTATTGATCTTTGGAAGATGGGATCCTTGTCAGTGCATGCCAATCTCTTGCTTGAGATGATGAGGCTTACAAAGACAAGTAGGAGATGCCCTAGACAATGCTTAGTCAAAGGGTGGTGATTTTGATTTAGGATGAGGATTGAGAGAAAATCAAAGGATGTGATACTGAATGGATGATTGGATAGGTGGATTGATTCAAGGATTCTAGATTTGGATTTGGATTTGGATTTGTTTGAAGGATGGATTCTAGATTAAATGAGGATATTCTAAGGGGATGACCTGATATGCAACTAGAAGGATGATCTACGATGCAAATTAGGAAGATCATATATGATAAAAGGATGCAAGGGTGTCGAGATGGGCTTGTAAGATTTTGAAAGAATGTGGATATATGATAGGCCAATTATTCTTCTCTTTCTAGACTAACATAGCGACGATTGATCTGGAAATAGGTTGCAAATTATTTTACTCTTGTGTTGTAACCCACGTTGTCCAATTTCTCCTGATACTTTTCTTCTACTTGGATTGCTGCTAGGGAAGGTTGATGGTCTTTGAGGTCTCTTTCTGCAACTTTCTTCTCTTGATATACATGGGAATTGGGAAGCTTGGCTTTCTTATGCTTGGTTGAACCAGACATATCTTGGAAGGATAGTGCTTGGATTGGTTTGGAACAATGTTTCTGAACAATTGATTTTGAGAACACTTGGCTTTGAAGGTATTTTGGATAAATCTGATTGATTTTTGGCTTTCAGTTTGATTGTTCTCCAATGGAAAAGGACAAAAATAATCCAACAAGGGACAAGGCAACCTTGTGGGATACAAGAAATGATGACAAGATTCTAATAATGCTTTTGAGAATGTGTATGTTCAACATATGTTTTTTGCATTGAGTCTAAAACTTTGAAAACACGCACAAGCAATCTTACCCTAAGGAAATCTGGCTTGACTAAAAAACCTTTTCTCATAGAGTTAGGCACACATACAAGAGCTAATTAGAATATGGCCACCACCAAGCACACAATGGCTCTAGTCATACTATCATATTATCTGGTTCCAAGAACTCAAGGATGAGTACACAATATGATGAGTGTCTTGGGGAGATTACTATTCTCCTTGCACAAAGATTAGGAAGCCTTCAGGGGTAGATCAGATAGCCTATGATTAATCAGTGTCTGATAAGGTTCATGGTATCCTCCCAATCAATTTGTACACACGTGACTCACTTAAGAGCCTAGTTGACCATGTCAAAATAATAGGGATATTCACCTACCTTGGGCTACCATCAACATGCATCGCCCGAGCTTGAGGGGATGAAGTGAGAGTTTTTTGAGTGCTTTGTTTATATATTGATTAGGGAAATACCGGTTTGAGGTCATTCTCCAAAGAGGAATCTATTTTATCTCTGGACATGCCTTGATAGAAGTAAAACAAATTTTAACTTTGTCCTAGTTCAATTTTTTTTACGTCACTTAGATTTAAATGGGATTTGTAGAAATTTGAAAAACTCCTAACAACACATCAAAGAGAGTTCATTTCTAAGATTTGATTTCTTAAGTGTGTTTATGTTATGACCTTCAAGCACACAATATTAGGATGCAAAGTTCAATCCTTTGAAATAGAAAATCTTTTGAAAGATGCATGCCACTTTGGAAAATGTTTTAACTTTTGAGCACTCAAGATTGAATTTTGCTTTTTTTAGAACCCAAAATGAAGTTGTTTTGATTGCCTTTGCTTCAATTTTACTTAGTGCACTCAAGATTTGAATGTGTTTAAGAACTCAAAGGAAATAATTGACTTTGATTTTTTTCATTCCTTAGAGTCATTCAAGATTGGGTTTTGAATTTACCTTAAGTTTCAAAAAGAGAAATTGGATTTTTCTTTGATTGTTCTTTCCCTTAGCCACTCAAGATTTGATTTTAGGGTTTCTCCTTTAGGACACAAAGAAGATTTGCAAATTATACTCTTGAGAGATTTCAAGTTTTTGAGATTCATTTTAAGACCCAAAGTAAGTGTGAGATTTGTTTGTTTATTCCATTTATGCATTCAAGATGTGATTTAGGGTTTATTTTAAGTCCAAACGATTAGGGTGTTCCTAGATTGCTTTTAGGATTGCATGAAAACTTTGAACACTCAAGATTGTTAGATGAAGTTCATTTTAAACCCTAATCCAAAGTGTGAAGATGAAAGTGCTCACTTTAGGATGAGTTCTAATTAATTTTTAACCCTTGAGGAAGATATGTAGATTTTTGCAGTTTTAGGCACTCAAGATTGAATGAAAGTTCATTTTAAGCTTAAATGAAGTTGTCTTTGTTCCTAAACAACCAAAAGGGGTACCAAAATGTGAGCGATGTGAAACTAACTTTTTGGGAGTGTGCTAAGACATTAAAATGTTACTTAGAATAAAACATACATCAACATATAGAAAAACTATTCACAGGCCACCTCAGATTGAACCTAAACGAGAGTGCCTAGGCACTGTTTGATTTTCTCATTTAAGAGGGATGTGGGTGTGCTCTTTAAGCATAATGAGCATGTCCCCAATACAGATTAGGGAAGATTATGATCATTTTCAAGCCATAGAGACCCCAAAAGTGGCACAAAACTAGGTATAGGGAACCTGTTTTGCCCCTAGGGTTCCAAGGGTGCAAATTATGCAAATGCAGATTCTAAGCTAGTGATGAGAATGCAAGATTGATTTTAAATTTGATATGGATGTGATATGGAATGAAAATTATGTGAAATTCTTGAAATTAACTAGGTTAATCCATTAGGCTATGCTGGAGTGAGTTAGAAAATATGGAAATATGAAGGAAATCTAGCAATGCTAAATATGCTATGATAATCTAGATGCAAATGAACATTATAACTATTCTATTGAAATGAGGAGTGAATTGGTATTTTTCTCTTGGAAGGAGGGATACTTATAGATTTTGAGGAGAGGCTTGGGTTAGAAAGGGTGGCCATGGTTTAGGACCAAGAGTTAGAAACTAGGGTCAAAGGGATAAGGGTAGCCATTAATGGTTGAAAGGATCAAGAGTTTCTCACACGTGTGAGCAACACTAGGGAATTATGCTAGGGGACAAGGGTGGAAGAAGAGAGATAGGATCTCATTAAGAGGTTGTAAGAGCCATTAATGAGGGTGTAAGGGGTCATTAATGAGTGTGTAAGGCTCATTAGTGAGGATGTTGACCTTGGGTCAAAGGGAGATATTTGGGCTAAGAGGGTGAGGAATCACCCCTTAAGAAGGGTTAGAGAGTGATTAGGGATGAGAGGGTAGGATTAGGGGATTCTAGAAGATATCTAGGATTTAGGGTTTTTAAATAATTAATTTATTTATTTAAATGGAATTTGGTTAAGCACTTTATTTATTAAATAAATTTAATAAATAGGAGGGATAAACATTTAAATTGGATTTAAATATTTTTGGGCAAGGTTGTTTAATTAAATGAATTTAATTAAAATAGGAGGAGATAATAACAATAATAATTAATTAATTAAGTAAATAATTAATTAAATAATGATGATGTCATCATGACTTTTATTAATTAAAATAAATTTAATAAACAAGTGGATTTTTAGGTGTCTACACTCTTAAAGCCTCATCTTCATCATGAGAAGTATGGGAAGAGTTATTCTCCATGATAGGATTGATTTCAGTAGTATTCATGTTGGTCTCATCAAGATTCATAGGAAAGAGAGAAGGCTTAGAATCAAAGGAACTGATAAGTCTATGACTTCTCCTAACTGGAATGCTATAAGTAGGACTCAAAGTGATAAAAATCATGCACATGAGAATGATATAAAAGATATAGATCTAATGCAATTGGAAGATTTGACTGAGAGATGTAATCCAAGTAAAGGAAATCTTCTATGAAAAATACATCTAACTATTAAGTTCAAGGATGGAATGTAAAGCATGCAAAGTAAATCTAGATCTAAAGAAACATATAATAAATAATATCATGCAAAGAGGATGTAACTACCAAATCTAAAGAGGAAATTTCATAAGTTGGGTTCACTAAAATGTACAATAAGAAAAATGGAAAAATAGGGAGAGCAATGCAACATAAAGACATACTATGTGAATTACTTCCTCATTTCATTGATTGTACATTAGGAAAGAAGAATGTCCCCAATAGCCTTAAGAGGTGACTCAAGCACTAATTGGTAAAAAGATATGTCCTTCACTAAGTAATGAAATGAATGAAATGATAATGATTGAGTGTTTTAATAGATCTAATAGAAAAATCACTAAAATGATGAAGAAAATAGACTAATAAAAATTGATATAGAGTTGAAACTGATAGAAATGAAAATCAGAAGATCTAAACTAACTGTCTTTAGAAAACTCAGTAAAAAATGGCAAGGAAAGAGAGAAAATCGATGTGTACCTAGGGACAAGGTGAAAGTTGATTTTTATCCAATAGTTTCAGACGAAATTTTTGTAGAATCTGCGACTATTCCTATACTACCTAGAAAAGATCTGACAGCTCTGTAACCTATTCCTGCACACAAAAAATAGGGAAAAAGGTTGGTAAAAGTGTTTTTCCTTGGTCAAAACCATGTTTAAGAAACAAACTTGAAATATGATAGAAATTGCATAAAGTAAATAATGTAAAAAGTCAAATTACTGATTTACCTTGCATATACCCTCATGAATGGATGTAGAAATCACTAAAATCCATGAAGATGATTGAATGTACTTGGAATACAAAGATTTGAACTTGGAATGAGATGTAGAATCAAGTATTCCCTCATAAATGTATAGATCTATGATTTTTACACCTAGATCAAGAATGTAGATATGCTTGATAACCACATGTGGAGAGAGAGAGAGAGAGAGAGAGAGAGAGAGATGAATCTTCTTTATTGATTGAGAGTTCCTCTACTTGGCCATCATTGGAGAGAAACTTGCATCAATTACAAAAGATTACCTTTGATTTGATGGATCTTGAAGAAATGGAGACTTGGAGATCTTGAATTGGATGCTTTCCTTCAAATCTTGAATCTAAATCCTCAATTACTCAACTTGGTTGCTTGATGTATAGCTTGCACTTGATTATGATATGAAAAATGAGGAGAGAGGAGGTCCTTTTATACTAAATCCATTGTTTCAGGATTCAAATTTGATCTAGGCCGACCACAATTGAAAACCTCAAAAGAAGAACCTAACATAGGGTTTTAGGTGAAATTTGGGCCCAAAACCCTAGAGACAGATCACCATTGGTGATGTGTCACTGACAAAACAGGTTCAAATTTCACTAGGACATCAAGGATGGTGAGTAGGTGCAGGAAAAGAAGAATCAAGTCACTGGGATCAATCATAAAAAGCATTCAGACCTCAAAATAACCAAAATGGGGCCCAATAGGTCCTAAAGCATCTAATTATAGGTGGTATCTTTTTAGGACTATACAAAAAGTATGGGTGATGCAATGTAAGTAGCATTCTAATCATTATGCAGTTTCATTAGAAGATCATATGTACTATGTGAGAGTGTTTTGAATTTATTTAGATTAAAAAAGTAGTGTATTTAGTTTTAAAATCCACAATTCATTTCATTTGTATCTTTGTGATATTGGTGTAGATCACATATTGATTTGGTGCTCAAATCTTGGAATATGGGATTGGTGTCTCTTGTAGGTTGGTGCCTACTTCATATTGTAAGTGATCTATTATTTTGTGAGGTTGGATTTTAACAGTAGATCCAAGTAGCTATTCTCATCATGATTTTTCCTTTAGGGTTTCCACATACATTTGATGTTCTTATGTGTGAATATGTATACTACTCACTTAGCTACACTAATGATAAAGTAAGATTCTCTAACCGTTAGATAATGACTCAGATTTGAGATTCATTGTGATACTTGGAGAAGTTATTAATTTTAATTTTAATGTTGATTAAGTTTGGAATTTATGTATGTTGATTCACCTCTCCCCATAGTATAGCTATGTGTCTAACACTATCCACTTGCTTATAACCTTCTACTACTTCATTATTTCTTTATTCTTACCTTTTCTCTATATAAATCTATGTCAAATAATCATTCATAAGTGATCTTCTTAAAGTCATTTAAACACACTCTTATTGTCTACTTTCTTTAGCTTTATAAGGATTCACTATATATATCCTTCATTGAGATCCTTCTTGACTTATGTAATGTGGGGTGACATTTGGTTGTGGAGGTATATCTTTTTATGGGGCCTCTTCAAGTTTAAAGATATAGCATTTGGTAAATGAACATTACTCAATATTGTCTCTATATTAACACTTAAGTTATTGTTCTATTCTTCTTAAGGATTATTCTTACAAGATGTCCTTATGGTTTTTGTTGTAAAGTCAAAATTTATAATAATCTCATCTCTTCTTGAATAATTATTTTACTCTCTCCATATTTTCTCTCTAAAATTTTCATTCCTTACTTCTTCCATTATTTACATACCATAAGACATACTAACTTGATTATTCCAATAGATTGTATTGAGATGCAAAGTTTTCATATGATAAATTTGGATCATCAAATCTTTAAACCCTAGGGTGGAGTTAACTAGGATCTTCATCATCATACATTCCCTGAGTTAGATATCTTACTAATAGCTAACCCTCCATGTTTCTAAGCCTTTCTCTTTCTACCACCCCTATGGTGTCTAAAAAGAGGGTCCAACTCATCTAAGTTCACCACTAATTTATACTATATTTGTTCTACCATCTTAGCTAGACTCTCCTTGCAATATTTTTCTAGGCTATTGACCACTCTAGTTCTTCTATATTCATGAACATCTGTCACTAGAAAAACTATCTAGCTTAGTTCCCATAAGGGTTGCCACAATAGTAGCTCTCCTACTATTTTTCTTGGATGATTCCTACATCTTTTCAATCCTCTCTAGTATCTCTTCCCTTTCTTGGATTTTTTCTTTCCTCATCTCTCATCTCCTTAGTAAGGACCATATTCTTGCTTTCTTTTTAGCCCATACCAGTCTCAACAATAATGTTTCTTACTATCTTGTTATCACCCTTAGCCTTTGAAGCTTTTATTTTTTTCATCCTTAATCTCCTTTTATGCATCTCCAAAAACTAAAAAAAATTAACTCAAGGGTCACACCTCTTTTGGGTCTCCCCTTATTAAAGTCACCACTAGGTACCTAACTCCTTACCCCAAAGGGTAAAGAACTTGGTGTATGTTATTACACTCTTTCATTATTGTCTTTCTTTTCATCTATAATCATTCCTCTTTAAATATTCCTTATTGTAACTCTCTCTCTTTAACAACAAAATTAAATGTTAATAGTTAAGCATAGACCAAGTCAAATGTTTTATACTCTATTCTATTTAGTAAAACCTAACTTATGATATATTAAAAAGAGAGAACTTATGTTTGAAATAAGAACATGCTAATTTTACAAATATTATTTACACACATATATAGATATATATAAGATAATATGTTAATGCACTTTAATGACCTATACAATGTGTTGCAAATGTCTTATAGAATTCATTTCTCATGCTTTACTTTGACATTTTCATCTTCCTTATACCTCTATTCATATCACTCATATGTGAATTATCCATGTATATATCCTTTCTAGATGTCTTTCATATATCTTTATACTTTCTTAATATTTAGCCCATTTAAATCTTATTTAAGCATAGTGTGGTGTATTCAATGTTAGAAATAGGAAATAATGAGAGGGGGGGTGAATCAATATTTCACAAACTTTTACTTTTGCCCAATTATGGATATAACAAATTAACTTGAATCTTGCATAAGAAACTAAACTAAGTAAACTGAATAACAAGCATAGCAATAAAGTAAGTGAACTCATAACACCATGTTTTTCCTCGAGGAAACCCTGGCCAAGGGAAAACCTTGGTGGGGATGATACCCATAACCGATCCACTAATCAAAAGTATCCGGTTAAGGATGTTGACCCTGTTAGGAGTCTATTACATACATATAGTGTCTATGTCCTGGTTAAAGGACTCTAGGCCTTGTTAGAAGCCTCAACCCTGTTAGGAGTTTCTTTTACAAAATAAATGCTTGCAAGATGAGCTCACTACCAAAACATGCAATATACAATAATAGCTTTTGATACAAAGGTAAAATACAAAACCTTTTACTGCTACCGAATAGCTTTCCTATTCTAATTTAGCTTTGTAGGCTCTTCGCTTTCACTTACAGATCTTTCTTTCTTCTTTCTTATAATTTACAACTTCACATCATATGTCAACTTATTACAATTTCTATATGTATCATGTGTGTTCATTTCGCATTACATAATTCTTACATATACAAGTTATTACAATTAATAACTTCTAGTTGGCTTACAATACATAAAATCTTCTCAAAATGTAAATTCAATTCATGCTGCCTTAGGGTTAACATCTAGGATGTTATCCCTACATGGTTAAGTCATTATTTTGATAAAAAAAATAATCCCTTAACTTATTGTGATCATATTCTATCTTCTGCTTTGTTCAGGTCAACTCAACACTGTCTCTGTAAATCATTAATATCTTCTTCCATACATGTCGTACAGAATTGCGCTCTTATATGTAGCTTTGATAAACATAGAATGATCTATGTTTAAGTGCGCATGCACTGAAACTTATTCTATGAACATAGCTAATCAAAACTATCTCCGATTAGACTGGTAAATACTATTGTACTTAGACAATTTTCTAGTGTGCTCATACAAGACTGCTTCCAACTATTATGCTATCTTTATGCTGAGTATATGTTGCCATAATGACAACATTCTGATATCCTACTTAGCCAAATTTCCAACAATCTCCCCCTTTATCATTGGTGGTAACATATGGGAAAATTGGCTAAGTCCCAAAAACTTTGCATTACAAAATTGTGGCCATACAAAAATGTGGATCTTACATAACTCCTTATTTCTCCTACTTATACTCAAAATACTTATATCTCCAAAATACTTATACTTCCCCTAAGAGCATACTTCATACTATACATACAATATCTATACATTCAATTTTTAGCTTATACTACTCCCCCTTTGACAACAATGACAAAGGTGTCAAAAATATGTAACAAAATTGTTTTACCCCAATTTTCAATATTGCAATACCGGAAGGCTTGCAACACAATCTGCAAAATTGATTTTCAGGCTCTCTATCTCCTTGTCCCATGACTTCTTCACTACATCAGATACACTTAGCAATGCACATAGGCCAAAAGATGCAATTTCAACTTCCTTTAGATTTTCATAAGCAAATTTTCCATAAGATATCTTCGAAGAAAGACATTCTTCCAATTGATTTTCTACAATGATGATTTTCAATGATACATGCTCTCTAAGTAGAGTGAATCTCTTCAATTTATTTTCCTTCTCATCATTCAGAAGTTTCATATCATCAAAAATCTTACTTGTTTTCCTCTCAATTTATGAGATCTTCACATTAGGGCTTTGCAAAATGTTTATTGCCACTTGTAGTTCTTCTTCTTTTTCCTTCATCTTCTTTGATATCTCAGATGTGTGGCTTTGTGATTGTGTACACTGAATGTATGATTCTTTCCCTCTTTCTATGAATCTTCTCAACTCTTTTATACATATATCCAAGTTGTCTAGATTATTTTTGATATTCTGACATACAACTTGAAATACTTGAGCATCATGAGCTGCTTGTGCTTTGACTGTTGCAATATCAGATAGGTTGGTGAATTCCATGTCAAAGGCTTTCACAACCTCTTTTTCTTTTTCTTGGGGACCAACCTCACTAACTTGACTTGATATTATGCTTTGAATTTTACCTGGTACCTCAAGTAGTGCTCCTTCCAAGCTTTTCACCTTCTTGTTCTTTCCAATGATCTTGTTTAGAGATGAGAGCAACTCTATTTGATCATCATCACCAACTTCTTGTCCTAAGCTTGCAAACACTGATTCAAACTATGGTTTTTGTGTGTTTTTGCTGTGTCCTTAGGTTTAGGAATGATTACTGATTGTTCCTGTAGAACTGCATGTTCTTCTTCTGCTATATCAGTCTTTGTTTCTTCTTTTTCTTCTACCTTTCTTGTTTCAATCTCTTCTTCTTGGTTCTCTGTTGTGTCATGTTGCTCATCACTCAAATTGCCAACATCGGCTTCTTGGTCATTGAAGGGATTTTCCTCACTATCTAAGGTGATATTTGTTCCTTCAACATTCTTAGATTCATCTTCAATGTTGATGGAGGGTGGCGGTACTGGTGATGGATCAGTATGATATTCTGCTTCAACCGCTTAATCAGATTCACTGATTTGCTCACCTAGTCTAGAGGTCATAACCTTCACAACCGCTTTCTCTTTTTCTCTGTTAATCTCCTCATAATTGCTTCCCATTATCAGTATAGTCCTTTTCTTCCTCAGATGGGTACTTAAGACTTTTCATTATTTCCTTGAAGTGTTCTTCATCTTTTATTACACATAACTTTCTTATAAATCTCTCTCTTATACCATTATCTTCTTCTGTAGCTCTCTTCTTTCTGTTAACCAATTTCTCATAAATATTGTTAGGGATCTTGCCTTTGACATCATCAAATTTCATATCTGCAAGGATCATATGTCTGACAATTGCATTCTCTAAGTTCAACTTCTCAAAGTTTGCATACATCTCATAATATTTATTCAACTTAGTGAAATCGCCTTCATTAATGATTAAAGGGTTCACTTTATCTATTTTCGGCTTCCGTTTCTTCTTGTTGCTTCCTGCCTCTTCATCTGCCTTCACTACTAATGTTTTCCTTTGTACTAGGGTAAAGATAGTTTTATGTCTTTTACCTGGTCCGCTTTCCATTTCTTGGTTGGTGTGGTGGATGAGGACCTTGTGGCTTTCCTTACTTCCTGTACTTCCACCACTTCTTCAACTTCTTCATCTATGTCCTGAATTTCTTCAGTAGGGGCTGCAAGGGATGTCAAAGGTGGAACTGATAGTATCTCTTTCTATCCAATATCCCTGATTGCTATTGTTGTCTACTTCACAATGACAAATTCATGTTCTGTCATACCAGTATCTTTCAATATTTTCTTGATGGTACTGTCAACTCTTTTCTTTGCCATTTTTTGTGCTTGTGATGATTGTGTGGAATTAAAGTTCTCTTCATGTGTCCCAAATCTAGGGCTCTTAGCATCCAAATTAATCTTAAGTAATCTATTCACATATCCTTCAATCTCAGCTTCTGCAACTTCATATTCAAGAGGGTCTACAAATTCTACTCTTGGCTCAACTGCTTCAACATAGGTAAAGTTTATATCAACCAAAAAACATATCTCATCTTTGTATTTATCCACAATAGATGGTGGGATCCTTGATCTTTTCTTCATTTCATTCTGAAAGGTTTTAATCACTAAAGTAGCACTTTCATTCACTTTGTCTATAGGGTGTCTTAGGTACACTTTGTTGATTTTGTCCATAGAATTTCTATTTTCATTTCAGTCAACTCCTATAGTGTATGGGAATCTTCTCGGTAAATGACAAAACATGCATGTGATCAGAGATGAAAATCTAAATTGTGAGTTCTTGGTTTTTTTGATCTTCTCAAGGTTCTCTGTCAACTGAATTCTCAAAATTTCACACATATCTACCTGTACTTTCTCTACACACATAAGATAGGCTGCATGTACCATGCCAGTTGTCATATCATCTTCTCTAGAACTTGCACAAAACTTTGAAGTCAAAATTTTGCACACATATCTAGCATCATCTTGTTCAATCTTACTTATGACAGTTCCTCTTCCATTGTATGACAATTTGGTGTTGTCTAACACTATTTTCTTGACATTCTTCTCATTTAAAGGAATCACTCCTAACTTAGATAAACTAGTTACCTCATGAATAAGGTTTGTGGTGATGTCTATGACTCTGTCATCTAAACAAAACTTTCCATTATGAATTATGCTCAAAATTATCTTGGTCCATTCATCATTTTGAAATTCATAGTGAAGTGTATACTTGATAACATCAATCTCACTCAAATGTTCAAACCCTTCTTTGTATGACATATCCTATTTATAGATCTTATCATACTCCATGATTAGGTTACCATCTCCTATGGTCTCAAATTTATATTTCAGATATTCTCTTACATCTTCTAAATGCAAAACTCCATCTGGAACAGATGGCAAGGCTAAACTAGGATCTTCTTCCAAAGGCTCTATAGGTTCCTTCTTCATTCTAGGTCTGACTGAATCTTTGATATGGTGAACAAGTAATGCATCTGTGATTCTATAAAAACAAAATTGCTTTGATAGTGATTACTTAGAAAAATACATCAAAATCATTATTTAGGGCTTTACGTAGATCTGGCAAGAAATCTATCTCCAAATCTAGCAAACTACTCTTAATCTCCATTGACTAGCTCTCTTTATCACTTGTAATTGCTTGAATGATCAACTAATACCGATCATATCCTTTTATCCTTCAAATCTTTCAAGATTCTGACATCGCATTAAATTTCTTTACTGCTTCATGCCAAAAAGTTGTTCCTGGTTACCTGCAAAACTTCATTCTTTTCGTGTACTCACATACATATTCATAAATTCACGCGCTCTTAACCATAGCTTTATTACATCATATACTAGCTCATATTAACTTCTCAAGACTCAATTCAATCTATTTTAACTTCTACACTATTCTAACACTTTACTCTAATACATAATTCATGAAATAAATGTTTAAGTTCTTTGAGATGAATTAGGAAATGACTCACACTTACTCTCAGGTACTTCACCTATCTGATTTCCTGGTATACTGAATGTGCTCGCTTGATCTGTGGCTTCAAAAAATTCAACTTCTTCCAAGTTATTGCAGCATCCTCTCTGACTGTTATTAGTGCTCACATTTCTCCTTGTATAGTTTCTAGGATTAGGGTTTCTCATGTTGTTCATTCTGCAAAATCTTGTTGTGTGACCAAAATTGTTGCATATCTGAAAAACTACTCCATTGTTTCCATATCTCGGTCCTGTCTGACTGATTTGTGATCTGCAATTTCTGGCAATATGTCCAATCTTGTTGCATCTATAACACACAACTCCATTCCTTTTATTCATGTCTCCAATAGGTCTTTTATCTGCAGGGTTAGTATCTCTAGACATTCTACTACCATTGTTATCATTAGATCTAGGTTTCTTACAATCAATAGCTCTATGTCCAAAACCATGACAATTATAACAATAACCAGATATAGGTTTAAATTGCTTACCTATACAATCTCTTTTCATGTGTCCAAAAGAATTGCATGAAAAACATCTACCTTTGAATTCTCTTTGCATATCTTTAGGTGGATTAGGTATATCTTCAGATTTGTTAGCTTCATCAGACTTCTTTTCATCTTTGCTCTCAGAGTGTTCTGGATCTGGTTTTTTGCATTCCTCAATCTTCTTAGGGAAATTATCTTCAAGATATCCAAGACCAATTTTATCATAGGATGGTTTCTGATAAGACATTTGTTCATTAATCTTTTCACTACTGGAATATAGTTTCTCAAGATGTTGTTTAGATTGAGTTAGTTCTCCTTTCACAATTGTATTATTCTTCTCAAGTTCAACATACTACAATTTTGTTTTCTCAAGTTCAGATGTCACTTTGGTAAGTTCAAATTTTAGATTAGCATTCTCAGATTTCAAATTAGATTCATCTTTGCTATTTTCATCTTTCAAGCTTAACTTCAGATCTACAATCTTTAACTCATGTTTAAGGATCTCATTTTCTTTCTTCAGTTTGAAACTTCATCACAATCCTTGACTTGAATTGTAGGTTCTTTCTTTGATTTCAGATCTTCCATCTTTTCTTTTAGTTTCTCAATGTAGTTTTTTGCATCATCATATTTCTCTTTCAGAGTGTCTTTTTTTTCAGTAAGAATATCAATATGTTCAAGAGCTTCTTCAAGATTCTTCTATAATTGATCCATATCCATAGAGATCTTACTCAAGTTGTTAGGCTTTCTCCTAATAACTTTGTTTTGAGTAACTACGCTTTGATACCAATTGTTAGAAATAGGAAATACTAAGAGGGGGGGTGAATCAGTATTTCACAAACTTTTACTTTTGCCCAATTATGGATATAACAAATTAACTTGAAGCTTGCATAAGAAACTAAACTAAGTAAACTGAATAACAAGCATAACAATAAAGTAAATGAACTCATAACACCATGTTTGTTCTCGAGGAAACCCTGGCCAAGGGAAAACCCTGGTGGGGATGATACCCACAACTGATCCACTAATCAAAAGTATCCGGTTAAGGATGTTCAGCTTGTTAGGAGTCTATTACATACATATAGTGTCTATATCCTGGTTAAAGGACTCTAGGCCTTGTTAGAAGCCTCAACCCTGTTAGGAGTTGCTATTACAAAACAAATGCTTTCAAGATGAGCTCACTGCCCAAAAATGCAATACACAATAATATCTTCTTATACAAAGGTAAAATACAAAACCTTTTACTGCTGCCGAATAGCTTTCCTATTCTGATTTTGCTTTGTAGGCTCTTCGCTTTCACTTACAGATCTTTCTTTCTTCTTTCTTACAATTTACAACTTCGCATCATATGTCAACTTATTACAATTGCTATATGTATCATGTGTGTTCATTTTACATTACATAATTCTTACATATATATAAGTTATTACAATGAATAACTTCCAGTTGGCTTACAATACATAAACTCTTCTCAAAATGTAAAGTTAATTCATGTTTCCTTAGGGTTAACATCTAGGATGTCGTCCCTACACGGTTAAGTCATTATTTTGATAAACAAAATAATCCCTTAACTTATTGTGATCATATTCTATCTTCTGCTCTGTTTAGGTCGGCTTAACACTGTCTCTGTAAATGATTAATATCTTCTTCCATACATGTCGTACAGACTTTCACTCTCATATGTGGCTTTGATATACATAGAATGATCCATGTTCAAGTGTGCATGCACTGAACCTTCTTTTGTGAACATCGCTAATCAAAACTGTCTCCGATTAGACTGGTAAATACTACTGTACTTAGACAATTTTCTAGTGTGCTCATACAAGACCGCTTCCAACTATTATGTTGTCTTTATGCTGAGTATATGTTGCCACAATGACAACATTTTTATATCCTACTTAGCCAAATTGCCAACATTCAAGGCTCATATAAACATGTGTGCATATGTAATGACACTAATGAGATGCACAATATCTCACAATATCCTACCAACAAGTATCATTATATGAGTAAGTGTTGTAAGCACTAAGACCTAATATTTCTTTAAATAGAATTATAAATATTAGGAAACAATCATACCCTTGGATTGAATCATTATTTTAATTTTGTGCTAGGTTTGCGTCTTATCAAAATTTATATATCTCAAGCTTTTGTTAGTATCTAGTTCTAGATTTTAGTTTGTAGTACTCTATCAAAATGTGTCAGTAGTTAATTCTATTTCAACACATGTATTGTTTTGATCTCTATTAGCTTACTTTAGTCAATTAATCAAATTCAGCCTTATGTATCTACAATATGTTCTACATTCATTGATTTTATTAACAATTTAGGTATTTCAAAGGGAGGTTATTTTCCTTAAATTTCTTTAAAATATATTAATTTTAAAAAATAGGTTTAATAAATTAATGATATTAGGTTTCCACAATCCATAGTTATGTTCAATATTGTTTTTGATGCAAAAATTTATCACACAATCTAATCTAGAAACAATATTGAGCAAGTTTAATATATTTAATTAGTAATACAACTAATTTACATACTTTAGAGTTGTGACAAATTATGCGACATATGAACAAACCCTATAAAATATGAGAATTGTCAAGACAATTAATTTTATTGGTTGATTGTAAATTTTTTTTATTCTTTTGATATTTACTTTTAAATTGTAGCTCAAAAGTGTTTAATATTAGATGCATTGGAAGCAAAATGATAAAATATGAATTGGAACATTCTTAAAATTTGTACTAGGTTTGATATCATGAAACAAAGCTAAACTTTTTCTTTTAGAAATGACCTTTGACTAAGAATTTGATCCTTATTCGTAGAAATGACCATGTTGCTTTCAAATTTTATGTACTTATAAACAAATTTTCTTTTGAATCAACACTTGCAATTTGAAAGTAAGACAATGTTGATGAAAACAATTTGTCCAGCTTGTTATGCAGTGATCTTCACTTTAGACTAGCATTGTGACCAATTTTACACTTTCAGTAATTTTAGAAGACAACAAATAATATGTACAAATAATGTTGATGTAGATACAATGATGCTAGGTGATTGAAACTTGATGCAATGGATATTAGAATGACTTAAAGATAATCAAATGAGGTAAGTAATTTGTCTTTTTATTCTTGAATTGGACCCCTAATTCAGACACCTTGACATAGGAAACAAAGCACAACAATTAGTTGGAAGGGGGTTGCATTGTCCCAATTCGAAATGTAAATTCAAAGAGTTAATTTTGTTCTTTAGAATTGAACTAAATTTAGTTTCACACCATTGAGAAAAGAATGAACAATTCAACACTTGTAAATGGTTATAAAATAAATTAGAAGGCTCTAGATTGATATAGAAAGTTTAGACTTTTGTTCCTAAGTTTAAAATAGAGAGTTGGGTTAAAAAAGCACTACAAAAGACAAAGTTATACATTAGAACCAAATACTCAAAACACCTACAAGAAATGACAAAAATGAATGGCAAGAAGACAAATACTATACCTTTTTTGCATTTCAAATTGTCTTTACTTTGTTATGGTTTAACTTGTCTGAAATCAAATTTCAGAATTAACATGTTATTGTCCTCATTTAGGTCATGGTTCAAACTTAATTGAAATCAAATTTCAAAAGTCTCCCAATGCTCCTTACATTGGGGGACGAGTCCTTACCTTAGAGCGTACATCAAGTATTTGTGGCCAGCATTTAGGGGGTAGGGCTATAAATAATTAGGTGTGGCGCAACCAAAGACCACTCATATCTAAAATAATCTTTGATGATAACGACGTGAGTTAAAATATTTAAACAATGCACCACTACTCTTGGGGTATTTAATATTTACATTTATCAGAATACGTGTTGTAAGAAGGCTAAATAAGCTTTAATTATTTTCGACAGTCGAGGCCCACGTGAATTCTTAGAGTAATGATAATCATAGGCGTAATCATAATAATAATTGAAAGTAACGGAGCGACGGCCGTCTATTGACGGAGGAATTGACGTCAAGGGAGCGGATCCCCGATAAATCGTAGGTGCAAGCTGCAGCTATGGCGGAGGACTGGCAGAGGAACGGCGGATTTGATGTGATTTTCAGCTTCGCAGGTACGTCAAATTAAAGAAGAAATTGATTTGACGAGATTACGGTTGTTTTTAGGTGATGGTGGGGTTTGAAATGACGGATTGAGCATAATTTAGCGCATGCTCTGGTAAATATGGATTACTTTGTTCTTTGCTTGTTTGGGGAGAAATTTGACGGCAAAGGCTGCCTTAACCGGCTTTAATTTATGCTGTTTGCAGGGGACAAGAAACGAAAAAGGAAAAGATAAATTTGTGTTTTTTCTTTTGCTTTAAGTGGAAACAACTCCCAAGGCGGATTGTTGAGGAAGAAGAAGAGTCCAGGAAAAACATTATATGCACAGCTTTTGTCGGTGTTGTTATACAACGGAAATTTCCATCATTTCTTCTGCAGATTTGAGCCGCTCCTGCATCTTTTTGGCTCAGAAGCGGTTGTTACAGTTTTGCGTTGTCTGTGGGGGGATTTGTTGCGTATTTTGATTTGTAGTAATAATGTTGACCTGCATTGCGTGTTCTAAGCGCTTCGATGATTCTTCTCTCCATGAAAACCCGCAAATGGATCATGGCTCGAATACACCGAGGTCGCCTGCTTCGAAAGAGGCCATCAAGAATCTCACTTCTCAGGTTTTTGTTTTGATCTCTGCACTTTCTTTCCTTTTTGCATCTGGTTGTGAACCCTTGAAATAGGATGAGTACTGAATGTTTTGAAATATGTGCAAAATCGATTGTTCAGTAGACGATCTTTAAGTTGAAAACTTGAGCTAGGTTTAAGTAATTGGTAAAAATCATCCAATTTTTGAGTCTCTGAGAGCGTCTGAGATAATTTGCAGATTAGCTGTAATTGGAATAACTCATTGTTAAAATATTGTCCACTAAAGTTCTTCGATTTCGAATTTGAGATTTCCTAGGCTACTGAGAATAGAACTTTGCGATTTGTTAAATCCGGTTAAAATGCCCCAAAATCGTTGTATTTTTGAATCCGAGGACCTCAGGAAATGTTTTTGAGTTTGGTTAAAATTTTAGGAAGTTTTTCCTTTTGCAATGTAGGGAACATGTTCACATCTTCAGATTTTGCGTGGATGAAACTCCTAAGTTCTAAAACTTTACCAGGTTCCAAAATTTTACCCTTTGTTTTTGCCTTAGATGAAATCTGCTGAGTACGCATAAATTCTGCAGTAGCGGGAGCGTTCTTTTACCGTTTTTCTTACCTTACGATATGAAATGTGTGACGATTTAGCATAAAATCTGCAAAAGAGGGAGCATTTTTTTAATTTAAGAAATTTTTGTTGGAATCTGAAATTTATGTTGAAATCAACAGTCGGAATTTTTCAAGTTCTCTACAAATCCGAACTAATTTTTTATGTGAGAACAGTGTTTTGTTTCTTCTTATGTGAAACTTGACTCAGATGTAAAATATTAACCCTCTTTCAGATCAAAGACATGGCGTTGAAATTCTCGGGAGCATACAGGCACTGTAAACCGTGCGCCACGTCAAGCGTTTATCGCAAGGGAGTGCCGCAGCATTCTCTGGAGGTGGACGATGCATCAGAAGGAACTCAGTATGGATACCGCGTGACAGGAAGCTCCAGTTCTACTCCTGCCTGGAACTTCTCCAGAGATCACGTCCTCGGCGAATACAGATTTCGGACCGCTAATTCCAGCGCCGAAGGCACGCCGAGGTTCGAATCCCCGGCCGCACGCCGCCGCGAAAACAGTAGTCGTGCCGATGCTGTCTCCATGGAAGAGGAAGAGGAGAACAAAGAATGGATTGCGCAGGTCGAACCGGGGGTTCTCATTACTCTGATTTCATTACCAGAGGGCGGAAACGACCTCAAACGTATCCGCTTCAGGTAGACCGTCAAACCAGATAGAAACTAAGTTTCCATTTTTCATTTAACAAGGCCAATTTTATTTTATCATTACCGCAACCGGTTTCCAAAATAGGTCCTTTCTTAAAAATAGCCGCCTATTTGACATAGCCTCTTTGCTCTCTTTGCTCTGTGATTATATTCAAGACATTGATTCAATATCTTCTCCGTTCCTGAGTTTCCTCTGGCAATGGCAATTTTTGGAAGGAAAGAATGCAATGCCAAAAGGAACTAGGGTAAAGCCTATAAACTGATTTGGAATATCATACCTATCTATGCAAAACATCAAACACAGCTAAAAATGAAAAATGTTTTCGTTAATCAGAATTTTTTGCTTCGTAAGATGCACTGATTAGCTCATAAGTCCACTTTGATACTCGCAAAACTCAGTTTCCACGAGAACATAAGCGAGCAACCTCACCGGAATGCAGGCAAAAGCTTTGTATCATTATCTGCTCCCATTATTTTTTTAAAAAAATGAAATTTCTTCTGAACGCCTTAAAATATGACTTTATATCTTGTTTCTAAAAATACATTTGTGTCAGTCAGGGGGGTGTCCAACTATAGTCTGCAGCTACGCATTTACTTTCTACATGTCTGCAGCTATCCCGGACTGTTCATTTGCATTTAGTTCCTAAATTAATAGTTGTTGTTGCTGTTTGAAGCCGGGAGATGTTCAACAAGTGGCAAGCACAGCGATGGTGGTCGGAAAATTACGACAAGGTTATGGAGCTGTACAACGTCCAGCGATTCAACCGGCAGACCGTGTATCTCCCCACGGGAGAAGAGGAAGAGGTAATAAAATAACCTTCTTTACTGTTTTCTGTCCGTGATGGATGCTATACTTTGTGGGGATTTGAACTCTGTACCTCCTTTTACTGAACATATTTTATTGGCAGAGGGCTCATGCGGAGGAGAGTCCAGTGACGCCGCCTCTGCACAACGAGCGTTTACCTCGCAACTTCTACAGGCAGTGCAACGCAGCAGGGCAGGGCGTGGGTTACTCCTCATCTGACTCAATGGACCAGCACAGCAGTTTGGCCGCGACGCCAAATCTCTCCAGCAAAGCGGGGAGCTCGTCCATGGACGCGGATCGATCCGACGACCTCTCGGTTTCTGCAAGCAACGTAAGTGACCAGGAGATGGAGTGGGTGGAAGAGGACGAACCAGGCGTGTACATCACCATTAGGTCTCTGCCTGACGGCGCCAGGGAGCTCAGGCGCGTCAGATTTAGGTGGGTATCCCAAATCCATAACTAGTCCCCCGTCATTTATTATATCCGTCTATTGTAATGAAACAAACATTAATGAGAGGATTTTAATGCAGCCGCGAAAAATTTGGAGAGGCGCAGGCGAGATTGTGGTGGGAAGAAAACCGGTCTAGAATTCATCAACAGTACCTTTAAAGAAAGGTTAAGTAAGTTTGTTGGGACTCGGGAGATATCAGATAGACGTGTATTTCTATGCATTTGTTTAAGCGGGTGTAGATTGTAATGGAGTGTATTATAGTTTAGTGTCCGTATAGCAAATCCTTGCTTGTCAGCAGGTGATCCACATGCTGGTCGAACAGTCTGTGAGCACTGGGCCTCGCAATTTGCTTACTTACCATTCTGGGACGAATTTCAACGTTGTCTATACCGTATATACGTCGGCTACAAAGCTTCCAGTCCTACTTGAGTGTATGTCTCTTGTCACGTAACTTTTATTGAGATCTATTGGTTTTGTAGAAGTTATATGAAGTTTTGTTTAATGTGGGCTTTATAAAAATATTAAATTGAACTTTAGGTCCTAAATACTAATAATCAATGGTAGAAAAAGAATTCTCTCACGTTTAATCTCTTTCAAGCTTTTTTCTACATACAAACAGTTGGTCCGATAGCAACACTTGTACAAGCAGTGAAGTCTCATTTATCGAAGGCGTAAAATTGAAGCCTCCCTTATAATTAAAAATTGTTCCACATCTAGTAATGAAGGCGAAGATTGTCTTCTGAGGTCCGATCATCGTCATCATTTTAAAAATTTCAGAGTAAAATACTGACTCTCAACTATCATCATCATTTTTTTTCAAATAAAATGCTCTTATTTTCCATGTTAATATTATGAGAAGTTTGAAATTTACATCTGTCAATGTCCTTACATCCTGTGGATTCCTTGCCCATTCTCAAAGTTATCCAATTCAAAAGTTTGGTCGATATTTATTTTAATTTTTTAATATGAATGATGTATTGTGAAATTCGATGATGTTTTAGTAGAATTTTCTCGTTACTCTCACAAATGTAATCATCACTTGGTTGTCAAATCATCCCAGACAAATACCTATCAGATATTAAGACAATGTCTATTGTGTTTGTTACTCCATAACAGTCTACTAATCGCTTGTTTCGTAGAGCTGGTTTCTGTCGTCTTCCCCGGCATTTTTGAGTCTCCGAAAAGTTTTGTGCTCCAGTCATTCTCACCGGCTTTTTGTAGTCAACATATTTTTTTGGTTTCCGAAAACATCTATTATTTGTGGTAGAGGAAAGTAGCCTTGGAGCTTCAACAACAACAGTGTTTGGCTTAGATAGAGTTAGTACAGCAACAACTCTTATCATGTGGTGATGGAGATTAGATGACTTCACTTGTGAACGGTTAAATGAATTAGTAGTTTTTTTTAAATACAAAATAAAATAAGTGTAGGTTATTTATGGAAGGTCATTGAATGGTGTCTTATTAGATAATGTTATTCCTATTTCCTTTGTTTAAGAGTTTTTTTAATCTGTATTAAAGGAAGAGAGTAGTTGTTGTAATTAGTTTTGAATATCTTAAGTTTCAAAACGATAGATTGGATTTTAACAATTGTTTTGGTTGTCTTTGTATACAACTTAATTACTTATAGTTATTGTTCTAGCGTCTAGGTAATAAAGATGAATGTCGTGGGATTCAGTATGTGCATGAGTTAAAAAGTGGTTATTTCAAAGTGGTATCCGAAACGAATTCTTTATTGACCCATCACCCTATTCACTTTGACAACCACAAAAACTGTAAAACTGATCTAATACTTATGCAAAAATGTCCCAAAAATTGTGCGCATTTGGTACCAATAAAGTTGCACTATTGATCTAATTATATAAACTTATTTTTCCATAATATGAGTGGGTTTTGACCCACTAGATGATTCTTTAGTGGCTTTTAATTAGCGAAAAATCAATGAATGGTAATTGGAATGTCAGTGTTAATTGGTCCTCTTCTCCTAAACTTATTACAAATGATTGTACATTTTGATCTTGAAATGTGGAAGGCTTACATTTTATTTTAGTACTATCAACATCGGATTTATATTTGAAGGTTAAGTTTAATTTTAGGATCATCTATATCTAATTTTTTAAAAAGTAGTCGATCAATTTCTTAGATGATAAGATTTGGGTATGTTGATCCCAATATGATGATCTTTATAGTGAGCCGTAATTTCAATGTGTATGTGTGTATGTGTTTCATGGATCTATCAATATTTTATATCAGGGACCTGGTTTGGTTAAAAACTCTCAAACTTGAACATAACATGGCATCCACTATGGTTGGAGTAAATCTCAAATTTATGTGTTTTTTTGGATCCCTCATCAAACAATATTTTATATCAAGGACTTGGTTTTGTTAAAAATTCTCATACTTGAACATAATATGTCATCGGCTATGGTTGGAGTTCATCTTAGATTTATGTCTGTTTTTTGGATCCCTCGTCAAGCAATCTTCTGTTGTTGTATATAGGATAAATCTTAATTCACTTCCTTTTAATTTGCTAAAGATTCAATTCACCAATAATGGAAAAGAAAAGGATGTAGCCTTTCAACTTCTTCCACCATGATAAAAACAAGAGTTGCAAAGTAGCAAAGTCCTTGCTAAAGAGTGCAAGGGCACTTTCTTTTTGTTTTTGTTTGTGTCTATGTATCCTAAAGTCTAGGTTCCCCTCTTTCAATCAATGCCTCTCCTTACATTTGTTCATTTTGAATTGTTCTACCTATTAGCTCTAGTTCTACATGCTAATGTTTGTGGTGGTTGGGGGATGAACTTGCAAAGGTGGGTTCTGACAATCCTATTGTAAAAGCCAAAGGAAGGAAAAAGAGGCTGATTGAAGATTCTACATTTTAGGGTGATTAGGAGGATCTATTCATTAAAAAGGGTTGATAAGAACAATTTGGCTTCAGACTAGTTGGTGATCCTATTTAGGACCTTAACAATATGACTTATCTTGCTTGTCGTGTCTCTTCTCAACAATATTAACTATGAATTTTATGATGTGCATTGCTCACCATAAAAAAATGAATAGGTTTTCTTGCATTCATTTCTTGACACGTGTATTGGCTAAATTTTGTATTTAGAAACCTTCTTTTATATAAAACTAACAATATTAAATTAGTTTAATTTAAAGTTTCTTATGAAAATATAGAGTTTTTAAAACCAATAATTATGAAATAGAAAAATGAAAATGGATTACCACTATACTTCAATTAACAAATGACAAGTTTGGATGAATTAAAAAATGCTCTAACAGTTACAATTAATTCAATTTCTTTCTCTTAGATTCAATTTTAATAATAGAGGAAAAGCACTATAGCTGTATTTAATTATTTTGACTAATTCTCAATACTTTCACTTGACATAAGACTTTACCAATATCAACTTCCCAATATCAAGATTATTTATGTTTTTAATATTTCATTGCTTAGAATACATGCTAACAACAAATATCAACCTATATTCACTGCACATTCCAAAAAAGTTAGGATCTTTTAATTATAAGGAAATCACACTAGGTATTGAAACAATTTGGGTCTTGGGTCTTGTCTACCTAGTTGGTAGAGTGTAGAGAGAGTTGTGGAAGAGAAAAATAAGAGTTTGACAAATTAATAAGTTACCAACATGACAACGATACAAGGAGACATCATAAATCAATGAACAAACCTAGATCTATATGCATGCCACATGTTATTAGACTGACCAGGAAGCACTCTATACACATCTAAGTATGGACAAAAAATTATCATCACAAATCAACCCTAACTTGCAAGAATCCTTCAAGAGGAAGGCTACAACAAGTACATAGTTTAATTGAATTCCTAGATGAATAGTTCAGTTGAATCCTCCTAGAGGAAGGCTACATGAAGTACATAGTTCAATTGAAATATCTATAGATACTATCACAATCAACATTTTGAAAAAACTGATGAATGTTGTAAAATCATATGTAAAGACAACATCTTTGAAGAATCTTTCTACAATAGTTGCATAGCCATAATAAAGTGGTACCATAATAAGTAAAAGTGTAGTGAGACTTATCTAACAAAATTATACCTTCAAAATATCAAGGTGTAGTGTCGTAAATTACACCCTATGTAATTCTTCACAATATATGCCTTCACATTATCCAAAAATTGATATTCTATGCAAGCCTCTATATCACTCCACTCACCTTGTTACCTTCCCTATCTAAATTCTTGACTGGGCAATCTATTTGGCTCAAGACGCATGTGCGTCGTGGAGATGGCCGCATGGTGTGCACTTGTCCCATTAATTCATAAATGCCCAGGTGGTTGTTGGGATTCTACAAGTATTGTTTCTACAGTGTAACCCCTTCCCACCACCCACTAACATCAAGAATCATTAGGCCTACTTAGAACTTTAAAATTGCTTTCATTTATCTCTCATCTAGGTGATTCAAAATTCTTCTTGGCTCTTGGAAATCTTCTTCAACACATTTGACACTTTTCATAGCTCTTAGACACTCTCACGTTGTAGCTCTACCACCGTTATCAGTCACCAGCTCAATCTCACCTTCATCCCATTGAGCTTCAACTCCTTGGTCTTGAAGGGGACTTATCTCACACTCATCTCATCTCATCTCATTTTGCTTAGCATATCATAATGTCTATCATTTTCTTATTTATCTATTGTCAATTTATTGTTTATCAGATATCCATTATCTATCTATTGATCTTGGTTGTCCATGGAGGTGGAAAGACCAAAGAAGGGGTTTGACTACGACATACCTCTTAATCAATTTTATCTTTATTTGTGTGTAGGTTTCAAAGGAGACAATGAGAGATCTTGTTATTCTTCTACCTCTTGGTTGTAAGAATTATTTTTCTCTTGGTTCTTTGTAATAGTTACTTTTATAACTTAGTCATACTTTATCTTACTCACAATTAGTTTTGATTTCTTTATGTTCAATTATATATCAATCTCATACCTTTATGTCTCGGTCTTTGTACCTTGTCCATATAGGACATGTGCAAGTTGTGCTAGTGTCCTGCATTCACATTGTAGTCCTAGACTCACATAGGCGCCTTCAAGAATGAGCTCATAGAGTTGACAAGTTAGTCCTGACATTTTACTTTCCTATTTTCAATAGTCAAAATAATTATATCTAATAGTGTCATAGAGTTATTTACATTTCTTTAGTTACCTTGTGTTCATTTAAGTTTCAAGTTCTATTTAATTAATTAATCTTCTTGAGCACCCTAGCTCACCAAAACACTAGTTTAGTGAGGTGGCACAAGGATCGATTCGTTCCTTGGAATTTTATCAATTTCAACTGTGGCTAATTCCCTTCTCTACATTTTGGTGAACTCAACGTGAACAAAATTTCAACTCTAGTTCTCTTTAGAATGATCATTTGAATGTTGTGAGGCTCTTCTATGAGCTTCACGACTCAGACTGCTTCGGGAATTTATATAAGAAGATCCTTGAGATTGAGTATTCCTCTAGATCTATATAGTTTAACTAGGCTAGGCCCAATGTTTAAAAGGAATGCTTATTCTAATGACCTTTTTGGATCACATTATTTTGGCAGTCCAATGTTGGGGTTTAATACTTCTAGATCTGATCCAAGAAGTCCACTATGACAAATTCTCCTCATGTAGTGGACCATGAATCTTCTCTCACTATTCATTTGGATTAGGTTTAGTCTCTAGAGGAGAATTTGAGAGATTTTGAAGGTTTTATCAACAAGGACCTGGATGTTCGTTTTAAGGCTACCATTAGTAATTTGAGATATATCCTAATTTCAAATAAAAAAGACCTCAAAGTGTTGATGGCACCAAGGAGTTTCTATGCATATGGTAGTGTTTACTCCTAATATTGACCCCTTGTCTAGCAATATAAGATTTAACATCACTATGAACAAGGTCCCTTTGGGTACAATATGCAAAATATTAGTGCTAATGCCAGAATTGGACTAGGGGCTAGAACTGGTGGATCCTCTACTCATCTTGGTGGCACAAGTAATCTACCTCTACCTCCCCCACCTCATAATCATTTTCTCAATACCATATCATAGAATATGGGTCAATTACATCAACAACTTTCCAATCTTTCCACTGTGACTAATCAAAGCTCTCTTGCTCCATGTTATCATCGTAGTTTGTTTTGTATGAAAGTTCTCAATATTGGTGCCATGGGGTGTTGAGTCCCTAATTTTGATAGGTATAACAATGACGAGGATCCTAATCTCCACATTGATTCCTTTCTTACTCTATGCAGTGATTATCATAATCTAGATTATGCCATGCGCAAGTTATTCTCCGGGTCTCGCAAAGGAACCACGATGGAATGGTATAGCTTTGTTCTAGGTTATTCCATCCAAACTTTTGATTGGTTAATGGATGCTTTCCTCGTTTGGTTCCAAGAAAACATGGGCAATAAGGTCACTATCACTAATCTTGTTCATTGCAAGAAAAAGCCAAATGAGAAGGTGATCGACTTCATCTCAAGGTACCAGTCCATATTGACAAAAGTCCCTTACGCCCTACCTAATGACAACTTTCAAATGACGTTCATTAGGAACTTGAAAAGATGGTATTAAAGGAGAAATTTTCCTTGAGTTGATACCCTAACTTTATCTATCTTTATAGTGCTCTAATAGATAATCAACACACCATGGTCCAATTTGGAGAATCTTCTTCAAACACCTATGGAGGTGCATTTTCCTCGTGTAATCACACTCCCCTTAACCACATAACAAAACTACTTCTCTATGGAACCTCAATGTATTTTTGTTGATCCCAACGCCGATCAACAAAATGCCATGAGAGATGCGATAGTTGATCCTACATGTAAAGTGGATGTCATCATAGAGGAGACACTCTTTGTGAATAGGCTACACTGTGCACAATATGACAAGTGTAATTCAACCATTCAAACTCACAATGGATTATTGCTTCCCCCTTTTGGATCAATCACCTTGACAATCCTTGTGGTATCCAAGGTGGTTTCTACAAATTTTGTCGCTATCCTTGAGTTGGACCTCTTCTGAGTGAAGCTTGGTGTCCCTTGGATGATCTCTATGGGGGCAGTCCCCTTAGTGGTCCATAAGTGCCTTAAGTTCTCCCATGAGGATATTGTGCACACTATCTAGGACACTGGATATCGACTCCTAGTATCTTATGGGGGCTTCATGTTGGATCACTTCTAGCCTACTCTTGTAGGTCCCCTACTTCCCTGACATGATCTATCATTTATACCTTATAAAAAGTATAAAGCCGAGGAGATCTCTTACAAATCTATGGTGCCTATTTCCCCTCTTGTTTTTATTCATTTGTCTTTGTTAGTAAACATATTGTTCTTCTTTTTATACTCCTTTTATTTGCCCAATTTTATAATGAAGAACAACTTTACACAACAGTTGGGAAACTGTTTCTGAGAATGTCTAGTTTCCCTCTGAATTGAGGTACAACTCCCTATCTGAAAAATATTCAATGAATTATGTTTTATCCCTAATTCCTAATGCAAGGTATGTTCTTAACCAAAGAACAACAGAGGAAAACCGAGTTCCACCCAGACAAGTGAAATCTCAGGCAGGGTCTAAATGCAGAGATGTTATGTTGATGATCTCCACAATCTTATGAATTTCACAACACAACAATATGAAAATGCAAACTATGAAATGCAATTGAAGAATGATCATGCAAATTATGAAATGCAAATGAACTAGCCGATGCAATTCCACAACCAGTTATAATTCTCTGATTATCCTACTGATTGGCTAACTTGAAAACAACAAAACAAAACTCTGTTTATTTCCCCATCTTCAATTCAACACAATGAAACCAACATCAGATACAGATAATGAAAGTGGACGGTAAAATAATAGCACTAAACTTGATTGACTCTGCAACTAGCTTCACACCAAAAATTTGCCGACCTTCTATTAACTTCTTTCAAAGAATTTATAGAGTTTACAATGTATCATGCTCGTAGGGACTGATGACCTTTCAATTTTCATGAATACAAAAAGATTGGGAACAAATAACTTCGAAAATACAATGAAGAGGAAACAATTTGACTCTGTCCCTTCACCTTCCCTCACTAATATTAATCTCTTCCAATACATCATCTTGATCAATGAAAACTTCATCATCTTGAAAAACGGTGTGCCCGTGATTCCTGTTGAGAGGGCTGACATAACACTTCCACCGTATTTAATTATTTCTCTATTCTGAATCCTTCCTGATTTGTCCTTTATATTAAGTTAATCCTTATAAAACATATTACAGAATAGCACTGATTATCCTTTAGACCTGTAGTGCTTTGCCTATTTTCCGCACGTCAAAGTTAAGTGCGAGAGCGATTATAACTTAAACTGGTTGCATGATCGCAAGACCAAGAAAACTGCCTTGCGATCATGCGACAAGGCATAGTGCAAAGCGGGTAGGTGCAGAGGAAGTGCGGAAGAGGACAAGGAAGATTAGAAAAGTGCCCAGCTGGCATCCATGTCTTCCACAATAAGCATCACAAAAATTTTAAATGCGGTTATGTGCCAAATTCCCATCCATCTGGCATTAACTATTTACCTTTTCACATGATCGCATAGCAATACTTTAATCTATGCGATCATGTGACCGCTCCATGATTGGTCAACTTCCACAAGCATCTTTGGTCCCACCTGGACATGTGGAAGGATCCCACTTTACCTGCTAAGCATCTCCTGCAACATCTCAGTAAAGCGGAAGCCGTCGATGAAGGATCTATCTTCATGCTTGCATCATATGATAACCAGCGTACATGGAACACCTTTACACGTGTCATAATCTCGCATGATCGCAAAGAATCTCCCACACCATAGCGACAAAGCGACTACCGTCGATTTAACCTCGCAGGCAAACTCTTTCTGGACCCACCAAGCTACGTGTCTCAATCCCGCTATGCTACAAAGAAAGGCTACCGTCGATTCTGACCAAAGGGAAAACATGAACTGGGCCCGCATCTGCTGAGGAGTCCACGTGGCTGCATCTCGCATGATCGCAAGACCGGTTTCTCAGTCATGCGATCTTGCGGGGACCGTAGATTTGGAGACCGCAGGGCTTCCACTGTCTTGTCGCATGATCGCAAGACAATAATTTTATTTATGCGATCATGCGACCGTTCCATGATTGGTCAACTCTACAAACATGATCGCATATGCGCTGTTAGCGTAGCGGGTCCTAGCAGGCTACATTGTCGCATGATCGCTCTTTTCTAACTGTCACAAATGCACGACGAGGTTAATGCTGGACTCTCCTCTCAAAGCTCCGCCATCTTGGACACGTGGAAAATTTTTAACTTAAGTGACGCTGCTGGATGAATAAAGAGACGTGCACCTGCCTGTCAAAGATGAATCAAAAGGTAATGAAGGATTATAAAACCCGACACAGGCGAAGACTGTTGAAACATTTTGAGCTCGGGTAGAAACATTGAAAAGATGCTACGGCCAGCCGAGCTCGGGTGGTGACAATGTAATAAGATTAAACACACGGCTCTGTCACTGCATCTTCTTCCTAATTCTTTGCACACACTTGAAGATCATGTATTTCGAACATCTACCTGCTTGAGAAAAAGAATCAATTGGAGCATCAAGACTTTGCCAGGTTAGGAACTATAACCTACCCAATGATAAAGAGACTTTAGAACCACCCAACTGGCTTGAACTAAGAAGGCAAAGTGAGGGGAACCTGGCAAAATCATCCTACCCTAGGGAAGACTTAGACTTAGACACAGACATGACTGTGACACCAAAATTTTCCACTTGACAGCATAGCCATAGGATGAAAAGTGGGGCAATAGCTAGCTCCGACTGGGGACTTGAACATTCCCATGTTTAAGCAATGAATCTTGAATCACTGGTTTTTCACATGAATGAAAGGGCAGCAACAAAACAAAATTGAACAAGGGAAACAAAGCAGCAAGGAAGCTAACGCACACAAAAGAAAAAGGGAAACCCAAACTAGGAAACACACACTAGAACAAAACTATAGTACAGAACAAGGGATACCTGTTTTCAATTGATCATTTGATATAATTTTAGATCTTGACCATTGTAGGTCAAGGGAAGTACCTCTCCATCCAGATATGCCAGCTTGAAAGAATTCTTCTCAAATGCCTGGTGGATAGTATAAGGACCCTTCCATAATGTTTCAAACTTTCTGTGCATTCCCTTTGGAGCTCTCCTCTTATCCCATAGTAACACAAGATCTCCAACCATGAATTTACAGGGCCTAGCTTTCTTATCAAACAAGTTCTTCACCTTCATTTGATGTTGAGTAATATGAT
Source organism: Chamaecyparis obtusa (assembly GCA_027943335.1). Taxonomy (NCBI): domain Eukaryota; kingdom Viridiplantae; phylum Streptophyta; class Pinopsida; order Cupressales; family Cupressaceae; genus Chamaecyparis; species Chamaecyparis obtusa. The sequence goes on along the minus strand of BSBK01001473.1, from coordinate 268,884 downwards.
CCACCATTCTTTCCCTTTCTTCTTCTAGCTTGCTCAAATACATGATTCTTTTCTCCAAACCATCCTTGTAAATATCATCCTCTATGACTGTCCTCAACCTACATGTTGCCAACTCCAGTGGTAATGGAAGGCTTGCCTCAACTCCATACACTAACTCAAATGGAGATATCCCGATTGCTCTCTTTGGAGTCACTCTATCAGCCCATAGTGCTTCATGTATCTTTTTGTGCCAATTTTTATGATTGTCTAACACCAATTTCTTAACAATATTGATCAAATTCTTATTACTTGACTCCGCTTGACCATTTCCTTGTGGGAAATAATCAGATGAATGGCTGACTGAGATACCATACTCAAAACAAAAATCAGTAATTTCAATAGATGAAAAGTAAGCAGCATTATCCATTACCAATTTATGAGGAACTCCAAACCTTACCATAATATTCTCCTTTATGAATTCACACACTACCTCAGAAGTGGTCTTCTTGGTTGCTTTATCTTCAACCCACTTCATGAAGTAATCAGTAGCTGTAATTATATAAGAATGCCCCGCACTAGATGCTGGATTTATTGGACCAATGAAGTCAAGGCCCCACTGCTGAAATGGACCATCTATGATAACTGGTTTTAATGGAAGTGCTGCTAACTGTGGTTTGCCGAAAAACATTTTACACTTTTCACATTTAGCCACCCAATGATATGCATCTCTAAACATGCCAGGCCAGTAATAACATTGCCTCAAAATTTTAAAAGCTGTGACTGAAGAAGAAAAATGTCCTCCACAAGCCTCATCATGAAAAGTTTTTAGCAACTGCTCCTGTTGTTGCTTATCAACACATCTTAAAAACGTGTCATCAATTGATCTCTTGTAAAGTTTATCTTCCCAAATCACATATTTAGCAACTTTTAATTTTAAATCTCTTCTCTGTTTGGCTGTCAATCCTTTCGGACATTCTCCATAAGTTAAGAAATATGCAATATTTTCAAACCAAGGATCTTGAAGACTTACATTTAAAACCAGTTGATTTGCTGCCGGTTCTTCTTCTTCCAAATTCTCTGCTATGGCTTTACATAATGCATTTCCTCTGACTAATTTTGCAGGCTTAATTTCAATATCATATTCTTGAGTTTTGGCAATCCATGAACCTCTATTATTGCAGCCAACATCTTGTTGCGTTAAAATACTTTTCACAGCAATATCAGGCACAAAAATTAAAGAATGTGAATGTAAAATATAGAAACGGAAATTCTTCAATGCTTTCACTACAGCATATGCATGTTTCTCTGATTGTGAGTACTTCAATTCATGCTCCTTCAAAGGTATAGTCATGAATGCTATAGGTGCCTGAATTTCTTCTTTATTTTCTTGTATCAAAATTGCAGACAATGTATGTTCTGAAGCATAGCAGTATATAATAAAATCTTTTTTATAATCCGGATGACTTAGGACTGGTGCATTAGCAATTGCTTCCTTAATTTCATTGAAAGCTTGTTTTCCCTGCTCATTCCATTTGAAAACAGCATTACCTTTCATCATATCTACAATACATTTGGTAATCTCTGAAAAATTAGGAACAAATCTTCTAAGAAAATTAACTTGGCCAAAGAAAGATTTAACAGCAGTCTTATTTGAAGGCAAGCTTAATCTCTGAATAGCTTTCACATGTTCTGGATCAATCCTTATTCCTTCCTGTGACACAATATGGCCCAATAGTTTTCCTTCCGTCACACAGAATACTGACTTCTTTGGGTTTAGAGATATACCATGCTCCCTGCATCGCTATAGCACTTTCTTCAAATCATCTATGTGATCCTTCCTCTTCTTAGAAACACTGTTAAGTCATCAAGGTAAATCACAATTATTTTGTTCTTCATATCAACAAAAGAAGCATCCATACCTCGCTGAAAAGTAGCACCAGCATTAATCAAATCAAATGGCATTCTGTGATATGCAAAGGTACCCCAAGGAGTTGTAAAAGTTGTTTTGTGTTGATCCTTCTTCTCCACTTCAATTTGATTGTATCCGGAAAAGCTGTCCAGCATAGACATCATCTCAGCTCCAGCTACTGTTTGTAATAGATGATCCATGTTTGGCAATGCATAATTATCTTTCAAAGAGGCTTGATTTAAATTCTGGAAGTCAACACATATTCTGATCTCACCATTTTTCTTTCTTACTGGCACAATATTTGCAATCCATGTAGAATGATGTATTGGGTAAATAATTCTAGCTTTCAACATTTTGTCAATCTCCTTGTAAATAGCATCTGCTACCTTTGGATTATAACATCTCTATTTTTGACGAAAAGGTACAACATCTGGTTTCAGAGGAATCGTGTGTTTGAAATTTCCACTCATGAAACTCTTTAAATCTTCATAGCTACAGGCAAAGATGTCTTGGTATTTTTGAAATAATTTCTTTGCCTTTTCTTTTTCCTCCAGTGTACAACATTTACCAATATTTATCATTTTAGGATTAACATCTATCCCAATATTTATATTTTCAAACTCTCCTGTAGTTGGCCCCTTCTCTGCTCTTTTCTTCTTTACATACATATCATGCCGATTGAAGAGCTTTTCTAGAGACACAAAATAAGGTGGAATTGTATTACTTTTCAATTGTGTAATCCCTGAATTTTCATGTTTTTCTTTCTCTATAGAATCATCCAAACAATTACTTTCATCTTCTTCATCAAGATCTTCAACGTTCTCCAAAAATAGCTGCAGACCTTTATCATCATTGAAAATCTGCCAATCTTCTATATTGTCTGGTATTGATGGCCTGTAGATGACTTCAATCTGGTATTTCTTATCTTTAAAATCTGGATGAGGAAGCAATAAGGATGTTGATACAGCCAAAGAGTCCACCTTCATATTCATTTTTCTAGGGACATAATTTATAGAAAATGCATCTAATGTTTCAATTTCATCCCAAACTCTGTTTTGGTAATTTTTCAACTTATGATTTTTCATTGAATACTGACCTCTCACTCGTTTTACAACCAGCTCTGCATCACCTTGAGCTTTTAGAATTTTAATTCCTCTTTCCTTAGCTGCTATGATGCCAAGAAGTAACGCCTCATATTCAACACTGTTATTGGTGTTATTAAATTGTAATTTAAATGCTAGAGGCTCTAATTCACCAGTTGGAGAAATTAAAACAATACCAGCACCGGAATCGGATGATGAGCAGCTACCATCAAATTCTAATGTCCAGATTTGTGTTTCCTCTCTAGAATTTTTAGATTCTAATTTTTTCAATTCATTTTCCACAGCATCATTTTCTGTATACAGCATATAATTTCCAAACTCCAACTCTTGATATAAAATTTGGGCCTTTGGATTGCCTGATTTCTGAACTGTAAATTTAGCTTTCTCCTCGGGTTCCAATTTCACTCTCTTGTTACCAATGGGAATTATTGCCTGGGACCAGTCCAATTTGATTTCTCCGCCTAAATCCCTACAAAAACTTCTGCTCAACAACAATCCATAACTAACCGGAATGTCTGCAACTAGAATGGTTAGAAGTATTCTCTTTTCTGGGTGTGCTGCCAATGCAACTTGTATATCTTTGATTTGTCCTATCAAACTCACTTGTTTGGCATCCATGGAGTAACATCTGCCATTGGCTTTAGTGAGTGTTAAGCCTAGAGCTTTAGCCACTGTATATGGCATCACATTATCCGAAGCTCCAGAATCAATGATACAATTGCTTAACTTCCATCCATTGATAAACAATGAAACATAAAATGGTTCTGGTTTTTGTCCAGGAGAAGTAGCTAGGACAAAATTCTCAACTTCATTGAAAAGGTTTGCAGTCAATGTTTCATCCTCTAATCCAGAAGTTGCAGCATGATTTAATTCAATATTTTCATCTTTACAATGCTTAGTAAATCTTTTCAATTCATTGGGATGTGATTTAAGATAATCAATGGTGGAAACCTAAATTTTAGAATCTTTACAAAACTGAATAAAGTCAAAGGAACTGCACTCCTTACCAGATTGCAAAGTCTTCACTCCTTGATTAGTATCCTGCGTTTTAGGTGCTAGCTGACTTTATTTTGTTGGAGCATCTTTTGAATCAGCAACCGCCTTTGCCTTTTGTCCTCTAGTGAGCATGTTATAAGTGTGTCCATTAATAGTGGCATAACATTCTCCCTGCTTCTCTGAGTCTGATACATACTCTAAAAATAAATTTTCGGAGTTGCCATTCGAGTATGACTTAGTCTCATCACCAGACAGGGGAGAATTGGGCTCATTGGTTGTCAAAAACTGCATTCTACTGATCACATCTGAACAACTTTCACTGTCATGATCAGTAGTCAAATGAAGCACACATCCATTCACTTTTTTAGGTGGAGCCTCTATTGCTAGCCTTTGTTGCAATCCAGGCAATTGCAAAGGTTTGTTACTATTCTCTTGCTCTAAAAAATTCCTTTGGTATGGATTGTTAAATCTTTGGAGCTGCCTTTTCAAAGCAATCAGCTCATTTGATAACTTTTGAATCATTTCTTCTGATGAAGTGGTTCCACTTGTACTAGCTCTATTCTGCATTTCATGCTTCCGCCTTCCTGCAGAAATCATGTCATCCTCAAACTCTACAGCATTTCTCTGAGCTGCCTCTAAATCTGCAGGTCTAGATCTCCTTAGTTCAAAATTAACCTCATGAGGCATAGCACTGATGAAGAATGTTTTTAAATTGCCCGCTGCAGGTCTACTTGCTGCTGGAATTCTATAAGTAATTTTGTTGAAACTAGCAACAAAATCTCTCATGCTCATAGAAGGTAATTTCTTCACTGATGTCAATTGAGCCAACAAAGCATGCTCATCTTCAGCGATTTTAAAACGGTCTTCAAAAGTAGTTCTCATAGTATTCCAACTTGTTATAGATCCATCAGCCAAGTGATAGAACCAATCTGCAGCAGCTCCAGTAAGAGTTTCAACAAATAATCTGACTGCAACATCTTCATGATTAACTCCTAAAATATTTATAGCTGTAAAAAATGCTTTTATATGTTCATCTGTAGTAATCTTCCCATCTCCTGCAAACTTGGGTATATTCTTCCGGGAACCAGAAGGAAGAGGATGGTAAGCTGCAAAATTGAGTGGCCCAGTACAGCTGCCCAAGGTGTAGCCATATTCGGTTGATTTTGCAGAGGATACTGTGGAAAATTGATAACTTGTGGAAGAACAACCCCGTGCAAAGTCAATACTTGGCAAGTTGTAGAAAATGTACTTACTACTTTTGGTGGTGATGAAGGCCTGCTTCTAGCTTGACGTCCACCTTTCCAACGAGGTACTTCTAACAAGGGAAATCCAAGTACTTCTAAATTTTGGAAAGTTGGGTCCTTTTCACCTTGTTCCCTATCACTCCTTAAGTATCTTGATTACTCTAGAGTGACTGTTTATATAAGTACTATTTGTAACTCAATCCCTGATCTTCTTTCAAGTTCTGTGTATATTTTCAAATGCTTTCTGATCATGTGACTATTTTTCCTTCCCCAACAGAGTCGCCAAAATCTGTTAGTAAACATATTGTTCTTCTTTTTATACTCCTTTTATTTGCCCAATTTTATAATGAAGAAAAACTTTACACAACAGTTGGGAAACTATTTCTGAGAATGTCTAGTTTCCCTCTGAATTGAGGTACAGCTCCCTATCTGAAAAATATTCAATGAATTATGTTTTATCCCTAATTCCTAATGCAGGGTATGTTCTTAACCAGAGAACAACAAAGGAAAACCGAGTTCCACCTAGACAAGTGAAATCTCAGGCAGGGTCTAAATGTAGAGATGTTATGTTGATGATCTCCACAATCTTATGAATTTCACAACACAACAATATGAAAATGCAAACTATGAAATGCAATTGAAGAATGATCATGCAAATTATGAAATGCAAATGAAGTAGCTAATGCAATTCCACAACCAGTTATAATTCTCTGATTATCCTACTGATTTGCTAACTTGAAAACAACAAAACAAAACTCTGTTTATTTCCCCATCTTCAATTCAACACAATGAAACCAACATCTGATACAGATAATGAAAGTGGACAGTAAAATAATGGCACTAAACTTGATTGACTCTGCAACCAGCTTCACACCAAAAATTTGCCGACCTTCTATTAACTTCTTTCAAAGAATTTATAGAGTTTACAATGTATCATGCTCGTAGGGACTGATGACCTTTCAATTTTCATGAATACAAAAAGATTGGGAACAAATAACTTCAAAAATACAATGAAGAGGAAACAATTTGACTCTGTCCCTTCACCTTCCCTCACTAATATTAATCTCTTCCAATACATCATCTTGATCAATGAAAACTTCATCACCTTGAAAAATGGTGTGCCCGTGATTCCTGTTGAGAGGGCTGACATAACACTTCCACCGTATTTAATTATTTCTCTATTCTGAATCCTTCCTGATTTGTCCTTTATATTAAGTTAATCCTCATAAAACATATTACAGAATAGCACTGATTATCCTTTAGACCTGTAGTGCTTTGCCCGTTTTTCGCACGTCAAAGTTAAGTGCGAGAGCGATTATAACTTAGACTGGTCGCATGATCACAAGACCAAGAAAACTGCCTTGCGATCATGCGACAAGGCATAGTGCAAAGCGGGTAGGTGCAAAGGAAGTGCGGAAGAGGACAAGGAAGATTAGAAAAGTGCCCAGCTGGCATCCATGTCTTCCACAATAAGCATCACAAAAATTTTAAATGCGGTTATGTGCCAAATTCCCATCCATCCGGCATTAACTATTTACCTTTTCGCATGATCGCATAGCAATACTTTAATCTATGCGATCATGCGACCACTCCATGATTGGTCAACTTCCATAAGCATCTTCGGTCCCACTTGGACATGTGGAAGGATCCCACTTTACCTGCTAAGCATCCCCTGCAACATCTTAGTAAAGCGGAAGCCGTCGATGAAGGATCTATCTTCATGCTTGCATCATATGATAACCAGCGTACATGGAACACCTTTACATGTGTCATAATCTCACATGATCGCAAAGAATCTCCCACACCATAGCGACAAAGCAACTACCGTCAATTTAACCTCGCAGGAAAACTCTTTCCGGACCCACCAAGCTACGTGTCTCAATCCCGCTATGCCGCAAAGAAAGGCTACTGTCGATTCTAACCAAAGGGAAAACATGAACCGGGCCTGCATCTGCTGAGGAGTCCATGTGGCTACATCTTGCATGATCGCAAGACCGGTTTCTCAGTCATGCAATCTTGCGGGGACCGTAGATCTGTAGACCACAGGGCTTCCACTGTCTTGTCGCATGATCACAAGACAATAATTTTATTTATGCGATCATGCGACCATTCCATGATTGGTCAACTCTACAAACATGATCGCATATGCGCTGTTAGCGTATGCGGGTCCCAGCAGGCTACATTGTCGCATGATCACTCTTTTCTAACTGTCACAAATGCACGATGAGGTTAATGCTCGGCTCTCCTCTCAAAGCTCCGCCATCCTGGACACGTGGAAAATCTTTAACTTAAGTGATGCTGTCGGATGAATAAAGAGATGTGCACCTGCCTGTCAAAGATGAATCAAAAGGTAATGAAGGATTATAAAACCCGACATAGGCAAAGACTGTTGAAACATTTCGAGCTCGGGTAGAAACATTGAAAAGATGCTACGGCCAGCCGAGCTCGAGTGGTGACAACGTAATAAGATTGAACACACGGCTTTGTCACTGCATCTTCTTCCTAATTCTTTGCACACACTTGAAGATCATGTATTTCGAACATCTACCTGCTTGAGAAAAAGAATCAATTGGAGCATCAAGACTTTGCTAGGTTAGGAACTATAACCTACCCAATGATAAAGAGACTTTAGAACCACCCAACTAGCTTGAACTAAGAAGGCAAAGTGAGGGGAACCTGGCAAAATCATCCTACCCTAGGGAAGACTTAGACTTAGACTTAGACATGACTGTGACACCAAAATTTTCCACTTGACAGCATAGCCATAGGATGAAAAGTGGGGCAACAGTCTCATCCCACCCCTATGGTTTAGCATGCTTTTTCCTATTTTCCCTCTTCATTGCAAGACCAAGGAAAGCATGTATTTGAGGGGAAGCCTCTGCACTTGTTGAGGACTTCACAACTTCTAGTGATCTTTACCATTCTTACATTTGTTCCTAGCACAAATGAGGGAAAGAAACGATGCTCCCAAAGTGTAAGGCATGTCCTCAATTTGAATTATAGAAGACATCCTTCGCCCTACCATCTATAATAAAGTTAAAATGTCACAGTGGGCCCTTGTGTCTTCTCTAGAACTTGCTACGCAGCCTCAAAGGGCACCTTATATTCTTATGACCACTCATAGAGCAAAATGAAGGGCACCCATGGTTGAGTTTGCATTTTCCCCATCAATAACACCTTCTACTTCATTAGTAGGACCCTCTTCCTTGTCAATCATGACATTGATGACCTCCTCAATGAAGTAAGATGTTTCTAATCCTCCATAGGCTTCTCATCTTAGTATGCACCTTCACTAAAATTAGCTTGTATGCGAGCATAAGAATCATTGGTGGGCTAGGGCCTTAGAGTGTGAGGTCTTTGTGAAGGCAAAAACCAAGTCCTCGATTCCTATGTCTATGTCACCTACTCTTGCTCCTATTGCATCCATCCCTCGCCCAACCATGTCTTCCATTTCACTTTTTACCGCTCCAAGAGTGACTATGGGGCCTTGCGCTACACATGTCTAGGTTTTCATCTCTCCTTTTGAGGAGGTTCTGTTGATCATCTTTCTTCCTGATATCCCCTTGTTTTTTGAACCCATAAACATGATGCATACACTAGTGGTGTCTAGTTTAGTCATGTCTACCTATCCCGCACCCTATGTTGATCACCATACCAACTTTCCTTGGGTTCTTAGGCATGCTACAGTATATGAGTTGGTATCTCCTCCATCCTTTAAAAGAAAGTTTGAGTAAGGCCCCATGCTCAAGTTTTGTTTTTGGTAGTCTTCTCTATCAATTCCTCTGTCTATTTTAGTTCTTGCACTAGAGAAGGCTCCATCTTCTCTTTAAATTGTCACCACCCCTTTTGTAGAGGTCGGCGATGTGGTTTTTCCTATCTTGCCTTAGGTTGAATCAATCATTTCTTATGAGACATGTATGCTCAATTCACTTGTATAGATTCTAGTGTTGACAACAATCTTTACATGATACCTCACACTTTCCTCAATTAAGTTGTTGGATGAGAACATCTAGGTGACTTCATCCTTGGCCTTAGCTATTGGTGAGGCACTTGAGGTTTTGGTTGTGGCCATTACACTTTCGTCTTAGAATCTCATCCATATGATCAAAGATTGGAAGGATGATGAACTATTATTGGACAATCTATGAGGTAGTTCTTGCTACTACATCTGTAGATTAGAACACGCATGTCTGTGTTCCCTCATGCTTGTCTTTAAATGTTTCACCCCTTTGTAGGATCCAAGTTACTCTATTGGTACTTGGAGACAAAGAGTGATATGCAACACACTTCCTTTATTTTCTATCTTGTTCTTATAGTTGTCGTACATTGAATTTCAACATTCAAGGATGATGCAGAGTGTTGGAGGCATTTAGGCCTTCTTCCATGTTGACTTGAATTATTATTTTTCTTTGTCTAGTTCATGTGCTCTTCTTGAGATTCAAAGACTTCATCCATGATGATTTTTGAGATCCGAAGACTTCAACCCTTATGAAGTACCCATATCTAGTCATATATAAAAAATCCTTTTAATCTTATTGGTTTTGACAGTAAATAATCAAATCCCCTTGTCACTTATTGCTTTTCTTGATGTTGTATCTATTGTATCTTCCTCCATGGGGGCCAATCCACCTATCAAATATTTTTCCATATCATACGACCATCTAGTTTTTCTTCCTATATTAAAGTAATATCTTTCACCATATTATATGACCATCTAGCATTTCTACCCATATTTACGTTGTTAGTATCTCTCGCCCTATTGTATGGCTATCTAGCCTTTGCTACTTGTAGCACGGTGTGATCAAAATCACCCTATCATATGACTATCTATCCTTTTCTACTCGTAATGTTGTAATCAAAATCACCCTATCATATGGCTATCTAGCATAACACAATTTTCTACCTATATTGACATACCATCAATGATCACTATGTTATCATTATCTCTTTAATCAAGCATGCTTATCTACAACTTTCATGTTGGATGTAATCTTGTGACAATTCAAGACTTTTCCTTGGGGACAAATCTATGTGGACCAAAAACCCTCATGTAAGTTTTCTCTACTTTAGCTTGTGTCTTCACTAATGATATGCTCACTAAAGTGGGGGGAGAATGTAGTGTTGTAAATTAGACCCCATGCAATTCTTCATTGCACAAATCCTCTACCTTAGTTGAAAATCATTTTCTTATTTATCTATTGTTAATTTATCATTTATCAATTATTCTTTATCTATCTATCCATCTTGGCTATCCTGGAGGTGGATACACCAAAGAGAGGGTTTGATTGCGACAGCCTCTTGATCAAGAAGCCCCAATACTTTTCTCTTTTTTTTTATGTAGGCTTTAAAGGAGGAGGCAAAATGAGATCTTGAGATTCTACTACCTCTTGGTTGTAAGCATTCTTTTTCTCTTATCATCTTTGTAATAGTTACTTTTATAGCTTAGCCATACTTTCTCTTATAGGTATTTTGTTTAGTTTTATTTTCATTCAATTATCTATCAGTCTTGTACCTTTTTGTCTCAGTCTTTTTACCCTATCAGAACACAATGTACAAACATTGCATAGATGTCATGCATCTACGTTGTAGTCCTAGATTCGTGTAAGCATCCAAGACACTTAGCTCACAGAGCTGACCAATTGGCCTTGATAGTTTGCCTTCTTGTTTTCAATAGTTAGAATATTTATGTCTATTAGTATCATAGAGTTATTTATGTTTCTTTAGTTTTTTAGTGTTGTAAAATTGCACGTAGTGTAGTTTACCATTATGTGATGTTCCTACCTTAGCTAAAAAATAAAACTCCACATATACCTCCATGTCCCTCCATCTTCCTTGTCCTTTTCTACCTAGATTCTTGACCATGTGGTCTGGCTGAGACATGGTGTGACGTGCTTCAAAGACATCCATGTGGCACATACTTCTCTTGTCAATTTGCAGATGTATAGTGGGCCATTGAGACATTATAGTTGCCATCCCTATAGTGTAACACCTCCTATCACTATCCATCGACATCAAGAATCATCCAACAATCTTAAAACTTCATCTTTTTACTTCATGCGGTATTTTTGGGAACTGTCTCAACTTCTTCATGCTCTTTTGATCTTCCTCCATGCACTTCAAAAGCTTCTTCATCATTTTCACAACTTATCCTCACATCTTGGACAACTTCCACACAACATATTGGCACTCACAACATCATAGTTTCATTAGTGTACCTTCACTCCATTGAGCTCCAACTTTGTGGCTTTGAAGGGGAGTCACTTACACCATTCCATTTCTTATTTTCATAGCATATCATATTTTCTTGATCATAGTCTTACAATATTGTTATCTTTATCATTTATCTATTACATTTTTTGGTTATCTATCACCATTTATCTCATCTATCTATCTGGCTGTTGTGGAGGTGGAATCACCAAAGCAAGGACTTAACTAAGGAAAATCTCCAAACAACCTCAATATTTTTCATTCTTCCATGTGTATAATTTTTGTAGAGGAAAAAAGGAGAGGAGCTCTATTAGTATTATCAAGCTCAAGGTTACTAAGAGGGAGGGGGGGGGGGTGAATTAGTAATCTAACAAATTAAACTTTTCATAAACCATTCAACAACTTGCATAAATTAACATCCATTGCATGCATAAACAAACCAATGAAGATAAACATCTACAACCATGCAACACAATAACACCAATATTTTTCTCGTGGAACCCAACCGGGAAAAACCATGTTTGGGGATGACACGGTCCACTAATAATTATGCACTCTTTTGAAGTACACTCGGTTAAGAGCTTAGCCTTGTTAAATGCTTACAAGTGCCCGATTAAGAGAAAGACCCTGTTAGGAGCCACTCGATTAAGGGATTTACCTCTAGCCCTGTTAGGATCTTTACCCTATTAGGAGTAACCCTGTTAAGGGATTTCAAACCCTAGTTAAAAAGTCACCTCGTTAAAGGATTTATAAATCAAACATGTTAGGGTCTACTCGGTTAAGGGATTTTATCTTGATGAAACTGTTAGGAATCAACAAGTGATTGTGAACTGATAAAATAGCACCCCTCCTCTACTAGTATAGATCTAGTTCAAGCTCTATCTCTACTTCACATTGAGAACATCCAAACCCTTCAATCACACAACTACATTCATGATCTTTCTCTTCCACACACTCAGTTCTCATAATACATCAAAATGATATATAAAACATTTTACAACTTAAGGTGGAAAAAAAACCTTAATTACATTTGAATTTCATCTCAGATCTGCTAAAATGTATTACCAAAACCTAATCCATCAATAAAAAGATATGTTTGATCGCCAATTCAAACCACACATCGATTTGATAAAGAAAAGTCAAACCACATCACACTTTCCAATGTTATTACACAACATTGATAAATTCGATCATGAAAATGTCAACTCATTACTCCACATCCATCTGCCACATCACTACAATTCTTGGAACACATAACCACTTATTGCAAGATGATACAACATCATCGATTAAGGATATGACTGATTGTTCTAAGAATTTCTTTTACTTTTCACTGATCACCAATCATGATGTGGTTGCAAAAACAATCCCATAACATTGTCAAGATAACATATCCTGAACCACAACACCTGAATCCAAATCTATTAGACATGATCATCAAATCATTCCTCCTTGGCTACATCATGTTCTTCATGTTGACCTATCAACCTTCAATCAATCATAAGTCACATCATACATATGATAAACTTGTGCGTTCATAGATGCAACATCTAGAGACATCACTTAGTCTTTCATTATGATCGCACACCTCGACTCTTAACACAACTCTGGATCCAACCTTTTGAACATACATCAACATAACAGGCTCACCGTCAACCAACAAATATTAAGTTGACATCAATGATAACATCATAACTAATCAACCTTTCATTAGATGTGCATCAAACACATACCATAACACACTCAACTTATCTATGCATTAGTTATGCTAACAAGCTCTTGGGATTCTTCTACCTCCTTTGATTGTGAGTCTTCCTTATCTTTTATTTTCTCATATTGTCTTTATTTTCATAGTCTAGTTGTTCTTTTTCACTTTCTATTATTAGATTAGCTTATTTTTTGTGATCTTAGTTTTTTTTCTTTGTAATCTTGTTCTATGTGCACTATCTATACTAGATGAACATGCATTGCATGAACATTATACATCTACCTTCTTGTCCTTGACTTGCATGAGTGTCCAAGGTAGTAATCTTGTAAAGCCTTGCAAATTATCTCAGTAGTTATCTTTCTTTTTTGTTTCCGGATATCAGAATATCTTTATCTGTTAGTGTAGTGTGATTATTTTAGTTCTTTCATTTTCTCATTATATTTCACCCATGTCTCAAATATACCTTTATCATTTAAGTTTTCTTTATCAACCTAGCTCACTAGAGCAATAGTAGAAGTGAGGTGACACAAGGGTTAGTGAGTATTATGTGTTGTGTTGTCATTGATCTCAACCTCTAGTATGACATTGACGTTGGCTTGCCAAGGATGGAAAGTTGTTGAGGCTATGACAATGATTGATGAAGAGAATTTGAAGACTAGTCATTTTGGTTGTTGAGGCTATGATATTGGTTGATTAATAATATTTGAAGATTAGTTATTGAGGTGTTGACATTGATTGATGAAGAAGATTTGATGTATGGTGACTTATACTTAATGGGGGATTTTTTTTCATTCCTCCACATGATATGATGACATATTGTAGCCTTGGTTATAATAATTGATTACTGTGAATATTTCACTATCAGGCTTTCAATTCCCCAACTGATTATTTGACAAAGATATGATGCAATGTTTGGATGACAATAAGGATCGCTGTCAAGAAGTACTGGACAAGATCGGAGAATGGCTTGTATTGATTTGAAACAAGATTAGGGTATGTGCTTTTGTTAACATGGTTATATGGTTCGTGCAGTGTTTTAGTTCATATATATTTTGGTGGTTTTCTCTATAGGTGAAGATTTGTTGTGACAAGTGCTATTTTGTTGTCTGTGTTGGCTCATGAACGAATCAACTATTTGAAGTTACTAGATTTGAATATTATTGGTTTAGATATAGGTTAAGGAAAGACTTAAGAGGTTTATGATAATCAAACTATGTCATGTCACACTTTAGATTGCACTATATGCTTCCAAGAGTGTTTTTGGGCTGATTGGTAACCTGTTTATAATGCCTTTTTACATGTTACCTTTGGGACCAAATTTGGAGAAATTTGCAATTTGTGAATGGATTATATTATTTAAAATATAAATCTTATGATGGATTTGGTTTTCCTTTATCTCCTACATTGTACAACATTGAGTATGTATGCTCAAGGTGACTGACTTTTCATTACCAATTCTTATAATTTTATGACTGATCTTGTTGATATTTTTTATGGACAAATCTCTATATATTTGAGCAAGATAGGATGACATGGGTATTATATTTTGAGATTATTAATAAAAATGTGTAGATCAAAAGTTTGAAGGTAAAATTGTGTGAATAAAGCATAACTAAGGTACATATTGTTGAATTAGATAGAGAGGTCAATACAACACATTAGGAGATATTGTTTTTAATCTCACTATGTTTGCTAGGAAGTGGTAAGTTTCTTTTACAAATTTGTAGAGATTCATATTTACTTTTATTTTTCTTGAGGATTAGTTAGATCTCTGGAAGTGTGCCTAAATCAGTAAGGATAGTGAGTTCCTTGGCCTCTTGCCTAAAACTATCCCATACTTGAACAACCTAACAATATTTTGTCTTAGTAATCACTATCTTGACATCTATGTTTGATCCTCAATACTTTAATCATTTTTGTATAGATCTATTAATATCTAGCATATTTTTATGTAGCTAACATGTTGTGATGATACAATTAAGGATCATCTCACAAAGGCTCAAGTCTCTTCCTTGGGGAAAAATTTGTGTGGACACAAGATTCTACTTCCCCCTTGCATCTCGGTATAAATATTTCTTAACTCTTATCTGTCTACTTTGGCTTTCATTTCATGTATGATATGCTCACTAAAGTGGGGGAAAAATGTAACATCATAAATTGCACCCCATGCAATTCCACATCAATGGAACCTTGGCTTTAGCTAAATCAAAGATGACACCTTAGCTTCCACTTTATTTTCCTACTAGGCATGCTTTAGCATCCATTTTGTCCAATTTCCTAACCATGTGGACTATTTTACACTCGAACATGTGTGTGTCATGAAGACATTCATGTACTGATGAAGGGTGCTCCCCTTAATGCCACAAACACATAACAGAAATAGAGAAACAACAACAATAATATGCAAGAACAGAAAATTGGCTTCTTATTATCTCCACAAATGTGGAATTACAAACTTTCAAAATTACAATATGCAAAGCCACATGGGCATTCCCTTACAATATTCTTTAGGACAAAGCCTCGAATCAATACCCAGATCTACTACCCAGAACTATTCTGAACTGCCTAAGACAATAATACAACCTTCCTTATATAGGCAATTTTCCACCGCTTGGGAAGGTTCCAGAATTTTAGCCAATAAGGCCGACCAACTTAGAATTATCTTATTTTACATTTTATTACATCATAGTCGGCTCAAGATAACCTTTGAAACCTGAACAAAAATTTTGAAGAAAAAATATTTTCTGCCATTTCAGGTGGTCCAACTTCCGAAGACCATAAGTCATCACCAGTTGACCCGCTTGGCTATTATAACCCCATTTCGGAAATGCCACGAAGCGCTCTACAGGCTTGACTAGCACAAGCGCTCGTCACCCAAATTTTCGACCTCATCCGGGGCCTCTAAAGCCTTCAAAACTGAGTTCAAAGTTTCTGCACCCTGCTGCCAATACCGAAAATCTTCAATATCTTCCAATATACACTTGATCTGGCAATGAAACTTTACTGGCAGACTTAAATGACCAAAATGAACCTCCAAGAAAGAAATAAGATCATTCTGAGCACATACGAAAATTACCAAAAATAGTAACTTTCCATAAATAGCAGCTCTGCACAAAATAGCCCTTATTGAATACAAAAATAGAAATATTTTTGGGTGATGCAAGATTGCTCTTACACCCAGGATGCTCCTGCATCATGTACCTTGCATGCATCCCATAAATATTTACTTCTAAAGTGGTCATTGATATATTACACCTACTATATTTGGTAGTGTAATGCCTCCTTTTGTACCCACTAATGTCAAGATGCCTTCAAGTTTTTTTTATCTTGTCTTTTTTTATTCATTTTGGGGTTTCTTTTTCCTCTTGTTGCAATCTTAAAATATTAGGTTCTATTATGGTGGTTTTTCTACTAGTTTTTCTGCAACTTATCCTCCATCCTTCCACTCACTTGTTGGACTATCACTATTATCAAGGCTTCACTCATTTGAAGGATTTGTGCTTGTCCTCAATCCAACAAGATCCAATTTTTTGGTGTTGAAGGGGAGTTCTTTCTATCTCACCTATCATATTGCTCATTCATACATATCTACTATATCATATCATCTATGTTATATCTTTTATCATTTATCAATTTATCTATCGTGGCTATCTCTTGGAGATGGAAACACCAAAGTAGGGATACAACTATGGAAAATCTCTTAATCACAACCTCAACATTTTCATCCCTTTTTTTTTGTGTGTAGGTTTGGAGAAGAATGGAGTGGCATTAGCTAGAGGCTTCATTTGTTGGATCTCTTGTGAAACTTTATCTCCCATCTTTTTCTTTGTATCTTTTTTTATCTTATATAGTTCTATTATTTTTGTCTTTGTTTTCATTGCATTAAGGTCTTTGCACATGTGTAGACATTATTGTATTTTTTGGTACAACTTTTATGTTTGTCTATACAGGATGCTTGTGCACTACACACTACACTATCATCCTCAACCCAAGCGTACATCCTGGATAGAGAGAACATGAAGGTTATTGGGTGGTCTTCGTGACCTTCACATTCGATTCCTCATGTAATCAAAACATGTTTATCTCATAGCATCACAAATTCTAAGAACCTTAAAGGTTCCTATCCTTAGTGAGAAAACTTGGATGTCTGAGAACCTCAAATATTTTCTTGGATTGGAGAGGAGGTAATTGAGTCCTCAAGGGGTTTGACCACCCTTTGCAACAATTTAGTTTTCCTACTCTATTGTACGCATGTAGAACTTGTAGAATCTAATTTTTTCTTCGTTTTCACTATAATAATGTTACTTTTATCACTTGCACTATCTACATTATGTATGTTAAACTAGTTGAATTATCCAGATTGGTGACATCTTTTGATTTATTTTTAATTTGGATAAAGTGGTCTTTTTTTCTTCTTTTTTTTATACACCCACCACCACTATAAGCTATTGACACATTAGAGATTATATTTCTATCTTAAAATATTTGATGGATGGATAAATGCATGGAGATGGGGGGCAATTTAGCATATCCAAACTATTTCCTACATAATCCTATAGACACACAAAATTGGACAAGTGCTTTATAAATCAATAAAATGGCTCAAAAATCATCAAAATGCATTAATTCAATCAAAAAGGGATTGAATCAATTAAAAACGGACATAATTAAATAAAGTGGGACAAAATCAATTAAAACAAAGGAAAAATCAAATAATGATATTAAATAATTAAATGAAAGCTTAAAGGGGTGAAAAATAATATATAATTGATTTTAATCAATTAATTGTATAGTTGTTTTAATCAAAAATCAAAATGAACCCATTACCCTTACATGGCTAAATTTAATTAATTAATTGAATTCAATAAATCCTATTTTCTTTCAACAAAGTTGATGAACCAATGAGAATTGAGGACAAAAAGACATAAATCACTCAAACATTTAAATTGTCCAAAGCTTTGAAACCATTTAAAGGCTTGTCCCCTCATTTGTCCCCCCATTTATGAACAATGCAAAGTATTTGACTCAACCATGGGATAATCATGATTACTTCACTCCACCCCCTACCCTTGAGAAATTACTATAAATATGAGGCATTTTGGAGAGCATTTCCATCTTAGAACTTCATTTGAAAAGCATTGTTATTATAGGCAATTGAGTGCATTTTAAGAGCAAATTAAGAGCATTTAGAGCAATTATCATTGTAGTTTGTCAATTTGAGCTAGATTAAGCATTGAATGAGCATAGTAGAAGCATAGTAGAAGCATAATTCTCATTTTAGAAGTGTCACTAGTGAGGATCTAAGCTGAGAGCTTCACTTACCATTTCTTTCTACAGAACCATGAGATGTTCTAGATTATAGTTTCATTTTAAATTAGATTTGCATAGTATTTTCTTTAAATTGATGTTATTAGATCTTAATTTCATGAAGGTGATATTCATCATCACACAAATGGCACCCACCGTGGAGCTCTAGGCCTCATTTCATCATTTAGATCTTCATTTGCATACTTGTATTCTCTATTTTTCATGTTTATCTTGCAGGAAATTGGTGAAGTCACGCTTACAAGAGATCTATTCATGCCTGCAGTCATTCTACTGCTGCCTACAATCTCTATACGAACGTCGATTGTGTGTGTGAAAATTGTACCTGATCTGTAGACAAAACACTCAGTAAAATATTAGAGGTTAGTGATAATCAAAATCGTGCAAAATTGAAATCTAATTTAACCAAGCGATTTACTGCCTTCTAATAGGTGCAAGATTGATGTTCTCAGATTGTAATCGAGATCAGTGACCTAGACGACACCTAAATGAAGGATTTGAATGCAATTGATCTAGATATGAAATATGAATGCAATTAATCTTTTTTTTTTGGATTTTCTATGCAATAAGAATGAAAACTTGATATGAATCTATGCTAGATGAAATTGATATGCTATGAATGCTATTGAAAATTGATATGCAATGCTAATCTAACAATGATATGCAATATGAATGCAAAAATAAGATTGATCTCACAAAGATGTCGATTTGCAAGAGCTTTGATTTCTTCAATTCCAATTCTCCAACATGATTGTGCAAAAATATGAGATCCTTGGATGCCAATTTGAGAGATGATTGAGAGATGAGCTAAAGCCTTGTTTTTATAGAAATCCAGGGCTTTGGAGGTGCATGAGAAAAAGCCATAAATCACTCAAATAACTCAGGTTGATTTTTGAGTTATTTTTAAATAAAAGATAATTAACTCACAAAAACATGCAAAAGCTAAGCTTTAACTCAAAATAGAGTTTAGCTTTAATTGATAATTGATAGTTGTCTGCTTTTATGATTGTGCATGTTTTATTTATGAATTAATTTAATAATAAAGTGATTTATTTTCAACTTAACTGCTTTTAAAAATAAAACAATTGATTTATGGGTTAATCAATTATTTAATCAAACTTTTATTAAAAACTATATTATTAAATAATGACAACTTGCTTTAATTAATTAAATAAGAATTTAATCAATTATTCATATGATATTAGATTTATTGTAAAAATTAAATAATACAATTAATAATAGATAGAATTAAATTTAATTACACAATTAAGTGGCAAATATTAAATCTAATTAATTAAATATGAAAATATTCAATTAATCAAACTTTAGGATAAATGTGATTTATTGCCAAATAATTATAAAATTAAAGATAATTATGATGATTAGGAATATTACTAGGAATATTCCCCGATGCAGAATTTAAGATAATCAATTATGATTCGATGATGTTTAGATGTGCCTTAGATTAGGACTTTGATGTCGATTTCGTTCGATATTGAAGATGTAGGAGATTAATGAACTTATAGCCCATTTTTGGGGTATTACATTTTGCCCCTCTTTGAATTACTGTGTGAAGCGCAGTGGTTCAAAGATAGTCTGTGTTTGATAGAGATATGAAACTGATGTTTGAAATTGAGACAGAAGCTGATTGATATTAAATTGATATGGAGATAATAGGTCCTGAATGACCAAAGATAATGTTCACTGTAGCAGCAAATGAACCTATGATTGTGAAAAAGTGTCAAAATGCCTGATTCTAAACCTTAGGATTGATAAGAAGTGAGTGACCCATTCTAGACTCGATTGTCTTAGCAAAACTAGCAGGTATCACATCCGAACCCTTTAGTTGCCGAAGAACCAAGGAAAGAACACTATGATCTGATGGTTGCAAAAAATTGATACAGTTTACAAGATTAGGAGAATACCAGATTGATATGTATCTTGATGAATCTGATATGCCCCAAGTGATGATAGATTTGCCCCGAGCGATGAGGACTTTTGATGAATCAGTAACTAGACGTGATTGTTTGTCTTGATCACTGATGAAAGATATTGATAGAATTTGATTTACAGACTTTGAATGATGTGCAATACCATGCCCCCTTCGGGATTAAAATTGAAATCTGACAAGAAAAGTCAGCGTTGAGAGTTTAGAAGCATGTTAATTGATGGGAAAAGTGGTTATACACGTTGAAGAACGCATTCTGCATCGTCGGAAGGTCCCAAAAGACCAAGTTTGACTAGGTTTGACCATGAGTTGACCATGGTTGACCAAGTTGAAATTTTGATAGTTTGATGTTAAATAATCAATTAAGTTGTATACTGGATTTCTGTGATGATAGAAGGTCAAATATGCAAGCAGTTAATAATATGAATGATCTCAGATTTTGATTTTGATCCCGAAAAAGGATTCTACTTGCTGCTTCGTTGGAGGAACCTTCATGTGAGATTCAGCTCTTGTTAGATTTGAAGAATTGATATGAAAAATTGTTTAAGCTTTGAAGTTCGTTTAGTCATTGTGAGATCATGCAAACATGCAAAATGCAATGAGACATGCAAAATGAAATGAGACATGCAAAATGAAATGCAACCTAAGACCTAGGACCTAGTCACTGATCATATGTCGATTTGTTATCATCATTGAACTTTTAGGTAACCGGATAAATCAATACAATGCCCACTAGCCATGAAACCATAGACATATGAATATCGATTTGTATGTGCAAGAATCAATACAACACCCACTGGTTATACAACCATGGACATATGAATATTGATTTATTTTCGCAAGAATCAATACAACACCCACTGGTCAACAACCATGGATATATGAATATTGATTTTATTTTCAGAATGTCGGAGTAGATATAAGCACCAAGGCACAAGCGCCAGGATGACCTAAATATCATGTCCATTTTGATATAGCAATTTGTATAAGCATCAAAACATAAACGTCATGATGACCGGAATACTCCTTGCATTGCAAACACATCAAATAGTCAAGAGATCATTCTAAATCCAATGTGAATTACCTGTAGTGGCCCTTTATCATTCACATCCTTAGGCAAGATTGCGTTCCACAGTAGGAGAAAGAACTTACTCAAAAAGACAATAGTTAGATCAAACTTCCTTGAATTTTTTTGGTATCAATGGTCGAGGTACGCATGGCCATCCAATTCGAGATAGAGGCTCTTATAGTCGGACACCATTTCAATCCAAAATTTCCAAAGTTATTAGATTTCACATACAAGCAGAAAACTAAGAAAAGATTATGCCCCCAATCATCACTTTCTAAATCCTGTAAAGGACATCATTGAGGAGCTCGAAGGGACACAATATGCAAAAATCTCAATGCGAATCAGTAAGCATACAAGGAGATAAAAGCATGTAAAAAGCATAGATTATTTTCAGTTGAGTTTTGATGTTTGATTGCGTTGTTGTAGATGCAAAATCCTTTCTGGAGACGAGACTGACTGACTGACTCAACTTGAAGCTTCAAAGGACTCTGATTGGATAGGATACGTCTAAGATACATTGGAGGCCATAGGATATGACATTGATTGCCCCCAAGTTTGAACATTGATAGGATACAGACGCGCAAGCTAATTGGTGTACAAACTAACTTATTGAAAACTGGAAATGTTGAAACAAACCGGGAGATATGTACAATTAAAGCAAGACTGAAAGCTGGGAAAGACCAAGATTGTGCTGATAGATGGAGCGTTTGGAACAAGTGGTGCCCATTTGCCGAGTTTTCACCATCTTGGTAGAGATTCTATTTTTGCTACCAAGGTGCATGTTTCCAGGTTTTCACCAAGGCACTTTTTCTTTTTTTCATTTTTTTTGTATTTTTCATTTTTTCAATTTTTTTGTACTTTTGATATTTTTTGATTTTTTTGAATTTTTGATATTTTTTGATTTTTTTGTGAATCATCAAGGTGCCTATTGCTAGGTTTTCACCAAGATGTTCATTTTTTTAGGACTTTTTCTGATTTTTAAAATTTTTTCAGGACATTTACCAAGCACTGAATGCCTTAGGCGTAGAATTTCTTCAGATGGAGAATGTTGATTAGTTCTCAGAGCTGTTCTCCTTTGGTCATTGAGAGTTGATAGGCACCAGAGCCAAAAGTAGTAGTGATAACAAAGGGACCCAGCCAATTGGGTTCGAACTTCCCCTTGCGTTCTCGATGTGATTGATTTTTAGGATTTTCTCTCAAGACTAGATCACCAACCTGAAATTCTCTATGTCTGACTTTCTTGTTGTAGCCTCTAGACATTCTCTTCTGATATACTCTGAGATGATCATACGCTGCTTGTCTGTACTCATCTAGTAATTCAAGTTCTTGTAACCTAAACACTCTGTAGTCTTCATCAGTGACAAGTCCATGCATTCTGATTCTGAGTGATGAGATTTCAACCTCAATAGGCAGTACCGCTTCAGACCCATAAACTAAAGTGAAGGGTGTAGCCCCTATAGGCGTTCTAATACTAGTTTTGTATGCCCAGAGAGCTGGATTGATCATGAGATGCCAGTCTCTTCTTGTTTTATTCACTGTTCTGTGCAAGATTTTCAAGAGATTTTTGTTTGAAGCTTCAGCTTGTCCATTCCCTTGAGGATAGTAGATAGATGACCAATGTTGAGTAATCTTGAATTTGGCACATAAGTCATCTAGGTCCTTGTTTTTGAATTGTCCCCCATTGTCTGTGACTATGGAATGAGGGATCCCATATCTACAAATGATGTAGTTCAGGATGAACATAGAGATTTGTTTCCCTGTTGCTTGTGTTAGAGGAACTGCTTCTACCCATTTTGTAAAATAATCTGTAGCTGTGATGATATGGGTATGTTCATTAGAAGAGTGTGGATGGATAGCACCTATGAGATCAAATGCCCATTGTTGAAAAGGCCATTGTGTAGTAAAGGG
This sequence comes from Chamaecyparis obtusa, assembly GCA_027943335.1. Taxonomy (NCBI): domain Eukaryota; kingdom Viridiplantae; phylum Streptophyta; class Pinopsida; order Cupressales; family Cupressaceae; genus Chamaecyparis; species Chamaecyparis obtusa. The sequence continues at coordinate 245,488 of BSBK01001473.1, read as the reverse complement.
AATTAGATCTCTCCCTGGAGCATGAATCAAGTTGCCATGTACTTGACACTATTGATAGTTTTTAGCAAATTTAATAGCCTCTTTCTCCATTTCAGGCCAATAGTACCCAGCCCTAATAAGTTTTCAAGCTAACATTAAACCATTTGAGTGCGATCCACATATACCCTCGTGGACTTCCTCTAATGCATGTTGAGACTCTTCCCGTTCTAAACATCTAAGCAGTGCACCATCTAGACCTCGTTTGTACAGATCATTACCAATGATGACATATCGGGATGTGGATCGGATAAGGTTTCATTTCTCAAAATGGTTAAAGGACTCAGGGATGATTTGGTCATGGAGATAGGAGAACAAATTTGTGTAGCGAGATGAGTCATAACCTACAACAGTGTAGATCATGTGGGTTTCAGGGGAGTCATATGCAGGATAGGATAGGGCTTCCACCAGGAACTCGTAGCGTAGCTCATGTTCAGGCTGCTGTAAGAGAGTAGATAGTGTCGCCATTGCATCGACAGCCTTATTCTCTGTTCTGGGTATTTGCTCAAATGTGATAGAGATGAAGTATTTCTTTAAATCATCTACCATTCTCTTGTAAGGAATGAGCTTTTCATCTTTGGTTTGGTACACATCATTGACTTGGTGGATAACCAATTGTGAGTCTCCATGGATGTGCATCTCTGTAACTCTCCACTATATTGCCATTTTCATACCATTGAGAAGTGCCTCATATTCAACAATATTGTTTGTGCAAGGAAAATTTAGTCTGAATGCTTTGGGTATCGAGTATCCTTGAGGAGTGATGAACAATATGCCTGCTCCAGATCCATTCTGTGTGTAGGATCCATCAAAGAATAACTGCCATGCTCTAGAAGAGAGGTGCATGATAGAGGAATCAGGAAATTCCATTTGCATGGGTGTATCATCAAATAGTGGTGCTTTAGCTAATTGATCAGCAATGACCTGTCCTTTGATAGCTTTTCTTTCAACATATTCAATGTCAAATTCGCTCAAGAGCATGACCCATTTAGCTAGTCTACCGGTGAGGGAAGATTTGCTTAGGAGATATTTCAGTGGATCAATTTTAGCTACCAAATGAGTAGTATGAGCTAACATGTAGTGTCTCAGTTTCTGTGATGCAAAGATCATGTCTAGACATGCCTTCTCTATCATTGAGTAGTTCTTCTCATAGGCCACTAAAGTTCTGCTGATATAGTAGATGGCTCTTTCTTTCTTGTTCTCATCATGCTGTGCTAGCAATGCCCCCAGTGATGTATCTGTTGCGGAGACATATAATATTAATGGCTTCCCATGAATAGGAGGCATTAAGATAGGCGGATTTGATAGATACTTCTTGATATGGTTAAAGTTGTTCTCGCATTCTTCATTCCATGCAAAGGTCACACCTTTATGTAATGTTTTTGTAAAAGGTTGTGATATGTCCGCTAGCTGTGATATGAATCTTCTAATAGATTGAACTCTGCCTTGCAACATCCTCATTTGACTGATATTTGTGGGAGGTTGCATCTCGATGATAGCCTTGACTTTAGCCGAATCAACTTCAATGCCTTTCTTTGAAACTATGTATCCTAAGAGCTTTCCAGAAGTGACACCAAAAGCACACTTCTTAGGATTTAGTCGGAGACTAAACTTTTCCATTATGTCGAGGATCATGCTCAAGTCTTTTAGATGTTCAGTCCTGATCATAGATTTTGCTAATGTGTCATCAACATAATCCTCCATTGTTCTATGCATCATATCATGAAAAATATATGTCATTGCTCTTTGATATGTAGCTCCAGCATTTTTGAGTCTGAATGGCATAACATTCCAACAGAAGGTTCCCCACGAACATGTGAAAGCTATTTTCTCTTGATCTTCTGGAGCAATTTTGATTTGGTTGTACCCAGAAAAGCCATCCATTAAGGAATACATTTCATAGCCCGCAGTCATGTCCACTATCATATCAATGTTAGGCAGTGGAAAATCATCCTTAGGGCATGCTCTGTTCACATCTCTAAAGTCTGTGCACACTCTGATTGAACCATCTGGTTTTGAAACAGGTACAATGTTAGAGATCCATTCAGCATAGTCTATGACACGGATGAATCCAGCTTTGAGGAGTTTTTCTAACTCTGCTTTGACTAAGAGTGCCACATGAGGATGCATCTTTCTCAATTTCTATTTGACTGGTTTTAACCCAGGAGCAATGGATAGATGGTGCATGATGAGATTGGGATCCAATCCTAGCATATCTGAATATTTCCATGCAAAGTTGATCTTTTTTTCTGATAAGAATGTAGTGAATTTTTGTTTCTCTTCTTCTGATAAGGATTGTGCTACATGTACCAATTGTGGTTCTTCTATTGTACCCAAATTGATGGATTGAGTGGGCTCAATTAGAACTGGAGATCTATCCTATAAATGACTCGGAAGGACATCAAATATCTCATCTGCAGGCACCTCAGAGAGGTTTTCACCTTTAGATACGTCTTTTATTTTTACTTTTGTAGGATCTGAGACTGCCACAAAGTGGTTTTCACCCTCAGAACTCTTTTTCTTTTTCTTTTTATTTTTTTGACTAAGATATTTGATGTCTGACTCGGTCATGCTGACGCTCGGTTCATTGATGGAAGTACTCATAGGCTCAACTGCATTGAGGTAGCAGGCAAGGGCATAGTCATTCGGGAAGGTATAAATACCATGGCTTGGGTTTGTGGAAGTTTGGTCGATAAGATCAGGGCGTTGGATAGTTAAAGCAAGAAAGGCTTGGGATATGGTGTTCATGGATGGGGATATGTCATCATTGGTCCTAACCTGACGCTCAAGTTCAAAGGTGATATTACAACTCAAAATGTTTAACTCATGAATAGCCTCAATGTTATCGTGGGAATCCTCTTCAGCCATAGGTGGCTCAAACACGTTAAGTTCATTATTTCACTCTAGACCTACGTTGGGTTGAGATACATATTGGTGAATAACATCAATATATTTCTCTATTATAAGCTCATCTTCTTCTGGAATGGCACCCCATTCATAGTCATTTGACTCAGCTTCTGATTCAGGATCTCTAGGAAATCTTAGAAAATGTGTGAAATCAGGATGAATACCCCAAGAAGGATTACCCTCAGTCTCTAACTTGAATTCATATTCATGGGAATCGGTGTCAGAATAACTACCCCCTTCTTCTTGATCAGTTTGATTGCCTTCGAGATTAGTTGGTTCTTGTGGTGCAACCATCTCTTGCGCTGCAGTAGGTTCTTGTGTTTCTACTACATTAATTCTTTTGATAGGATCATCTATATCATCAAGAAGATCTGTAGACACAAATGTGTGTGTGTAATGTGTGTGTGAAAATTGTACCTGATCTGTAGACACAACACTCAGTAAAACATTAGAGGTTAGTGATAATCAAAATCGTGCAAAATTGAAATCTAATTTAACCAAGCGATTTACTGCCTTCTAATAGGTGCGAGATTGATGTTCTCATATTGTAATCGAGATCAGTGACCTAGATGAAACCTAAATGAAGGATTTGAATGCAATTGATCTAGATATGAAATATGAATGCAATTAATCTTTTTTTTTTGGATTTTCTATGCAATAAGAATGAAAACTTGATATGAATCTATGCTAGATGAAATTGATATGCTATGAATGCTATTGAAAATTGATATGCAATGCTAATCTAACAATGATATGCAATATGAATGCAAAAATAAGATTGATCTCACAAAGATGTCGATTTGCAAGAGCTTTGATTTCTTCAATTCCAATTCTCCAACATGATTGTGCAAAAATATGAGATCCTTGGATGCAAATTTGAGAGATGATTGAGAGATGAGCTAAAGCCTTGTTTTTATAGAAATCCAGGGCTTTGGAGGTGCATGAGAAAAAGCCATAAATCACTCAAATAACTCAGGTTGATTTTTGAGTTATTTTTAAATAAAAGATAATTAACTCACAAAAACATGCAAAAGCTAAGCTTTAACTCAAAATAGAGTTTAGCTTTAATTGATAATTGATAGTTGTCTGCTTTTATGATTGTGCATGTTTTATTTATGAATTAATTTAATAATAAAGTGATTTATTTTCAACTTAACTGCTTTTAAAAATAAAATAATTGATTTATGGGTTAATCAATTATTTAATCAAACTTTTATTAAAAACTATATTATTAAATAATGACAACTTGCTTTAATTAATTAAATAAGAATTTAATCAATTATTCATATGATATTAGATTTATTGTCAAAATTAAATAATACAATTAATAATAGATAGAATTAAATTTAATTACATAATTAAGTGGCAAATATTAAATCTAATTAATTAAATATGAAAATATTCAATTAATCAAACTTTAGGATAAATGTGATTTATTGCCAAATAATTATAAAATTAAAGATAATTATGATGATTAGGAATATTACTAAGAATATTCCCCGATGCAGAATTTAAGATAATCAATTATGATTCGATGATGTTTAGATGTGCCTTAGATTAGGACTTTGATGTCGATTTCGTTCGATATTGAAGATGTAGGAGATTAATGAACTTATAGCCCATTTTTGGGGTATTACACCGATTAGCTGGAGATTCACACCTGTGATCGTAAAGTATTCAGCCTTTGTTTCTTCAAGTCACGCCTGTGACTCAGGGAGTATCGCGTTGCTTGATTTTATTGTCGCATATCTAAAAGCCTTGCTTCGCACTTTTAATTAATAGTTACGCCTATGATTCATGAAATATCACTTAGTTGAAATTTGTTGTCACTTAAGTCCAGCCTTTGCTTCACAATTTTCAAATTACTATCACGCTTTGGATATTTCAGTTTCCGCTTACTATTAGTTAAAGTGTTGCTTTGCAATAATCATCTTCTGCAATTTAAAGTTCTGTTCACGCTTAGGAATAAACTGTATACGCTTTTGTGATTTTCAATTTCGTCTATGGCACCGCTGAGTGTCGCTAGATATCTGTAAAATTACACCTGTGAACATTTTGTTTCCGCCTATTAGCTGGACGATGTCGCCTGCTACCTGTTGTCTGTATTTACTATTTAATTGATTAAATCACTCATCTAATGTTCTATTTATGTGATTTAACAGTAAATGAACAAACATCCAAAGGTGCAGAAACCTGAAAGCAGATTCAACCAAGAGGGAAAGGCACTAGCAAGGAAAATTAAGAAAGAGAACAAAGCACATATCAAAGCCATTCTTGAGTCAACACAAGAAGAAGACAATCAGGTATATCAGAAATACCTTGCCGTGATTGAAGCTTACAAAAAATAAATTTGTCTCTCTTAATTGGATCTTTAGTCCTTAATTCAAGTTTTTATTTGAAAATTTGCAAATAAGCTCTAGAAGATTCATACATAAGTGTTGTTCTTTCCAATTTCAATTTTGGTTTCCCCTCATAGTGTTTGTTAGTGTTGACTAACTTGCTGGTGGACAAGCACATTTGGTGGAGGATCTTGCCAAGGTGAGTGAAAAAAAATGATGAAACCTTTCAAAAATGCCCCTAGCTTAGGCTAGCTACAAGGAAAGGTATTCTCCTATTCAAGCTTGCATTTGATTAAATTGTGGCATTCCTTTTGATATAAGCTTGACATAAAATAGGAAATGAATTTCACACTTCAATTCTAAGAATCTCCTTGTCAAGAGATTGGGAAAGAACAAACGTGTGTCTAAGTGTGTGGAACAAAGAAAGACAATAGGGATATGCTCTTCACTCTTTGAGTGAACCAAACTCCCAAACTTGTCAGTCTAAGTTCATTTCTTGTTTGTCATATATATGCTAGAGCAATAGTGGGCTCGCCTCCCAAGTTTGTCTTAACGAGGCTAGTGAGAGGGACAACCCAAAGTGGGATACACTCGCTCTTGCCATGGGAATCCAACCCACTCTAAAATGAAACACATGTATCCTTAATAGGGTGCATGACAAATAGATTTTATTTTTTCAACCTTCCTCTAGTAGTCCTCACGGATTGCGCAAAATCATACTTTGGTGCGTGTGGGAAGCCTCCTTGGAGGATGAGAGATTGAAGTCTATTTGAATGGAATATATATTAAAACCTGGATAAAATAGCAAGGCCACCTTATAGAGCCATGTTTACAAGCCAAAATTGACTTTAGGTAGGCCATTTGGAATTCTTTCTTGTGTTATACATGTGAAAACATTCGAGAATATACACACTAGAGTGTTTTTAGGGACATGATGACAAAGTGATGTGTGTGTTGCAATTGTTTTTTTATTTTCAAACAAAGAAATTTCAAAAGACTGATCTTAAAAGTTTAAAAAATCCAAAATCTTACAAACTGGTCAGTGAAGTGCCACTTATGCACAAAACAAACTCGCCTATTAGAGGTTCAGTCATGCCTGTGACTTGTTTAAAAACACGTAGACAGTGAAGTCACACCCAGAATATTTTAAAACATGCCTGGTAAAAATTGGAAACTCGCTTAATAATAGCAAAGTGCCACCTGTACATCTACAGTGTTCCGCCTAACAATAAACCAGTTCATGCGTACAGAATTTTTAGTTACGCCTACACTCAGGCCAGTGATGCCCAAAAATCTAAAAGGGAAAACATAGAGTATTTACAAGGGAGGTCAAAAAATTTTGAGCACATATTTGAGTACCCTTTTTCGCGTTCTTACTGCTCCAACTTTTAGTTTGGTCAAAAATCTTGTTTCTATATCATTGTTGCAAACTCAACAAAGGATTAGACCCCGAGTAATATCAACTCTTACTCTCCAAGGTTCATGCCTGCTCTTACTAGATCTTACTACATCAAACAAACCTTGCAAGCAGACGGGACATATTTGAGACAAGAGCTCCCTTACCCAGGAGATGAGTCTACCACTCCTAGAATACTCCAAAAATCACCTAAACAAGAGGTGGAAGACAACATGATGTACTATGGTAGTTTGGGTGGTAAAGACAATAGTGGCATCAATCCCACTAACCAAGGTGATGCCAATAATGGGGGCATTGACATAAATAACCAAGGCAATACCAATAATGGAGGGGTAGATCAAAATGCTCAAGGGATTGACAACACTTATAATAAAACTAACACCGAAGCAATGACAGAAGATGCCACAGACAAAAAGGTTAGTGGGGCTATCCAATGTCCCTATTTCTGAAAGCTCATGGAAAAGGCAATGGATAGAGATAGAGAAAAGTACTTTCTGGACTTAGCACAAAAAGGCCTCAAGCTTCCCCGTGACTACGATGTTAACCAACTCAAACTACCAAAAACTGAGGAGAGTACCTTAGACATCATGAATAAGTAGTTCAAGATGTTCCAAATGCAATTGGATACCATTAAGCAAAGTGGAGCTCCCAAGCCTTTTTCCATAGAAGCATTGTGCCCATTCCCATTTGATAAAAGCTTGGTCATGGTGCCATTCCCAATCAATGTAGTGTTCCCCAAGTACAAAAAGTATGAAGGAACGTCGGATCCCCAAGACCACTTACGTGAGTTTTGTGCATTGAGCCTAGAGTTCATGCATGATACAACATATTTAATAAGACTATTCCTGCGAAGCTTAGGAGGCATGGCTATGGAGTGGTTTTCTAAGTTACCCTCTGACATTAAGACCTTCGAAGAGTTAGCTTCAAAATTCGTGGCCCATTACTCATATAACATCAAGCATGAGGTCATGATGATAACATTATGTAACACTAAACAAAAGGATGGAGAGGAATTCCTCACTTTTCTACAAAGATGGAGGATAATTTTTGCAAGATATCCTAGGAGCGTGCCTAAAAAAGAGAAGATGGATATCTTCATAAATAGTTTAAGCAATGAGTTAAACTATCGATTACGAATGTAATGTCCCAAGACCTTCCAGGATTTAATTGAAAATGGAGTAACAATGGAGGAAGTGTTGGTCAAAAGTGGAGAACTAAAATTGTATAAAGATAATAAGAATAACTCCAACAACAATAACTCCAACAATGGCAACAATCAGAAGAATAATTGGTTCAATAGTAATAGTTGGTATAAGAACAACAATAAGGGAATTGTTAATGATGGTGTGGTGGAGTCTAGCAACTTGAAGGTGGTCCCATTTGCTCTTACAAGGACACCTAATCAGGTGAATAATGCCAATCAGACATCCAATGCACCTTCCAATAACAACAATGCCAATAAGGGCAACTAAGGAAATAATGCAAGAAATAATAAATTTGATAAATATTTGATGCCCAATCCTCAAAGGAACTTCACACCCTTGGGTGAACCCCTTGAAAAGGCATTAAAGACTCTCATGGCTAATAATGTCATTACTTTACCCAGCATTCAGCCTTATGAGCCAAATAACAAGCCTAGTTGGTGGAGTGCCAATAGCCATTGTGAGTACCATAGGATTCGAGGGCACACAACAAATGAATGCTTGCAGCTAAAGAATATAGTGCAAGACTTAATTGATAATGGCACGATCACCATTGATGGACCTCAAAGCAATGAAGATCATACAACATTCAAACAACCTTTTTACAAACATGACAAAGGGGAGTCATCTAATGGCAAGAAACAAAGCGCCAATAACATTAACTTTGTGCCACCTTATGATAACATTGTGAATGCTATAATAATCAATGAACAACCCCAAAAAGAGGCATCAAATGTCATTACAAGAGGGCAGACTTCTAGAATGACCCCACAAGCGGTTGCTCCTAAAGTTATTAGCACTCTGTAGTCCAACATTGTGGTCAAGCAACCTTCTATAGCATCAAAACCTTATAGCTTGGTTGATCAGTTGCAAAGAACTCCAGCGCAAATCTCTATCTTGGAGTTATTGAAGTTATCCCCTAACCATAAGGATATTTTAGAAAAATCTCTAATAGAGATGAACGTTCCTACTAACTTAGAAGAGGAGAAGTTACAAAATATGGTAGGTCATCTTGTGGCACCTCATTGTCTCTCATTTTCCGACCAAGATGACATGTCCATAACCCATCCTCAAAATCTACCATTGCATATAGAGGTTTTGATTGAACGCCATAGAGTCAAAAGAGCTCTCATTGATTGAGGAGCTGGCCTTAATATTTGTACATTAAGTCTTGTTAAATCCTTAGGGTTATCCAAATCTCACATTGACCCTATGAAAAAAATCACTATCAAGGCTTATGATGAAGCTAAAAGGGCCTCTAAAGGCATGATTGTATTGCCCATTCAAGTGGGACCAGTCAAGAAGGACACCAATTGCCAAGTATTGGACATGAAGTTAACATATAACATTTTGTTGGGGAGACCATGGATCCATGAGATGCAAGCAGTCCCATCCACGTACCACCAATGCATCAAATTTTTGTACATGGGTGAAGAAATCACGGTTGGAGGGGACTCAAACCCGTTCCAATATTGCAATGCACTCAAACCCCTTCATGAGTTATATATTCCACATAACCAAGAAGGAATCATTCAAAGAGTCACCATTGAAGATACTAAAATGGATGATCCGGTCATAACATTAAATGCAACTCAAAACCCTCCTCAAGCTAGCTCAATGACATCAACTAAGGGAAAGGAAAAGATGAGCTATGAGGGTCCAATTACAAATGAGGGTTCAAATCAAATGCCTAAATCAGAGATCGTACCCTACAAACCTACTAGAGAAGAAAAAGATGAAGCTAAAAAGAAAAACTACAAGAAAATAGATGAGATGATGGAGGCATTTGATAAACAATGCAAAATTAGTTCAAAAGGAGTAGGGGAATACTCTATTTCCCTATTCGACATGCCCACATCTCCAAGGACACATGGCAAACCATCCAAAGAACACTTACCTCATAAATACAACTCTTACTTCATAAGAGAAAGTGACAAAGCAGCATTCGACAAAGAGGAGAATGAAGTCCTTCAATGGCTTTATCATGATGAAGAGGATACCTCAAACACTCCCATGGAAAGAATCCAACATGTTAGTATACAAACCGAGAAATATAGGAAAGGGTTTGAGATAATGCAGAAGATGGGATACAAGGGAAGAGGACCCTTAGGCCAAAGAAATAGAGGATTACTAGAGCCCATTGAACCTACTTGGAGGGAAAAAGAAGAAAAATCTAGAGTAGGTTACCAATACAAAGGCGAAAGCTCCATCCCAATGAAAGACTTTTATCCTCAAATAAATGCCTTAGAATCCGATGGAGATAGTGATGACTCCCAAGATTATGAGTGGGATACCCTATCAGATGAATCATGTCAAGATAAGGAGGTGATTGCAATACATACTTATGCAAAGATCCCAAGGCAAGAAACTCAAATCAATGAAGAACCTAATATCCAAGATCTTAACATAGGGCATGCACCTACCAATCAAGCATGGATAGAGACATTTTGGATACCTTCGGAGGTGGGAGATTCAAACGGTATTTTTAATTTGCTCGTGGCTTTTCTCATGCTATTTCCCATAGAAGTCAACGAGGACTCAAGTGAAGGGGATTTTGACCCTTCTTCCATGGATCATCTCGAGGAAGCTCACATCATAGATCTAAACGATACAATGTATGAACCCTCAAACGAAGTCATGTCCATAAATCCTATTGATGATATTTTACCCAATGAATCCTTACTTTTGATACATCCAGACCTCATTGATTGGGACCAAACTGAGCCAAATGACTTACTTTATTTTCCAAATGACCAAGCAATGAGCCAATACCTTAATGCGATTGAACCCTCTTTCACCAATGAATTTGATATGGACATGATGAGAACAGTGGGGGTCCATTCTCTTAGTCAAAAGAAAAAAATGAAAAAAAAATAAAAAAATGAAAAGTTCTAGTGATGAAAACCACTATGTGGCACCACTAGAACCAAAAAAAATAAAGATAAAAGATGTTTCCTATGGTGAAAACCCAACTGTGGCACCAAAGGAAGAGAGATTGGATACCTTGCCCGAACATGAGGAAGAAAGGTCACCTATTCTTATAGAACCAATAGAAAAGGTCAACATTGGGACAGAATTGGATCCAAAATTTATACACTTGGCAGCATCACTTACACCTCTAGAAAGAGAGGATTTCATCAAGTTTTTCCAAGAAGAACAAGTGAACTTTGCATGGTCATATGCCGACATGCCTGGATTGGATCCCAATTTCACAATGCATCATTTGAATGTTAGACCCGGGGTTAAACCCATGAAGCAAAAGTTATGAAAAATGCACCCACATGTGGCTCCCCTAGTGAATGCAGAATTGGAAAAATTGTTAAAGGTTGGATTTATAAGGGCAATAGCATATGTTGAATGGATCTCTAACATTGTACCGGTCACAAAACATGATAAATCCATTCGGGTGTGTACGGATTTTAGAGACTTGAATCTTGCATGCCCTAAGGATGATTTCCCACTTTCGAGCATAGATGCCATAGTGGATTTGACAACAGGTCACTCCATGTACTCATTAATGGATGGTTTTAGTGGCTACAATCAGATAAAAATTGCACCTGAAGACCAAGAAAAGATAGCCTTTACTTGCCCTTGGGGCACTTTTTGTTGGAACGTCATGCCCTTCAACCTTAAAAATGTCAGAGCCACATATCAAAGGGCCATGACAACTATCTTCCATGACATGATGCACATCTTTTTAGAGGATTATGTGGACGACATACTAGCAAAGTCCCATAAAAGAGAAGAACACCTCCAAATTTTAAGAAAGATATTCATTCGGTTGGAACAATTCAAAGTTAGATTAAACCCAAAGAAATGTGCCTTTGGTGTCCAATTCGGTAAGTTATTAGGCTATATAGTTTCCGCTAAAGGAATTGAAGTGGACCCAGAGAAATTACAAGCCATAATGGACATGGAGATACCTAAGAACATCAACCAAATGAGATCCTTACAAGGTAAAATACAATCCATAAGAAGGTTTATTTATCAATTGGTTGAAAAATGTCATTCCTTCACTAGATTGCTACATAAGGATACTATATTCATGAATGTGATCAAGCTTTCACATTATTGAAGAACTATTTGATAAATCCACCTATTCTCATGCCACCAATCAAGGGCAAAGCATTTCTTCTATACATATCTGCTACTGAAAGATCCCTAGGAGTGCTTTTGGCACAAGAGGATGAACAAGGAAAGGAAAGAGTTATCTACTATTTGAGTAGGACATTGATTAAATATGAACTTAATTACACATTCATGGAAAGAGCTTGCCTAGTAGTGGTGTTTGCATCTCAAAAGTTGAGACATTATATGTTGATGCATAAGGTCAAGCTAATTGCCAAAATTAACCCTCTCAAGTATTTGTTAAGAAAAACTGCCTTAACTGGTAGGATAGCCAAATGGGTTATGATATTGAGTGAATTTGACATTGAGTATGTTGATAGAAAGGCAATAAAAGGGCAAGTGATAGAATATCATTTAGCTGAGAATCCCATGACTTCTACACAAACTATTCAAGTGGAATTTTTGGATTTTGCCATTGTAAACATAGAAGCAAAAATATGGAAGTTATACTTTGATGGCTCCTATACTCAAGGAGGTTCCGGGGCCAGCATACTATTGGTCACTCCTCAAGGTTACACCATTCCTAAGTCCTACAAGCTCTTGTTTCCATGCACAAATAATATAGCAGAATATGAGGCACTAGTCATAAGCATCAAAATGACCTTAGAGTGGAACATCACGGAGCTACAAGTTTATGGAGATTCTCAACTCATCATCAATCAAGTCAATAATGAATATAACACCAAAGATGAAAATTTGATGCCATATAAGACTATGATTGATGGATGGAAGAAGTATTTTTCCTTGATCACTTTTGAGCAGATTCCTAGAGAGAAAAATAGAGCAGCTGACACCATGGCCACCTTGGCTTCCTTGTTACAAAAACCAGATCAAAATGAGAAGTACGAGTTCTTGGTGAAAGAGTTGGTGAAATCGGCATTCAACCTTCCTGAAACCCAAATTGTTGCCCTATTACATGGACATGACTCCCCTTGGTATGACCCTATATACACATATCTCAAAGACCAAGTGCTACCTTTAGACCAATCCCGAGCCCAAAAACGTAACTTCATACGCCAATCAGCCCGTTACATAATCCTTTCAGAAACATTGTATCGTAAGGTTCTTGATGGGATGTTACTTAGATGTATAGAGGAAGAAGAGTCTAAGTTAGCTTTACAAGAGGTCCATGAAGGCATTTGCGGGTCACACTCAAGAGGTTTAAACCTAGCCAAGAAAATCCTTCGCTTAGGGTATTTCTGGAAGACATTAGAAAAAGATGCTTGCCACTTTGTGAAGATATGCAACAAATGTCAATATCATGGTGACATGATACATGCACCGGCATAGGAATTACACCCATTTGTTACACCATGGCCTTTCTATCAATGGGGATTTGACTTTATTGGGGTGATCTACCCACCTTCTTCAAATGGGCACAAATACATTATAACTGCAATAGAATATTTCACTAAGTGGGTAGAGGCAGTTCCTTTGATAACGGAAATAGGAAAACAAATTTCCATGTTTATCTTGAATCACATCATTTTCCAATATGGTATTCCTCATGCCATAATAACAGATAATGGAAAACAATTCAAAAACAAGGATGTTGATGAACTTTGTGCAACATTTCATATCACGCACCACTCCTCATCAATCTATTACCCTTAGGGAAATGGGCAAGCTGAAGCCACGAATAAGAATATCTTGAAAATCTTGAAGAGGTCGGTCAATAAATTAGGAAGGGATTGGCATGTGCAAATTAATCCAACATTGTGGGCCTATAGAACTAGCATAAGAACACCTACGGGAGCCATGCCATTCTCATTAGTCTATGGGGCTGAAGCAGTTCTACCATTAGAGGTTGAAATACCGTCTCTATGAGTGTCATTACAAGGATTGATCACAGATGAAGACTATAGAGTCGCTAGACTTCAAAAATTGGAGTTACTTGAAGAGCATCAAACACAAGCTTATGAGCACCTGAAAGTGTATCAAAATAGAATCTCGAGGAACTATAATAAACATATCAAACCAAGAGTCTTTTAGATAGGAGACTTAGTGTTGTGAGAGAACCCAAAGAATCAGGTTGAAAGAGAGAAGAAAGGCAAATGGGAGGCTAACTATCTTGGCCCATTCATCATAGTATCTTCATTTGGCATAGGAACCTATAAGTTATCAAATTGTGAAGGAGAGGAACTCCAAGAACCCATCAACAATATTCATCTCAAAAGGTTCTACACACGAGTTAGAAGAAAGAGTATAAAGAGTATCAGATGAGAGAGCATCATATTTATTGTACATAGTTCAAAAGAGATCTTGAAAATACCAAAAACATTGGAAAAGCACAAAAGATAAAAAATAGTGGAAAATTGAGCATGAAAAAGGGAAAAACATTTAAATAAGATGTTGTCTTGGTGAAAACCTAGAAAATAGGCACCTTGATGATATGAAAAAAGAAAAGAAAAGAAAACTACAAAAAAATTGGAAAAAGAAAAAGTGCCTTGGTGAAAACCTAGCAAATAGGCACCTTGGTAGCAAAAAAAGAGAAAAGCTTTAAAAACAAAAAAAAGAGCTTGATCCGTCCAAAGGGTGAAAACTTGGGAAACAAGCGCCTTTTGTTCCCTTAAGTTTGTCTTTCCTAGTCACATGTGTACGTATTGCATTTCCAACATCCCATTTGTAAACCTTCATTGCATCCGTCATTTGTATATAGTCATAATAAAGCTTTCAGTCACATTGTTGCATTTCCTACAGCCCTAAGTTTGTCACATGATTGCATTTATCACTTAGGGGCAGGAAAGGATTGGAATTTTGGTACCATATGGATTCAATAAGTGCTACAATCAGTCACGTCAGAGAAAGATTTATCAGAACTTTAGAGAGAATGATTTTCATGAACCTTTGATGGCTATCATTGTTCAAAAACCCAAGTATTTGATCCTACAACTTGATCCATGAGCCTTCATTGACTTTATTATTCGGGATTAAAAATTGACAAAACATCTTAAAGATCAAAATGCTTTGAAATACTTTTTGAAAATCATGAAAACATGGCAAAACACTTAAAGCTTTCTTTTGATAAATTTTTAGGAAATTGACTTTTTATCACATCTCTTTAGCTAATCGATGATGTTTCGACTAGATTGGCCATGATAGAGGCATGATATTTTCTTGCCTTTGAGTGATTGTTTTGAGGAAGATTCATCAACTTATGAGAATTCATCTAACGACATGGTCATCAAAGAACCATCGAGGACTATCTCATAACAGGAAGGATTAACCTTTGCTTGTTTATGCAAACGGATCCCTTGGCTATTTAGATCTTCCATATCTTAATACCAAAAATCCACTTGCAACATTGAATCCATTGACACTGGTATTCAAACTCCCATAGTTTGGTCATCCAACTAGTGAGGGTTGTACCAGTTTCAAAATGAGGTTACCAAAAAGTGATAAAAAGCAGTATTCATATCATCGTGATGTGGTCAGTGATGATTGTACTAGCTTTCCGGTCCCAAAAATGCTCAATGATGAAAATTTATCCTCATGGTATTTCTTTGCTAAAAGCTGGTGACACTTAGGTTGCATTATCATGTTAGATTAACTGCATTATCATGTTAGGTTAATTGCATTGCATTATTATCTTAAGTTAATTGCATTTATTTATGGTTAATTTCCAAGGACAAATGGGGGCACATCAATAAAACTTGAGTTGTTTCAAACATCAAAGAAATGGGGGGGGATTAAATTCAAACATTCATCATAATCCGTGATTTTAAACAAAGTGAGATTATCTTTTGCATTCATGCATAGCATTAATCATTATTCATTACTCATATATCAGAAAAAGCAAAGAAAAGAAATCATTTTCCATACATCATACATCCATGTAAATAAGAGTTAGCATTGCATACATCTAAATACTTGAAAAAAAAAATCAAAAAAACATAGGAACATACATGTGCATTGCCATAAAGCATTTTTGCATCCATACATTGAAAAATAGAAAAGCATCTCATAAATCCATACATCATTGCATTCATCTATCTCTATCATAAAATAAGATAACTGCATCCATAGCATAAATCATAGATGCATAACACATCAAATAGCTACATAAAGATAATCTCATAAATCAACTCATCAAAGAGAACGAGGGAATAGATCATCATATATCATCAAAAGAAGTTTCATCAAAGGATCCAATCCAATCAGTATATCAAGATACAATATCATCAAAGTGGTACATCAAATGTTCCGATCAGTCAAATAACATGAAATATGAAATAGAGGACATCAACGATGGATGAATCTGTCAGCAGTCAATCATGATCTTGTGGCATCTGGACCTCTACCATCCTATGGAGGAGGAGCCTGAGAAGTGCTCGCTCCGTCCTGTCTCTAAACAACCATGGCTGACACAAACTGGTGCAGCAAGGAGGCAACCTGGTCCAAATGACCCACAATAGTGGACATATCTATCCTCAACACCTTCATATCTCGGGCTAATAAACCGATAGTGGGAGCATCTTGTTTACCCTACCCCTGATCCTGTGGCTGCTGAACTGGTGGAGGTACCTGTTGTGCCTGATCCTACTGAGCACCATCATCCTGCTATGCCAAAGCTACTTGTTGTAACTACACCAAAGGATCTAAATCTCTAGGAATCTATCTAGCAACATCAATATGAGCCTATCTCTGGGCTCTCTGTTGTCTATGAGCTCTATCCTATTTAACTGCTACTCTAGGATGAACTGTCGGGACTACATCAACCTGTATATCTCTGGCATCACCCCGATCATGTCTATCCCTCACCCATCCTCTACCTACTGCAATTGGAGGATCTCTACGTCCTCGTCCTCTCCTATGTCTGCCACCACCACCACCATCACGTCGACCAGGAATAGGCTCTGCGGGATCAGTGAAATGAATAAACTTGTTACGAGCCCACCAGTCTTCATACTCATGAGACATACCTGCATCTTCCATACTAGGAAGCATCTCCCATCTACACATAGTCATACATGTAATCTGATCTAAGGAAAACTCATAATCAATGCAAGGCCCCCACATAGATGTCTCTGCCTGTACTCATGCATATAAAGCATTTCCTTGAGGCATACCCTGCATCCAACCGTACTGTCTCAAAAATTTGCCAAAGCAGAAGTGCTCAATAGTAGTAGTAGTGCGCCCAATCATCCAGCGAGGAGTGAACATATAATATAACTCATTATCATCCTCTCTCCACCGATCACAACCAAGGTAGCGACGCCACTGAACCTGGTCAAGATCATCTATCTGTCGGTGCCAGTAGTCTAGATGACCCAAATGATGCTGAGTAACCATCCCAGTATATAGAAAAGCATAGGGATAACCTCAGGGCCATCTCCTATCAGAAATGGGCCTAGTAATGGGAAGATGCTCCCATATCCATAACTGAAGAACAATAGCACTAGCTGACAAAGCAGAACTCTGTCTGTACACTACCTCATGTAAATCATGATAAAGTTGAGCAAGGACACAAGAACCCCAATCAAAGTGTCGAGGATGAGCAAGCACATCCTCCAATATCCTACCCCATCTAATAGAAAAATTGTGACCTCGTGGGTCAGGAAGGAGAAAACCACCAATCAAGGCACCAAGTACGACTGGCAATCTCAAAAAGGAAGCAAACTGAGGCCATGTGATAGTATCACCATCACCTATAGTGTTGTCCCCAAAAACTCATTAGCAGACAGTAGAATCATAGAGGGAGTCATAATATACCAACTCTCCTCTGCAGGGAATTTGTAGCAATCGATACATGTCCTCAGGCATGATCGTCATCTCTCCATAAGGCAAATGAAATGTGTTATGGTCAGAGTGCCATCGCTCTGCCACTGTAGTAAGTAACCCATGGTCAGATAAAACTATGGGAGATCAAGCAGGAAACTCAAACCACATCGCTCAATCACACGATACTCAGCTGCTGTCAGTGCCTGACCTAAATCAATAACCCATGATGCAACCGAACAGATATATAGGGTAGGAAAGTGAGCCTATTGGCAAAGAAAAGGAATCATATCAAGGAATTATCTCAAGTTAATCTTATCAAAAGTATCAAGTAATCACACCCAGTACCATTTGTTCCTGTCTCTGTATCCTGAGAACAAACTAAGTAGTATCAAAATCATATCAGTTTTCACACTGATTGATTTATCCTATCAATAACTATCCTAATTGGATTGACACATCATATTATATGATACCACTATCTTGATATCCTAAACCAATTATTTTTTTGAAAGCAACAGACCTAACCTAATCATTCGAATCTATCATCAAAAGTTATCAAATTTTTCATCAGACACAATCAAGTACAAGTAAATTTTTTCAAAAAAATCAGCAGGCATGATTTTACTTATGTCAGGTGACAGTTTAACTAAGGCGATAATAAAAACATGCAACACGACATTATTTGGGTGTTAGGTGATAGTTTTCATGCTATGCGATAGTGAATCACGTTACGCAACAGCCAAAGGTGGCCTAAGTGACAATAAAATGCCTAGGGTTTTCATACACAACAACATACATCAAAAGGGGCATTTTGACCTAGCTATAGGCGTGAGTATCTTATTCCTAGGTGAGGATGAAAGTTTCTTAAGTGGTAGTCAAATACACAAAAGCGGGAGAGAAAAGCACGAAGGCGACAATTAAAAGGTCTAAGCGACATTAAATTACTCCTAGGTGAGATTTTGCATATTACACGCAATGATGAAACAAGGAAATTGCAATAAATGCTAATAATTGCACCATAAATGTAAAGACGGAGTTGGGAATGACTTACCGGAGGTCCATAGTTCGGTGGCCTCGCATATCTCCGGCACCTCTCGAATCTATGCTCTCGAATTGGCACAACCATCTTGAAATTCATCACAGGATCAGAGCAAAATCACCAAAGATGAAAAGTAAAAATGAATAAGTAAAAAAAGGTTTATCAACCTATTTAAGGTATTTTGACCTAATTTTGGAGGTGAAAATGGACGTGGACCTATATTGACTAATTGAAACAAATGGGGCATATTCTTAAATCATGACATATAATCAAATTTTCAGAAATGAAAACATATCGAGAAATCAAACATAAACAAATTTTTCAAATCAAGAAATTAATATGTTTTAATTTTTGAGGGGGCATCAAGGTATCAAATGAAAGTTGCAATCAAACATCATGGAATCAGTGGGGCATCATAATTTTTTTTGTTTCACTATCAAAGACAACAATCATATCATATCGTATCAGAGGCAGCAATCAATCAGTATCAGAAGCATATCAGTGAACCAGCAATCAGGAATCAGCGATCAGGACTCACAAGAATCTTTGAATCAATGTTCTTCATACATTAATTCAAAGAGGGGCATTTGTAGACACGCAAAATTGGACAAGAGCTTTTCAAATCAATAAAATGGCTTAAAATCAATAAAATGCACTAAATCATCAAAATGCTTCAAATCAATTAAAAAGGGACATAATTAAATAAAGTGGGACAAAATCAATTAAAACAAAGGAAAAATCAAATAATGATGTTAAATAATTAAATGAAAGCTTAAAGGGGTGAAAAACAATATATAATTGATTTTAATCAATTAATTGTATAGTTGTTTTAATCAAAAATCAAAATGAACCCATTACCCTTACATGGCTAAATTTAATTAATTAATTGAATTTAATAAATCCTAATTTCTTTCAACAAAGTTGATGAACCAATAAAAATTGAGGACAAAAAGACATAAATCACTCAAACATTTAAATTGTCCAAAGCTTTGAAACCATTTAAAGGCTTGTCCCTCCATTTATGAAGAAAGCAAAGTATTTGACTCAACCATGGGTTAATCATGATTACTTCACTCCACCCCCTACCCTTGGACATTTACTATAAATATAGAGCATTTTGGAGAGCATTTTCATCTTAGAACTTCATTTGCAAAGCATTGTTATTATAGGCAATTGAGTGCATTCTAAGAGCAAATTAAGAGCATTTAGAGCAATTATCATTGTAGTTTGTCAATTTGAGCTAGATTAAGCATTGAATGAGCATAGTAGAAGCATAATTCTTGTTTTAGAAGTGTCACTAGTGAGGATCTAAGCTGAGAGCTTCACTTACCATTTCTTTCTAGAGAACCATGAGATGTTCTAGATTATAATTTCATTTTAAATTAGATTTGCATAGTATTTTCTTTAAATTGATGTTATTAGATCTTAATTTCATGAAGGTGATATTCATCATCACACAAATCCTATAAGAGAAAATGATACATGCAAGATTACTTGTCATATATAAAGATCAAAGACATCACAAGATTACACAAGATATAACCTAAGAAAATTGTCACAAAGGAAAAATTTAACCTATAAAAGCATCCACATACAATGTAATTTTTAATAATTAAAATATTACAATAAACTTGTATAGTCTCCATGAATACTTCCAAAATATCAAGCTCCTCTAATCCATCCTCCATATTTTGAAGCATAATGAATAACCATGTACGATACAATCCATGTCATGCTTCGCATATGCACTCTACTAGTAATACCAATACAAATAATAGTAAACTTCAAACACTAAACATGATTTACCACTAAGTGGAATTGGTTAACCATGTGTTTCAAAATCATGAGAGAAAAATATTATAGAACCCTATGTTATCACTGTTAAAAAAATTTCAGCTTCATGCTAGTATTCTTGAAAATAATCTAAGTTTTTGCCCTAAAGGTATCGTTTCATGTTGAAAGCCCTAAGTTTAAACCAAGCCCTAATTTAGTCCTAGGTCTTGTTATGTTTTCACGTTACCTTTTTGGCTCACTAATCTCCCAAATAAAGCATGTGTTAATTCTGATCCCCTTTATTTACCACTTCATGTGTTGAGTGGTTAGGTTATGATATCGGGACCCTTTTTAATATTTTCTATAAAGCCTAAGTCTTCGATTAAATTTTTCCTAAGTATCACCCCTTTTTAAATGTGTGGTTGTCATTGAACCGCAAGCCTTCCTGTTGTCAGAATATATGACATGCACTTTAGCGACGAGGCGCCACCTATCCAAGTGGGCTCGACTGGTAACAAGATGTGTTGGTGTTTAAAGAATAGATTGATCCGACGGCTGTCATTATACCGTTGGACCAAGATGATAACCATTTAAGCATTGTGGTATAGCGACAACCGTCTGATGCTATATAGTGAGATGATGGGTGGGGCCTTGAATTACCATGTCATTATGACATGTATGCTTGTGATTGGCTAGGGTACAGTAATGTGGCAGTTGACTGGACTTTAAAATGATAAAAGAGATTTCAAGAAAGGGGCCCGCTCATGTGTAAATGTGGTGTGTTATGATTCAAATACAGACAAGTGATGTGTCAAGTTGTGGGGTCAAATTTTTCATCATCAAATAGATCTGACAGTTGTCATTATACCGTTGATGAAAGATGTGAGGAATTTAAGCTTACGGTATAGCGACGACCGTCCGATTCTCTTTATAGATTGAAGTATGAAGTGGGCCCTAAAGTGCCAGCTCACTCCGACATGTTCACTTTCTATTGGTGCAGTAAGTTATGATCTGTTGGTTGTTAGGGTTTTTTCAGTGCTGAGAAAGAAAAGTAAGAGGGGGTCCACTTGCTAGTTTTTGCTACCTGGCATCTTTTGATTTAATGGAAGTACAGTGATGTGTCACGTAGGGCCATTTTTTCTTGGGTGATTAAAGTGCAACGTGATCTAGCGGTTGTCGTTATACCGCTGCAATAAAGTGCTTGATGTTTAAGGTCAGTGGTATGGCGACAACCGTTGATCTTGTCTAAAAAGGAGGATCGTTCAGTGGGTCCTCTGCGTCAGAACTTTTTGATGATGTGATCATTTCTAATTAGTCGAAGGTATTGGTGACATGTTAGGGTTTCCAGTGTGTCTGACACCAGGGATGAGGTGGGTTTTTCCACCTGCTGACATGTCTGACTTGGCATTTCCTGATTTGTCGAAGGTTTTTAAAGTAAAGAATGGGGCCGAAGTTTTATTAAAATATGGTGATCATTTGATCAAAGTGCATCGACAGTTGTCGTTATATCTTAAGATGGTTTTTTTGATAGTTTTTGGTTAGCGCTTTAGCGACGAGGTGACACCTGTCCACTCCGGGCAGAGTCAAGTTAAGTTATTCATTTCTTCACATGCTAATTTTGAAATGTTCTCATTGGTCGAGAACTAACTTAAGGAAAGTAGTACAGGGACTTGCTGATAGATTTTCCAACCGTTTGATGCACTAAAAAAGAAATGAATCAACGGCCTAAATTCAAACTTTTGCTCAGTGACGTTTTCATATCCTGTGAATAACTGAGGCCGCCAACTTTTAGTAATGGTAGATTTAAGGTGTTACGTGCGAATGGATTGTAGGTAGTTGCCGGTGCTATACATCAAAATTGAATCATTGTTTCTATTTACCATTTTCATAAGCTTTCTGGCGAGCTCATTTTTTTCTCTCAAAGCGATTTCAGGCGAAGAGTTCACAGGCATCTGGTAGGTCTATTTTCTGAGTTTGAAGTTGTTTCAAGTCTATGAAGGTTTTGCAAAGAAGTTTCTATTACCAATTAATCACCTTTAGGGTTTTCTTGAATATTCATATTTTGTTTTATAAAGCCCTATTTTCAAAATGCCACCAAAAAATAATTTGTCCGATCAGACAAAGTATAGCAAGAGAGGGGTTTTTGAAGATTTGATGCAATTACTCCTGCATTTTGATAATGGGGCAATGAGGATGAAAGAACTTGTCCCAAGAAACCCTAGGGATTCTGTGGCTGAGGCACTCCATGACAGAGGTAACTGGATGAGAGATGCCAGAGTGGGAGAGAAGCATAATGGTATTATTTTGTTCAGAGCAGCTTATTCACAAAGAAATTCTTGTGCCCCCCTCAGTAACATATGGCAGTTTGATGTTGGGAGGTTAATATGCCCTGGTGTTTTCATGGATGTTGAGTTATTGATTCAAATTTCCAAGTGCTATGATCCTGTGACAAGGTGTGTCAAGGATGTCAATGGAAAGAACCTAATTAGCATTACAAAGGATGAGATTAGGGAGGTTTTTTCATTGAATGACCCTTCTGTTGGGTTGGACAAGATAGATTTTAAAGAGTTTATAGAGATATATGAGGTACAAAAGGATATTTTAAGAGCAGGGCCTCTAAGGGATTTCATTGATCAAATTGGATCTGTTGGTGTCCAAAATGATGCTTATGCTCAAAAGGCTGCCAATATACCCTCAGATGGATTTTAGGAATGGTTAGCTCCAAAATTGTTATGAGGTCTTAGGGTAATTGGACCAACTATAGGGACAAGACTGCCCTCTTCTGCTTCTGGCTCTGCAAAACCAAGGCGGGTGCACCTAACCCAGTATAAACTATACTTCACACACCAAAGACTGAGTTTGAATAACAGATAAATGGATAGCAAGAAAGTACTAAATGTTAACCACATACTCATTGACTCTCCATTGCTATGGGGTAGAACCACAAACAACCAAATGCTGAAAACTTAAAGAATGGTTCTTAATCTTATATGTTTGAATCATAACAATGTAAGTCAGGATATGTCAACAAGGAAATACTCATCTAGGCCAGTGCCTCATCCATTGGGAAAATTTTCTTAGATAGATCACACACACACACCAACATTATATCTGAGATTCAAAGCCATAAACACATCTATAATCTCCTTTACTACTTATATGAAATCCTCACATAGACAAGAGATAGACCTATGTCTCATCTAGAGCATCATTTAATCTAATCCTGGATTAGAACTAAAAAATGAAGACATATACATGGATAAACATGCAGTGAGCTAGAAAACTCAAAATCTATCTACAATGACATAGAGGAGAGATAAGAGTTATATATATGTATTAAGTTTGAAGAATTCTTAAGTGCATACAATCCATTTAAAAAAACAAGCTTGCAAACTATAGCTTAAACCTGCAACTTTCTCTCAATTGTTGACAAAAGCTAAATCAGAGCATTACAATTCAGACTGGGCAGAGGACTCACAACCGAAAAAGCTTGAATACCTAACTCCCAATAATCTCAAAAATGATCACTCAAATCCCTTTATACCAGGGTTACAATGGAAGCATACGATCATTTCAAATTCAAAATTTCAAAATCACCTAACCCCACCGAGGAATAAACACAGACATGACAGGGGGTTAAGCCACAGCATCAAGCTCAAATAGTCTAATCAACCAGCTACAAACACTTCTTGAGCCAAGATTGTAATCATTCCTCATGGTAAAAATCCTCCTACAATCAACTATCAAGCACCCTAGACCACATTGCAAATCGCTTCTCACCAAACAGGGTCTTTTCTGCATTCAATTCCACAAAAATGGTACCCTCTGTCGCTGGAAACTCTCAAAAATTCAAACTCAAACTGCAACGGTCACCATGCAATCTAGCGGGCTTGTGTTTTTTAACCATTTGCCCTCAGTCGCGCAATTGCGCAGTCACAACTCACTGCCATAGGAAACGGGCTCCAATTTTATGCTTGGTCGCATGATCGCATAACCCAGAAATGGGTTATGTGAACATGCGAAAACCATTTCATTTTGCCTCCTGCATAACCTCCGACCCCAGACCATTGCCACAAAAGGGCATGTCGCATGTTTGCAAGCCGGAAAACTGGCTCACGCGAACATGTGACAAGCCGCAAACATGCAACCTACCGATTGTCACGTTACCACTGTAATACCCCAACCTGGGCCCATGCACAAAATGCATACCTCCACAACAAAATCTAACGGGCCCACCTGACAAGCCTCATCACCACCTACTACCGGGACCACACCCCTTTCTGCCAATGGGCCTCAAGGACACATGGCAAGTGGTCGCATGATCGCATAGCCAAAAACTAGGCTATGCGATCATGCGATAGCCAATCATAGGCTGCCACATCATCACCTCCGGGACCACTTCCAAAGAAGACTTACCCTTTCGAAGGATCAAACGGTTGTTGCAAAAGTGCATAGCCTTGACAAATCCTTTGCACTTTAACGACAACCGTTGATGCTCTGACATGTCAGGACCCTCTGCCCAATCTGGAAACCAAGTCCCACCACTGATCGCACTTGCGCACTTAAGACTAAGTAGACCGCCAGGTAGCTAAACAAAAACTAGGACCCACACGGCTAGGTGGCAAGCGGTCGCATGGCCGCATGTCAGAAAAGTCTGACATGCAGCCATGTGACAACCAATCATGTTGCAACTTTGAAGACCTAGGCCTGCCATCCAGTCAAACTTGCGCAGTTAGAGAAAACACCACAATCAGGGCAGAAGTGCGCGGTCAAAAACACACAAGGTTTTCACACAGATCGAAAACACACAGGAATATCGACAGATCGAAAGATAGCAGGGAAGCCGAAAACATCACGGTTTTTTAAAACACTGTGGGTTTTCGACACTGTGGCAGAATTTTAAAGTTTGCTTCCCACGGACCTCAAAATTTTAATAACTTTCTGGGTTTTGCACATTAGGAGATGCGACCTAGACTGAAGTAAGGTGACAACAATAAAGAGCACAAGGCAGGACATTTGACAAACACACTTGCAGGGAAGAGGCCAATTTCATAAGATTTTGCAATGACTGGAAAACAGACTAATAGTGGCTCTAGTTGGGGACATGTATCACTTGCAGATACAATGAGGAAACATAATCTACTGGAAAAGAAGACCACAAAATTTTGAACCAAAAATAACCCTAAGAGACCTAGGGAAGAATCCTAACTACTTCTCATGGAAAAAGATACTTCAAGAGAAGTAAAACTTTAGGAATTGTCCATGAACAGGCAATTCCAAAGTGCCACCAGTTAGATCTTTCAGAATATATGAATCAACTCCCCATTTACTTTCAATGAGATAAGGACCCAACCAAATAGGATCAAACTTACCATGCCGTCCCTTATCCTCTAATCTGGCATTCCACATTAGAACAAGATCACTAGCCCCAAAACTCCTTTGAGTGGCTCTTTTATCAAATAAGCTCTTACACTATGTCTGAAGTGTTTCATTTCTTTCATGTGCATCTCTTCTTACCTCCTCCAACTAGATTAACTCATCCATCCTTAGTCTCATTTCATCATCTAAGTCTTCATCATATGCCTGGATGAATTTATACATTTGCAAAAGATTGTTTTGAGGTAACCTAGCTCCAATCCCGTAGACTAGATCAAATGGGGCACAACCTATGGCCTTCTTGATGGTCACTCTGTCAACCCACAATGCCCACCATAACTTTGAGTCCCAGGCTTTCTTATTTCTATCCAACACCCTCTTGAGAATCTTAATAAGGCTTTTATTACTGGATTCAGCCTGGCCATTTCCTTGTCGATGATATGGGGAAGAAAATGAAATGTGTATCCCATAATTCTTACAAAAATCATCAAACTCCTGAGATCTAAAACACATTGCATTGTCTACCACTATTGTTTCTGCACATCCAAACCTAGTGAGAATATTCTGCATCATGAAATCAATAACAACTTTACTAGTGGCCCTCCTAGTGGGAATAGCTTCAACCCATTTAGTGAAATAATCTGTTGCCACTAATATGTAGGAATACCCACCACTAGACTTGTTTGGAATCTCACCTATGAAATCAATACCCCACTACTGGAAAGGGGCCTGAACTGAGACAGGCCTGAGTGGCAAATTCCCACTAAATTTCAACTTTCCCGCAAACCTTTGGCATGCATCACATTTCTTCACAAACTGATGTGTGTCCTTAAAAACTGTAGGCCACCAAAATCCAGATCTAAGGATCTTGTGGGCTGTGGTCTTTGCCATGTAGTGTCCTCCACATACACCTTGATGCATTGATTCTAACAAAGACTTAGACCTGTCCTAGTTTACACATTTTAGCAATACACCTTCATTGCTTTTCCACCATAACTCACCACGTATAATGGCATATCTCATAGATTGTAGCCTGATAGTTCTTTTCTTATTTTCACTCATGTCAGGGGGAAGAAACAATTTTTGCAAGTAATTGATGACATCCCTGTACCAATCACAATAGTCTAAATCACAAACATATGGCCTTTCTTCCTCCTCTAACATGTTCACATGGTTTGCAACCAAATTACTCTGTGCCATCAACTTTGCAAGACCAAGGCCTCTTACCAATTTTGTAATCTGAATATCTATATTGAATTCTTGGATCCTGTTGATCCATCTACATCTCTTACCTGAGACCTCTTGTTGCACTAGAATATCCTTGACAACAGCATTAGGAACATAAGCAACCACCCTAGCTCCCACAAGATAACACCTAAAAGCCTTGACTACTTTGACTAGGGCATAAGCCTGCTTCTCAACTATATCATACTTTAATTCTGTTGCATGTAACAATTTGTTGAAAAAGGATATGGGTTGTTCATACCCTTCTGAATTCTTTTGTAATAAGACGGATGCAATTGTATGATAAGAAGCAAAAGAGAAAATTTGCATGGGTTTACCATAATCAGGGGTCCTTAAAATAGGGGCATCCTTGATGGCCTGTTTGATATTCTTGAAAGACTCATTTGCTTCTTCATTCCATTCTACTTTTGCATTTTTCTTCAACATTCCAAAGATGGGAATACAAATTTCTGCAAAGTTAGTAACAAACCTTCTTAGAAAATTTACTTGCCCAAAGAAAGACTGTACTCCTTTAACATTCCTTGGTGGTGAAATCTTGTCTATTGCCATAACCCTTTCAGGATCAATTCTCACTCCATCCTTGGATACAACATGTCCTAAGAGCTTGCCTTCCACCACACCAAAAAAACATTTCTTTGGATTGAAAGAAATTCCGTATTCTAGAGCTCTAATAAAAATCTTTTCAAGATGCTCATAGTGCTGATCCTCCTTCTCTGAATATGTTGTGAGATCATCCTGATATACCACTAAAAACTTATTTATGAAATCAGAAAAGGCCACATCCATAGCTCTCTGGAAGGTAGCTCCTGCATTTGTCAGACCAAATGGCATTCTGACATAAACATATGTTCCCCAAGGAGTAGTGAATGCAGTCTTGAATTGTTCTAACTCCTTGACCATGACCTGATTATACCCAGAGAAACCATCCATCATCGACATCAACTCTGATCCAGTGACTCTTTGTAGCATGTTTTCCATATTAGGGAGACCATATTTGTCTTTCAAAGAATTGACATTCAGATTTCTAAAATCAACACACAGCCTAATGTCACCATTCTTTTTTCTAACTGGAACCAAGTTTGACACCCAAGTAGAATGTCTGACAGGCTTAATAATGCCAGCATCCATCATCTTTTTAAGTTCATCTTGCATTTTTGGTGCCAAAGTAGGGTTCACAGGCCTTAATTTCTGCCTAAAAGGTTTAGTTCCTTCCTTTAATGGTATCTCATGTTGGAAGAGATCTTCTCTATAAGCTTTCAAATCTCCATAAGACCATGCAATGACATGTCTAAATTTTTTGAGAAGATCAATTAGATTTCTTCTAGTTCTTTGAGATAAACATTTACCTATGTAAATGTTCTTTGGTTCTTGGCTTGTCCCTAGATTCACCTCCTCCAAATCACTTACCCTGTCAGCAAGTCTAGCTACACAAGCCCTCTCTTTATCATCAAATGCTCTCTCAAGAGCAACCAATCCCCTTGGGATCCTATTTGACTTCAATTGTAGTACTTCCTTCCCAAGGACACTCTCTTTTCCATCTTTGTTTTCTACATAGGTGCTGAAATCCATTTCCTAACCATCAAAGTGAGACTCACACTGCAAGAACCTCAAAATATCCTGATCATCAGAAAATACTTGCCAATTCTCAACATTATCTGGGATAGAAGGCCTGGACTTACACTCAATTCTGGATATCCCTGCAAAGGTAACATCCTCTGGCCTTAAGGCTATGTTTGCTAGTAAATCTGCCATCCTGTTATGGCTTCTATCCACCCAATCAATTCCAAAAGCACTGAAACATTCAATTTCATCCCATATAGCATTCCTATATTGTTTCAGCCTTTGGTTTTTTGATGCATACTTTGATCTAATCTGAGATATTACTAACTCAGAATCACCAATTACCCTAAGATGTTTGATCCCATGTTTTGATGCTTGTTTCAAACCAATCAATAGGGCCTCATATTCAGCAACATTGTTTGTGCAAGAAAAAAGGAGAGTGAAAGAAAACTTAAAAGTATTACCACTTGGGGATATTAATAACACTCCTGCTCCAGCACCTTCCTTAGAATTTTCTCCATCAAAATATAATGTCCATAAGACATTACCCTCTACCATGTTATTCTCATCATCAGCCAAAAGGATAGGCCTGACCTTTTCTTGCATCTCTTTCCTCTGAACTTGGAATGAACCAATGTCAGTGTCAACAAAATAATTCATGCTATCCTTTTCATTCTCCTCAATCATATGTGGAGTTCTAGCTTCCCTTGACACCTTCACATTCTCTCCTTCAATGTCAAAAGTGGCAAAGGACAAGTCACATTGAATACTTCCTCCCATGGAGGCACTCCACTTTCTAGATAACAACATTCCATACTGAGGTGGGATGTCAACCACAAGAACACTCATAGTCAACTGTTTGTTAGGAAATGCAGCTAACTTATAAGGCAAAGCCTTGATGGTACCAATAACTAGCACTTCTCTTGAGTCCATAGCTTGGCATCTCCCGTGAGGTGTGTCAACCTTTAGTCCTAATGATTTCATGATCTCTACAGGCATGACAGTGTTTGATGCTCCAGAATCGATCATGCAATTATTCAATATTTTACCACCAATCACAAGGGACAAAAAGAAAGGATCAACTATCCCTACTGCATTGTTTACAATATTTGTATCCAAGAAGATTTGAGGGATCTTAGAAATAATTTCTTCACTCTTACTGTCGGGTGTGTTTTCCAAGGAAGCCACATGTTTGTCATTTCTACTCACTTCTTGGATTCCTACAGAAGAAACACCATTCACCCAATTCAAGGCCTTGACCTTGTGTTATTCTATTCTCATCATTTCCAAAAGTGGAACCTTGACAGTGATCTGTGAAAGCAATTTAGACATATCTATTGGAACATACTTGTAGCTATTCATGTCTTCATCAAAAACAGTGACAACTTTATCTTTTGTGAAATCAGATTTGTCCTTGAGAGAGGATTCCTCTCCCTTCTGAAAGGCAGGAACAACAACATCTGATGTCTTTGCTTTGTTCTTAGGTGCTATAACAGGCATAATTTTCTTTTTTACCTTCACTTGGTTAGTATCATCGGCACCCTTGCCCTTTCCTTCATGTTGTTGTACACTATTTTCTGTCCTCTTGATGAACATACTGCCCGGTTTACCAGCTGCATTTCCAACTGTCCTATTTCTCAAATTGTAATTGCTTCTAGCTTGAGTGACCATGTCTGCAGTGATTTGAGAAATTTCTTCATCTGATGGTCTTCTTAAAGAAACTTGCTCCTCGCCCCTCACTGCACCACATCCAACATCATCAAACTCTTCTCCCTCTTCATCGGAATCAATCTCATCCTCTACATGCGAAGAAGTCATCCCACACCCATCCTTATCATATTGCTCTTCATTTTCTTGGTTCTCTTGTAATTTTAGAGCAATGACACAATGCTCTAAACTGTGAGGAGACTGACAAGCAGCACACCATGGAACCTCATCAGCCAAATTCACTGAATTTCTCTGCAAAGGATCAGGGATCCTTCCATCAAGTCTTTCCTACTTGGTTGGGAGAATGGGCCTCCCATCTTTCCACTGAGTGTTGTAAGGGTAATTTTGCATTCTTGGCTGTCTGCTAAAATTGTTTGGAGCTGGCCTCTCCATAGTCACAACTCTATTGTTTCCCTTTTCTCCAGGCTTTAAACCTTCCAAAGCCTTTAAAATTTGTTTTAAATTGTTATCCTCTTTGGGTTTAGAATCAGCAGACCTTCCCACTTCTTTCTTACTCTGCATTTGAGGCCTGCAATCATCTCTTCTCCCTATCTTTCCTGATATTCTTCTATTGCTCTCTATGTTGATGGCCAATTTGTAAGCTTCCCCAAGATTTCTAGGGTTCTTGTCCCTCAAGAGGTATCCCATTTTTGCATCAAAGGCATTCAAGTATGTCATAAGACATACCCTGTCATCTAGTCTGATAACCTGCAAGAGTCTATGCATAGCCTTTTGGAATCTTATATTAAATTCAAGGACCTCTTCATTTTGATTCTTCTTTATGTTATTGAATTCATTCAAGATAAAACCTTCATTAGTCTTATCTCCATAGTGTTCCTTGAAACAATTTTTGAATTCATTCCATGACCCTATACTAGCATGGGGTAACCCTCTAAACCAATCCCTAGCATCCTCAATCAGGGATTGTACAAATAGCTTCATTATAACATCATCAAGCTCTACATTATAATCATATATTACATCTATGAAATTTTTTAGATGTTCTTCACATGTGATGACATTATTTCCAGTAAATTTAGGAAGCTTCTTTCTAATTTCATCAGGGATTACATTAGGATAACCAGGAATACCAAAGAAGACAAGTTGTTTGTACCTTTCATGAATAGGAGCTCCATGTGGTGGATCCATTCCTTATGATGTAGACGTCCTTGTGTTTGAACCATCAGGAACTCTAGCAGCACCCGGCACACCATTTGCTTGAGTTGCATTGTTACCCTAATTTCCACCTTGCCCTAAGAAGGAAGCAGCAACATGTGAAGGTCCTGAAGTATGCTTGAGAAAATCAATCTTTTTCCTGATTTCTACAGTAGATCATGCGACCGCTTGCCACCTAGCCATGCGGGTCCCAATTTTTGTTCAGCTGCTTGGCGGTCTACTCAGTCTTAAGTGCACAAGTGCGATCAGTGGTGGGACCTAGTTTCTAGATTGGGCAGAGGGTCCTGACATGTCAGAGCATCAACGGTTGTCGTTAAAGTGAAAAGGATTTGTAATGGCTATGCACTTTTGTGGCAACCTTTCGATCCTCCGAAAGGGTGAGGCTTCTTTGGCAGTGGTCCTGCAGGTGATGATGTGGCAGCTTGTGATTGGATGTCACATGATCGCATAGCCCAGTTTTTGGCTATGCGATCATGCAACCACTTGCCATGTGTCCTTGAGGCCCATTGGTGGAAAGGGGTGTGGTCCCGGTAGTAGGTGGTGATGAGGCTTTTCAGGTGGGCCCATTGGCTTTTGTTGCAGAGGTATGTGTTTTGTGTGCGGGCCCAAGTTAGGGTATTTTGACGGTAATGTGACAGTCGGCAGGTTGCATGTTTGCGGCTTGTCGCATGTTCGTGTGAGCCAATTTTTTGGCTTGCAAACATGCGACATGCCCTTTTGTGGCAATGGTCTAGCATCGGTGGTTATGCAAGAGGCAAAATGAAATGGTTCTCACATGTTCGCATAACCCGTTTCAGGGTTATGCGATCATGCGACCAAGCATAAAATTGGAGCCCATTTCCTGTGGCGGTGAGTTCTGACTGCGCAATTGTGTGACTGAGGGAAAATGGTTAAAAAAAACAAGCCCACTAGATTTCATGGTGACCGTTGCAGTTTGAGTTTGAATTTTTGAGAGTTTCCAGCGACAGAGGGTACCATTTTTATGGAATTGAATGCAGAAAAGACCCTGTTTGGTGAGAAGCGATTTGCAATGTGGTCCAGGGTGCTTGATGGTTGATTGCAGGGGGATTTGTACCATGAGGAATGATTACAATCTTGGCTTGAGAAGTGTTTGCAGCTGGTTGATTAGACTATTTGAGCTTCATGCTATGGCTTAACCCCCTGTCATGTCTGTGTTTATTCCTTGGTGGGGTTAGGTGATTTTGAAATTTTGAATTTGAAATGATCGTATGCTTCCATTGTAACCCTGGTATAAAGGGATTTGAGTGATCATTTTTGAGATTATTGCGAGTTAGGTATTCAAGCTTTTTCGGTTGTGAGTCCTCTACCCAGTCTGAATTGTAATGCTCTGATTTAGCTTTTGTCAACAATTGAGAGAAAGTTGCAGGTTTAAGCTGTAGTTTGCAAGCTTGTTTGTTTAGATGGATTGTATGCACTTAAGGATTCTTCAAACTTAATACAGATATATGACTCTTATCTCTCCTCTATGTCATTGTAGATAGATTTTGAGTTTTCTAGCTCACTGCATGTTTATCCATGTATATGTCTTCATTTTTCAGTTCTAATCTAGGATTAGATTAAATGATGCTCTAGATGAGACATAGGTCTATCTCTTGTCCATGTGAGGATTTCATATAAGTAGTAAAGGAGATTATAGATGTGTTTATGGCTTTGAATCTCAGATATAATGTTGGTGTGTGTGTGTGATCTATCTAAGAAAATTTTCCCAATGGATGAGGCACTGGCCTAGATGAGTATTTCCTTGTTGACATATCCTGACTTAGATTGTTATGATTCAAACATATAAGATTAAGAACCATTCTTTAAGTTTTCAGCATTTGGTTGTCTGTGGTTCTACCCCATAGCAATGGAGAGTCAATGAGTGTGTGGTTAACATTCAGTACTTTCTTGCTATCCATTTATCTGTTATTCAAACCTGGTCTTTGGTGTGTGAAGTATAGTTTATACTGGGTTAGGTGCACCCGCCTTGGTTTTGCAGAGCCAGAAGCAGAAGAGGGCAGTCTTGTCCCTATAGTTGGTCCAATTACCCTAAGACCTCATAACAATTTTGGAGCTAACCATTCCTAAAATCCATCTGAGGGTATATTGGCAGCCTTTTGAGCATAAGCGTCATTTTGGACACCAACAGGATCAATGTGTGTTATAAGTGCAAGCACCCCAAAGCCTTTCAGGCTAGATTTGTTTAGTAAAAGAGCACAAGAATTTTATAAATCTATTACTCTTATTCTAGGGCATGATGAAGCAACTCATATGCCAATCCCATACATGTTCATGATGGTACAAACATTGCACCCCCAGCTGGCACTAATTTTTTATTTTGCATCTCATCTTGCTGATTTGATCCATGAGGGATTACAAGGAATCAAGGACATGAAGGTTAGTAGGCCTTTTGGGTGGTATTCTATGCTTATGCACATGTTCCTATACAAAGGTGAGCAATTCTTTAGCTAAACAATAAATATTGTGGAAGAAAGGAATGGAGAAACCCTCCCAGTCCAACTATGGACCACAACTCTATCATGGGACAGGATGGATGCTAGCTATATTGTTTTTGATAGGGATTTTGCTTCCAAACTTATAACTTTGTTATTCTTTGATAATCCTAGAATCCCAAGGGAGCTATTGAGACTGATCAGACCAAAGGAATATTGCCAAGACATCACCATAGTCCATAATTTTGGGGATATAATTTTATATCCAGTTTCCATAGTTTTTAGAGTGTATGGTTGCAAGGTGGCACCATATATTTTACCTTATCAAGTCCCATTGAAGTTGGGAATGCAGAAATTTTGAGACAGATTGGTGACTTTCAGGAGTCTACTCTCACTAGTAAAGGAAGGGGAACCTTTTTCCTAGATATAACTATTGCACACCAATATGTGATCACAAAAGGAGGATGGGTGCATTTAAATAAGGTATTGCAGCCCTATAGAATGACCAAAGCAATGGTGAGGTGTTCAGACACAAAGGGTTTTCTTTCAGGAATATTCAGAGACAAGATTAGGTGTGCTCTTATAGAGCATCAGTTCAACTTCCCTGAGGACATAGTAAGAAATGAGTTTGACCTTCAAACTCAAGAGATTAAGAAAGAAAAATGGGTTGTCTACAAGAAGACTGTAGACTTTATAAGAAATTGTGATAAAGCCTATGACCCATTGAAAGGTTTTGAACCATGGGCTAGGAAAGTGGATGCCCTTGTAGAGCATTTTGAAGGCATCATGCATGTTGTAAATGAGAAGAAGTTTGTAGTAAGTAGGAAAAAACCTGAATTGGCTAAAAAAAATTTGAGCCAGCCTAGATATATGAAGTTAACTCCAAAGGGAATTTACACAGTGTAGAGGAGAAGTGGTTACAGTGTCCTTGTACCACCACAACAAAGGAATGAAGATATTCCCTTTACTTCAAAAGGGAAAAGGCCCATGGATGGTCCAACAATGCAGGGACCCTCTCCTAAGAGGCTGAAACAAGAAGAAGTAAGGCCAGGGGAGGTTTATTCTCCTTCCCAATCCCTAATCCAACTGGATGAACATGGGGTAGCAGAGCAATTGATACAAATGAGGAATGAGGGAGACATTTTGGTTTCCAGTGATGAATTGCAAGAAGGGATGCTTGAGGCACCTAAAGAGGTGGCCATGGACCTTACTATTGATGAATTTGAGGGTAAACAATTGGACCCTATTTTGAAACAAGCTAGTGATTCTTTCCTTCCTGATGATAAGTTTGTTAAAACTAGGGCATTTTCCCAATTCCTATGGAGAATGAAAATAAACCAATACAAGGAGATTTGTGAAAAGAAAAAGGAAGAGCATCCTGATAAAGACATAGCAGAAATTGAAAATGAAACCAAGGTAGAGATGGCCAAACAGTTTGAAAAGATTACTCCTGAAGAAGGGAGGGCCATGGTTCATACTGCAGGGGTGTTGATTCTGCCAGAGTGGGACATTGTTGATGCAATTGTCTTTGATCAGATAAGAAAGAGTAAGGTAAAGACTCTTGCTACAGTAGAGCAAGCCAAACAAGCTGCTAGGGGAACTATCTTTTCTGATGATCATGCAGCTTTAGTAATGTGGTCCTTAAAGAGGGAAGAAGATAGAGGAAGAAAAGAAGCTCTCTATAGGGTATACAAGAAATTTATTAGCGCAAAGAGTAGGAGAGACGTCTAGCGTAGAGGCATCAAATTTAATTTTGGAAACTGCTAAATTCAATGTTAGTGTGGCAAAAAAGGATGCCAGAGAGAAAGAAGAGCTTAGGCTCAAATTTGAAATGGTCCTTAAATCTTACAATGAG
This sequence comes from Chamaecyparis obtusa, assembly GCA_027943335.1. Taxonomy (NCBI): domain Eukaryota; kingdom Viridiplantae; phylum Streptophyta; class Pinopsida; order Cupressales; family Cupressaceae; genus Chamaecyparis; species Chamaecyparis obtusa. The sequence goes on along the minus strand of BSBK01001473.1, from coordinate 209,554 downwards.
CTCAAGGTTGAGCTAATTCAGAAGGACAAATTGATTGCACAGTTGTCAGGGTCCTTAGATCATAGGTCTCCTCAGTTGGTGATTTCTGATAAGCCTGTAGTGGCTTCATCTTCAAGCCCAATAATTGAGCTACCACCATCCCCCTAGCCAGAGACAAATTTGGATGCAAGGGTTATTTGGGAGAAGCAAAGGTTGACAGAAGAAAGAAATAAATTGAGGGAAATAAGGGTAGAATTGGAAATGGAAAAGAATGAAAATATAAAGGCCACAGCTTTAGCAAACCAAAAGTGTTAGGAAAGGATAACAGATGCAATCATGCAGTTTGCTATTGATTTAAAGCCCTCCATTATCCATAGTCATGCCAGTAAGTTATATTCATTATTTGAAGTCTTGAATAAGGAGAAGGCAAAAATGTCCCCAATTTTGAAGAGGTGGATTGAAAGGTCTCCTAATCTAAATTTATTTTGTATGCTATCAAAAGGACAAGAAGACCCTGATCCATTAATTAAGCCAGTGCACCAAGTTATAAAGAAAATGGTATAGTATGGGATCATTTTGGATAGTTTTATCAGAAAATCAAGCATGTTGAAAGCTGAATTGATGCTTTCAAACTATGAACTGGTTCCTACCATTTTCACAGATAAAGGAAAATTTAAAGAAGCACATCAATGGAGAGAAGAAATGGATGCACTTTTGTCAGAGAGGGTGACTGGTGTCCTAAGTGACACTTATTCTTTTAGAGGCACTATCAAGTTGTTAATTAATGCCAAGTCAATGTTTGATGATATTCAGCGGAAGGTCACTCAGATTGAAAGTGAGTGGGAACAATTATCAAAAAAAAAAGTTGAGTTTGCCAATTTTGAGTTCCCAAGTGAAGAAGTATATGATAGGTGGAGGTATCAGTACATACCTCATGTTCAAAAGGTCAATACTCCACTCGCCTCCTAGAGAAAATAAAAGACAGATGTTTTTAAGTCTTATAAAAGTTGGTAAGATATATGAAGACAATAAATACAAGATGGACAACGAGATGTTGCAAATCAAATTTGTCGAAGAAAGCCAAGGACAACATTGAAGATAAAAAGAAAGGTGGCTCATCTGCAAATATCCCAACTGCCTGATCAAATATCCCATCTGCTCCACCAATGTATTTATTGTAAATTTTTGGAGGTTGTTGTAAAGGTTTTTAGGTCAAATTTTGTAACCCTAGAATGATCAGTAGCTTGTTGCATTTCCTTGTATATAAAGGATTTTTCAAGATCATTCTAGGCATTGAGAATTTTAGGAGTTGAAAAGATGAAAATTCTGAAACCCTAACCCTCAGTCAGGGATTGTAAAATCTTGTATCATTTTATCAAAGAAATAGAGAAGAAGTACATGTTGCTTCTATTCTGTAAGCTTTGATTTAGAATATGATGTGTGCAATGTTTAAGGTTATGCTTAATACAGATCTCAAGTCTTTGTCTCTCCTGTGATTTTATTCAGTAAATTTTTAAGTCTCTCTAAGGTTTATATGTATGTGTTTAAGCTCTAAGTTCTGATCTAGTATTGGATTAAAAACTGCTTTGAGTTGGATGCATGTTTACTAAATCTATTTAGGGATTTTTCCTATAAGTAGAAAAGACTTGGAGTATTTTGTATTTATGTTTCAGGACCAATTATTCTTCAAACACCATTGTACTCATTCTGTCTTCTGATTTTCTACCGAATGAATAAGGCACTGGCCTGTGTTTTCCTATCTTATCTTTGTATGGAATGATTGAAATCTTGTAATTCAGAAAACATTAAATCATTACCAGTTATTTTAGTTTTATTTACTTTATATGTTGTTCTACCCAATGATGGAGAGTCAATGAATAATAGGTTGTTATTTAGTACTTTCTCACTATCATCTGTTGTAAGATCCAATATTGAGTAAGGAACAGAGTTAAATTTATTGGATCAGGTGCACCCGCCTTGGTTTTGCAGAGCCAGAAGTCAAGAGGGCAGCGTTGTCCCTATAGTTGGTCCAGTTGCCTATAGATTTCTCACATTTGGAACTAACCCATCCTTAATATCAGTCATAGGCATATTGGTATCCCATGGAGTGTAAAATCCTATCCAGGAACCAACACCCTACATTTACTTTTTGGTAGTAACATTTTTCAATATTTTTTCTAGCATAACTTATTGAAAATTTAGTGTTTCCAATAACTTCGAATTGCAATTTAGCTTATTTCTTGTAGATTATTTTTTGGGAAATTGATATATAGATTTTGTAGAAAAAGAAGAAGAATAAAAATACAACAAGTACAAGAAGTAGAAGAAAAAAAGCAAGAGAAAGAGCGGGAGAAGAAGCAAGAGAAAGATCAAGAAAAAGAGAAAGAGCAAGAGAAAAAGAAAGTGAAAGATAAAGATACATAATAAGAGAAAGAACCAGAACCAGAAACAAAAAGAAGCAACAAAAAAAAGAGGACAAAAAGAACAAGTTAATATTAAGGACAATACTTTTGTAAAGAGGGGGTAATATTATGTCCCTAACCTTATAATGTGTATTGTGTTATGACTAGTCAAAGTGTGGCTACCTTAGCTCTTAAATAAGTTACATAATTATTAGTATAATCATATATATGTATTTCGATCATCCTAGGAGTTATAGTTAACTATCTAAGTCATCCTAGGTAGTATCCAAGTCATAATATGGTATATATAGGAGGTATAAGTTAGTTCTCATGATCATGGTGAGTATTGAATTCTAATTAAAAACTCTTAGATGTATCCCCCTCAAAGTGAATTAGGAGGTTTCCCCCTTGAAGTGGTATATTATTATCAAATGTTTGTGAAATATTTTGTATTATAATAATCTTTAGCAAGATACATCATTACAAATAAATGACTCATTGTGTATCTATATTATCAAAGTCAATACTCTAAAACTATCTACAAACTTGTGTTATAAAACATGAAATCTAATAACTTGATATGTCATCAAGTCACTTGTTAGTGTTAACTGTGATGTTAGCACAATACAACGATATGGACAACAAGAATGAGATCCCTCTCTTGAAAAAGTGAAATCAACCACTTCCAAGGTTTCATAAGGTCGTGTCACAACCACATTTGACAATTCAATGGAAGACAATGTGAAAACTTACAAGGTGGGCCTTTGTTGGTTCTAAATAGTGCACTGGATTTGACAATTTGAACTCTCTTCATTGATAAGAACTTCTTTTTTGGTTTTTAAAGATTAATCTCGCAATCACAAAGATCTAAAAAATAAGAAACAATTTCTAAACTAATCTAGCTTAATCTAACCGTGAATTTAAAGAAAATGCAAAAGATTCAAGGGATGCAAGAGATCAAATGTAAACAAAAAGAAACTACTATGGATAATGGTTTTCCAAACACAATAAATGGCTCTTGAATCTAAATTTTACTTCAAATCCACAAATTAAGTAGTATGAACACACTGGATTGCAACATCACTTACTATTTTTTGTTCAAACAAGGAATTTCCAACCCTTATTACAAACAAAGATTTTTGGGCATTATTTTGGGTCAAAATGAACTCAAAACTGCAACTAAACTATCTAAAACTTCTTCTAATCTAAATAAGAATGATTAAACAACTCCTACATAAAGATTATTACAACAATAAGGCCTTATTTTTGCCAAAATTTCAAATTTTGGGATTTCATTGTTGTATGGGCAATGGAATTACTACTAACCAAAAACATGTTTCTAGAGTTTGTTGTTGCTTCCACTCCCATAATATTGAAGTTCACTAAGATCTCAGCTCTCAAGAAGTCAACTAACCCCATTGGCATCAAAATTGGCCTACATTCAACCTCTAAAAATAACAAAAATAGCAAAAAAAAGAAAAGTGACTGCAATTTCTAGGCACATTTCTTCTTGCTAGCTACTTAGAAAAATATTTGAACCTCCTTCAAAATGACTAAAATTACTCCCCCTTTCCATCTATAGATTAGCTACAAGTTCCCCCAAGGCATGAATGAAAGCATTAACTCTGCCACATTGACCTCATCAATGTATTTCAACATGACTTGTTGATTCTTCCTAAATGTTTTCAAATTCATATTTCCATCCTCAAATAGAGTAATCTCTTTTTTCATATTTCCCAATTAGTGCTTGACCCCAACCATCCAATTGATGGATTCCTTTGTGCATTCTCTAAAAATTATATCTTTGAATTCTTGTACATTGTCATCAAAGCTCATAATTAATGTTTGGTCTTGACTCCCAAAATGTGTGAGAAAGCTCCTTTACAAAATCTTTCACACACAATGTCAAAATATTTATGTTCTCGCCCTTCTCAAGTATGTTGTTCTTTAATTTTCTATATTTCTTAGCAATCATCTTTATTATTCTTAGTCATTCAACTTGAAAGACTATGCCTTAGGTTGAAAAATAGTTGCATTCAACAATTTATTCAGGCTTGTATTTTTTATTATCTTAAAAATTTGGTGGTAAACCTCCAACATCAACATTGTTTCTTGTATTCTAGTTTTGTTTTCACCTGTGATCATACGTTGTAAAATATTCATCTTATTTTCTATGGATTTATCCAAAATCAAAACTAATTTCTTATCATCACTTCTCCCGTCTCCACTATTTCTCTTCTTCATGTTAGGATTAAGTAATACTGAGAGGGGGGGTGAATCAGTATTACAACACTTCAATTTAAACTTAAACCAAATGCAAATAAACCATATGAATGCTGAAATGAGAAGAACATAAACACATAGCACATAATCATAACACCATTGTTTATTTTTGAGGAAACCCTGGCCAAGGGAAAACCCCGGTGGAGATGGTATCCACAACTATGCGCTATATAGAATCCATGTTAGGAGATCTAGCCATGTTAGGAGCTGAGTATTACATAGTACATTTCCTTGTTAGAGGAATAGAAACCCTGTTAGGGGTATACAAAAACCCTGTTAAAGGTATATTGAGCTTACAGCTCTTACAATCAATAATTTAGTAACAAAAGTGTTCTACAAAAGTGAACAATACAAGCATCTTCTATGCTTTGATAGTTCTAGTTATAGCTCTGTCAATCTATGATCTTGCATCTGCTATCAACCATTACTGATATCCCAAATTTGCATCCATATTTCATACATTTATTTCACTTATCTCTTCCACAAAACACTCTTTATTTATATCTATTTTGTCATCCATTCGACTCTCAAATACAACAAAAAACATTATAATTACTTATACAAATGATAAATATTGAGTTAAAAATCTTATATTATCAAAGTGTCAGAAATACACAATCTTCATCTGACTTGGCACGTTACCATTCCATCTAGCCTTCCCTTAATCATCGCGACTGTTCATATGCCATGTTTCGTTGTTCCTTTGTCTTTGCATACCTTTGTATTATTGTAACTTACTGATATCAATACCAAAACATGTGCAACCTTAACTGAAGGTCATACATATCCCAAAATTTCTTCCTCTAAATTTGCAAGCCATAATATATCATCTTTGCTGACCAAAACAATACTACAATATACTATAAATTTGATTATGTACTTAGTCATTTTCATGACTGTCTCCAACACTTATACTCACTTCATGCAATTACTATAACATAAGTGTTTCCATAAATGACAACCCTCAAGTGATTCATAGTGCTCTTAAAACACCACTTGCCAACAATCTCTCCCTTTGGCATTGACAGAAACACTTAGTGAAAAATAACTAAGTGTCCAAAACACTATCTTCCTTCTACTTTTTCGTTCCTATATACATATACATATTCTTCTTCTCTTTCTTCTCTTTTTTTTAATTTGCAATTTTCTTCTTCTCATTTTTCTTTTCTCTTCTTCTCCCCCTTTGACATCAATGGCAAAGGTACATACAAAAATGCAAAATTTCAAAAGTTTTTGATTTAGTGCTTGCTCACCAATTTTAGAATATCTTGGAAGGAATATTCCAAAGTCTTTACTTCATCATTCCATGACTTAATCAGCAGTTGACATGGATCAGTCCATTTAGTGCATAAGATGTAGTCTCTGCTGCCTTCAACTCAGTGGGTATAGAGTTCATTGACTCCTCAATATTTTCCATCTCAGTGAGATGAGCTTCAAGAGTTGATAGCTTAGGAGTGATTAAACTCCTTATCAAACCAAATCTTGCCACTACTCTCCCTTTCTTTGTATGAAAAACATTTATCTTATCCAAAATTTTGGATGTCTGCTTGTCCATGTCTGATATAGAATGTGAAGAGGTCTCACAACTTTCCATCATGTTGTCCAATGTAGTCTTGTCCTTAGCTATAATGCCATCAATATTCTTAATATGTCTAATAGGATTGATGCAATAACTATATACCTTTCTTCCTTGTGCAACACAATTTTTGGCTTTGATAGTAGTTGCTTTTAGAATGCCCAAGTCCCATGAGATAGACTGGCAGACTTCCTTCAACTTCTTTTCAAGGTATCTCTTCTCAGCTTTATCCTCCGCGATCTTCCACATTGACTCATAATGGTTGTCAAAGTTGTCCAGTGCCATGTTCAAGTTCTCAACATCATACTTTCCTTGAAATGTAAGAGGTGTAGGGAGCATTTTATTCATAGTCTCTACTGCCCTAGCAATCACCTTTACCTTCCTATCCCCCTTTTGTTCTAACCTTTCCTTTTCCTTAGCGAATTTCATGAAAGATAATCTCATTAGCTCATCTTCATCCATGCTTTCCACATCAGTGCTTACTGGTTTGGCCATACTTGCCAACAATAGGGTGGAGGAGGTGTTTGATTCTTGTTTAATCTCAACTCTTACCTCTTCTTCTTTTTCTACTCATATCTCTTCTTTATGTTCTTCCTCTTGTTGTTTTTCCTTCTCTTGTTCTTTCTCTTCCTATTTTTCTTTTATTTGTTCTTCCTCTTTCTATCCTTCCTCTTCTATTGTCATCGCACTATCCATATTTCCTTGGAAAGGATCATTTACATCAAGTGAGGTGTTAAGTGATATAGGCACACCAAAAACAAAGAAGTTTGGTTGCTTGTCAACTTCGCTTGCTTGTGTACTCTCCTCAACTATCTTAGAGCTTTCTCCCATTCCTAAAGGTGTAGGCTTGGTAGCTTTGGGAGGTGAAGACTTCTCAAGCATGTCACTCATAAGAATTTGATCCAATATCTTATGCATGTCTTCAATTACCTCATCATATTTCCTTGCCATTATCTTTACAAGTCTGGCCTTAGTTCTCAATAGAGGTTTCAGTTCTTTAATGATTCTCTCCCTTTCCTGTATAGACACTATAGGCAACATATCTTCAATGGCCTTATTTCTTATTGTTTCATCTTTAGTATGAGAATTTTTTTTTTTTGATTTCTAACTTTCTATACAAGTCTTTAGGAATATTGCCTTCAATCTCTTAAAAATTCTTCTTGTAATCTAAAAAGTGCTCAATCACTATATCTTCAATCACTAATTGATTTTCACAGTCATACCTCTCATAGTACTTATTTAGTGTCTTCAAATTTCCATCTTTTATTATTCTTTTATGTAGTATTTTGATATCTGGTTTCCATAGGTTTTCTGCCTTCTTTTGTTCTACTACTTCTTTCTTTTCTATCACCTTATCCTCTTTTCTTTTTGTCTCTACCTCAAGCTTTTGTTTCTTAGGGATAATAGGCCTATTTGATCTTGTAGATCTCCTAGGTGTGCTCGTAGGTGCATCTTCTTTTGCTACCTTCTCAGGGATGATTGATAAATCTATTATATCAGAAGTTGTACTTACTATCTTTTCCGCTTCAGAGGGAGGAGGTGCTTCAATTGCCATGCTGGAATATCCTTTTGACATCTTAGTTCTTACTTCCTTCAATTGTTCATTTGTAATTCCTACCTTTACTACTATGTCATCAACCATCTTTTCTATTTTCCTCTTTCTTGTCCCTTTATCTTGTTCTTCTCTAACCTTGGTTGACTTTTCCAAGTATGTTCCCCATCTTTCTTCAGATGTATTTATTCCAGCTTCTAAAACATGTTTAATTTTCATTATAATAACCTTAGCACTAACCTCATACCCCATAGGGTAGCACCATTTCTTCCTAGGCTCAACTGATTCAAAGCATACACAATCAGTTTCAACCGTGAAACAAATTTTGTCTTTGGATTTCTCAAATAACTCCTTAGGAATCATGTATCTCTCCTTCATTTTCCTTTGAAGGATCTTAATCATTGCAAACAATTCACCATCTACCCAGTCCTTCTTCTGTCTCCGGTAGCTTTCCGATATTTGTATACCAGTAGGTACACTATCCTTCCATGCTCTAGGGTGCATTTTGAGAAACTTGTGCTCAATGTGAATGTACATGTGAACTAGGAGTGAACCAAACCTGAATGCTTTTGACTTATCTTTCTTAATAATCCTCACATTCTCCAATAATTGTTGTGCTAGGATCTTGCATAGGTTATACTTTGTGTTTTCCTTTACCATTTTGTAAGCCATCATGATTACCCCTACTGATATAGAATTAGGACTGGTACTGTAGTATAACTTATATCCTAGTAGCATTGCTACCAATCTCACATCTTGCTAAAATATGTCATTCACAGTCATCGCTCTCTTGTCCCATTTGGAATGAGTTAGGTTTTCTACTTGTTTCTTGATGTTTTATTTGCCACTAGAAGGGCTCCAATGTTGTCTAACCTAGTTATTTCATGAATTAGCTAGCTACATATCTTTACAGGCTTCTCTCCTATCCAGATGAACTGATCATGGATTTTTCTTAGTATGATCTTGAACCCATTCAGTCTCGCAGAATTCATTTAGGAGGGTTAGCTTAATGATTGATTGGTCTTCCAAGTGTTTAAACTCTTCCTTAATTTTACCATCAGACTATCATTTCATCTATCTCCCTATAGATCTTTGCATCCCCTATGGTCTCATACTTACAATGAATGTAAGCCCTAATGTCTTCTACGTGTAACACACTGTATGGGGTTTTTGAACATGCTCCTTCCGGATCATCCTCACAAGACTTAAATGGGTGCCTCTTAAACTTGTACCTTGGTCTATCAATAACATCATATATGACAGGTGCATCCATATCTTCTGATAGATTATATGATCTAAATACCTTGAATATGATGAATTCTGGAACTTCTGCTTCAAACGGTCACACAATGTGGTTGCTAGGTGGCTGATGTGCTTCTTAAATCTAGTCTCCTTAGTCCCTACTTATCAAATGGTGAAGAAGTGATGTGCTTTAAGGTCTTTTATTCATCACAAGGTGAGTAAACACATTTATCATAGTTATCTCAACTTCGCACACTGTCCAGTCAAACATAAATCTCGGGCTCATAGGATATGAATCTCCAAGTGTTGTGATCATAGATATAGACTCCATAATGTCTATATATACCATATCTAAGCTTGAATGAGCTTATTCCACACAATCTAGGGCTAGATATAATTGATTATCTACATCCAATGCTCCCCCCAAGGCCATGCTCAGCCTTTTAGGTCAATGTAGCAATGTTAACATCTTGCGAAGACACAGTAGCATCTATTGTCTCTTCCTAAACCAATGCCTTATTGAAATCTTTTACCTTCCATATCTTCCCATCATCTTCATCTGTTGGTTTCTTGAAATGATTCTTGAACTCATCTATGTACTCATTAAGACTTTTACCACTGTCACAAATATTCTTCTTTATAACCACATGTGGTGGTCCTCTTCTATTGTCCATTCCATTATAGCTACAAAACTTTTCTATGTGTCCTAAGTTGTTGCATTTGAAACATGTAGGTGGTCTTCTATCCTAATTAACCTCCATCTTACAATACCTTGCAGTATGCCCAAGTTTATTGCATTTGTATCATGTGATCTTCGCTATTGATTCTTCTCTAATGTAATCTTGTTTTCTTCTTGATTGATAAGGTTTTCTACATTCTTCTTTCTTATGTCCATATGCATAATAGTTAAAACAATAACCAATAAAGGGTTTGAAAGGACCTTTACTTCTGCAATCTCTTTTCATGTGTCCAAGTTTGTTGCATCCAAAGCATATACCTCTGAAAGGTGTATCTAATCTTTAGGTTCTTCAAAAGTGGATCTATCTTCAATCTTCACTTCATGTGATTCTTTGTGAGTCTTAGAACATTCTCCATTGTATCCAATTCCAGTCATGTCTCCTTTAGGTTTCTGTCTCTCTCTTTATTCATCAATTTTATCACTGCTCATGTGTAACTTCTCAATGTGTAACTTGGATTGAGTGAGTTTAGCTTTAGTGATCTGATTGTATTTTTCCAATTCCAGGCATGTGTCCTTGTAGTGATCAATTTCTATCTGCATGTTCACTTCTTTTAGAGTCTCTTCAACTTTGTATCTTGCATCCTTTTCATGTTGAATCTATTTAATCATCAGAAGATTAATTTGTTCTTTTTCTTGCTCCAGCTTCTTTACCTGGTCTAATGTATCATTATCAGAATCCTCCTTGATCTTTTCCATAAGGTCTTGTCTCTGAATTCTTGAAAGTTCAAGTTGTTCCTTTAATTTCTTGATAAAACCTTCTGCTCTTCTTAATTTGAATCTCAAGTCTCCATTCTCATCTTTTTCTTTGTCCAGGTCATCAAGTGCTGCTACGAAGTTCTCTTCAAAACTTTTTGAATCCATTCTGATCTCCCTTAAGCTATTAGGCTTTCTCTCCAAGGTCCAATTGCTATGATACCAATTGTTAGGATTAAGTAATACTGAGAGGGGGGGTGAATCAGTATTACAACACTTCAATTTAAACTTAAACCAATTGCAAATAAACCATATGAATGTTGAAATGAAAAGAACATAAACACATAACTCATAACTCATAACACCATTGTTTTTTTTTAGGAAACCCTGGCCAAGGGAAAACCCTGGTGGGGATCGTACCCACAACAATGCACTAAAATATAGAATCCCTATTAGGAGATCTATCCTTGTTAGGAGCTGAGTATTACATAGTACATTTCCTTGTTAGAGGAATAGAAACCCTGTTAGGGGTATACAAAAACCCTGTTAAAGCTATACTGAGCTTACAACTCTTACAATCAATAATTTAGTAACAAAACTGTTCTACAAGAGTGAACAATACAAGCATCTTCTATGCTTTGATAGTTCTAGTTATAGCTTTTTCAATCTATGATCTTGCATCTGTTATCAACCATTATTGATATCCCAAATTCACATCAATATTTCATACATTCTTTCACTTATCGCTTCCACAAAATACTCTTTATTTATATTGATTTCGTCATCCAGTCAACTCTCAAATACAACACAAAACATTATAATTACTTATACAAATGATAAATACTGAGTCGATGGTCTTATATTACAAAAGTGTTAGCAATGTACAATCTTCATCTGACTTAGCACATTACCATTCCATCTAGCCTTCCCTTAATCATCGCGACTGTTCATATGCCCTGTTTCATTGTTCCTCTATCTTCGTATACCTTCATATTATTGTAACTTACTCATATCAATACCAAAACACGTGTGACCTTAACTAAAGTTAATACATATCCAAAAATGTCTTCCTCTAAGTTTGCAAGCCATAATATATCATATATCATCTTCGCTGACCAAAACAATATTGCAGTATACTGTAAATCTAATTATATACTTAGTCATTTTCATGACTGTGTCTCCAACACTTGTACTCACTTCATACGATCACTATAACATAAGTGTTGCCATAAATGATAACCCTCAAGTGATCCATAGTGCTCTCAAAAAATCACTTGACAACACTTCATTCTATACATGTTGGTAAAAAGGAGCTTGTCATAGAAAATAGACCTCCACAGTCGAGCTTGCTTGCAATCTAGAAGAGGGTGTTGAAGCATTGATTGTACCTACTAGTCGATAGATAAAACATTGATGTAGTGCAAGGCTGAGAGAATCCCCAAAGGAGATGTCCAAGCCCCCAGCTAAACAACCACATAAAGGAATCCATCAACAAAACAAGATCTGCAACAATCTGAATTCTTTATTCATAAAATAATTGATTACATGCAATGTGTCAAGTTGTAAGGATTTCCCGGTTACGACCAATTACAAAGAAAGTAATAGTTCTGTAAGATCCCTCAAGATCCAATTCAAACCCTTATAACCCTAGATAGCCAGATCTATAACAACAGGCTACAACAATCTGGTAGAAACATCCAACAAGATCTAAACTTGTGCTCGCAAGTCTCCAAGCAATCTTCTTATTCCTAAGCCTCAGCCACTAGCTCTGCTTACCAAGTTGCAGCTTCAAATTCCTAACTTGAATCTCTGCTCCTTTTCTCACTTCCCTCAACAACTACCCTAGACCTTTCTTAAATACACTTCTTCAGCCACAAGTTGGCTGGAAGAAAGAAATAACTCCTAAGCCCAAGTCGGCTCTCAAATAACCTTACAATTAAATAATTCTCCATGTCAGCCTCTAGATCTACCTAGGAGAATGAAACACAATCTACCCACATTAAATACACCAAGTCAGCCCACCAAATCTCCAAGAACTCCAGTCGGTAAGACAAACTACCAAGCGCAAGAAAACTACCGAGCATGCCAAGCATTACCGAGCAAGCATGTCGACTGAGCACCACAAGCATCGTCGACCATAGGTTTTTGCCAAGCACAATAATTTTTACCAAGTCATTCAGCGATTGAGCCCTTCAATGACCGAGCTCCTCGGTCAACACTACAACTGAGCAACACATAAACGCTCCAACATGCAAGATTTCCTACTTCCCAAGGATGCTCCTGCCTCAAACACCCCAGGTGCGAAAAGATGTTCTCAAAGGTAGGAAGAACATCTTACGGGATTCAAAACATAAACCTTGAACTGGTTCTTCACATACACATCCTCCAAGTCTTCAACACTCTTACCCTGAATCCACTTCTATTTTGTTTTCCTTCTCAGGTCTTTCCTAGACAAGCCACATATATGTTCTCCATACTGATCTCCAACCCTTTTGAGATCTATCTACTCAACTCGGCTTCCAAAACTCAGGTTCCTCCTACCAAGTGTTGCATCAAGAAAAGCCATCTGGAAAACTTCCTACCACCTTTCTCAATAGTAAACACATTCTTGACACAATCATGCATAACCATGCAATCATACTGCCAAGGTCTATCGAGAAATATGTGACAACTACTCATGTACATCTTATAACCAACCAGTCCTATAAGGATAAGGATCTCTCACCCTCTTCAAACCAAGTTTCTGAATTATCTCCATAACTACAAGGTTATCTATACTACCACCATCCACAATCACATTACAAAGTCTACCTCCTGACTTGCACCAAGTTCTGAACAAGTTACTCCTCTGACAAGGTTCCACCTTAGTACTGAGAAATGTTCTTCGAACTAGCAAGTTTTTTGACTCTACCTCAGGTTCATTTAGTATGTTCTCATTCATCACAATAGTTCTTCAATCACCAGCCTTCTGGGAACATTCATAAGCTCTATGTCCTTCTTTGCCACAACAAAAAAAATTACCCTTAAAAGCAACCTTACCTGTCCTCTTCCTCGACTCACCAGGTTTTGGTTCATCTTCAGCAGTCGACTTATCCTTCATCGAGTGATCTTGTTTCTCCTTCCCTTAAGAATTACCATGTTGTCTCCTCTTTGGCTTATCTTCTACCTTCAGGGCATACTAATAAGCATCCTCAACTGAACCAATCTTCAGCATACCAATCTCATCCTAAATATTGAATCTCAAGCCATTCACATACCGAGCTACCTTTTCCTTACCAAGTTCTCTGTGTCCAGACCAAATAGTCAACTTATAGAACTCCTCGATATAGTCTTCAACAGTCAATTCAAACTACTTCAAATTCTATAATTTCTTAAACAATTCAAGTTCATAGTCAGCAGGGATGAACTTATCTTTCAATTTCGCCACCATCAACCTCCACCAATTGATCTTCATTTCACCTTCATCTTCTCTTTCTCTCTGCAATTCTTTCCACCAAAGAGCAACATGTCCTTTCAACTTTGTCTTTGCTAACCTCACTCTAAGAGGATCTTCAATTTATTCAAGCTCAAAGAAGTCTTATAATTCACCAATCCAATCAATCAAGTCTTTAGGTCTCAAAGTACCAGAGAAGTTAGAAACTTCCATTCGGTAACCAACACTTAACCGAGTTCCATATATCTGCAACCGACCAGTTCTGCTTCATCAGATATGTCCCTCTAATTCATTCTTTCATCTCCACTAGATCCAACTGCTTCAAATTCTTCATCAACTTCCTCATAGCCATCCTCAATTCCCGCATTCCGAGGTACACCATCCATAGCCCTCATAATCTCAATGATCATGTCATTCTTCATCAATTTTATCTCAGATCTAAAATCAGCTTTAACCTTATTTGTAATCCTAGACTCTATAGTATCACAAAGATATGCAATCACCCTAGGGTCCAATCTTCTCGGAGGCATCTTCAAGATCTTTGAAAACCCAAGGCAAAAAACCACCAACCCAAGGTCCTAGTGCAAACTACCTCAACTTCAGCGATCTGTCCACACACTCAAAAAATTTAGACTCTGATACCACGTGACGCAGTGCAAGGCTGAGAGAATCCCCAAAGGATATGTCCAAGCCCCCAACTAAACAACCACATAAAGGAATCCAACAACAAAACAACATTTGTAAAAATCTGAATTCTTTATTCATAAAATAATTGATTATATGCAATGTGTCCAGCTGTAAGGCCTTCCCAATTATGACCAATTACAAAGAAAGTACTAGTTCTGCAAGATCCCTCAAGATCCAATTCATACCCTAACCCTAGCTACCCAAATTTGTAACAACAGGCTACAATAATCTAGTCGAAACATCCAACAAGATCTAAACTTGTGCTCGCAATTCACCAAGCAATCGTCTTGTTCCTAAGCCTCAGCCACTAGCTCTACTTACCAAGTCATAGCCTCAAATTCCTAACTTGAATCTCTACTCCTTTTCTGACTGCCCTCAACAGCTACCCCAGACCTTTCTTAAATACACTTCTTTAGCGACAAGTCAGCTGGAAGAAAGAAATAACTCCTAAGCCCAAGTCAAATCCTAAAATAAACAAACATTAAATGCAATACAAGTCGGCTCTCAAATAGCCTTAGAATTAAATAATTCTCCATGTCGGCCTCCATATCTACCTAGGAGAATTCCACACAAGCTACCCACATTAAATACATCAAGTCAGCCCAACAAATCTCCAAGAACTCTAGTCGATAAGCTAGACTACCAAGCGACAGAAAACTACCAAGAAAGCTAGGCATCGTCGAGCAAGCACATTGACTAAGCACCACAAGCATCACCGACCACAAGTTCTGCCAAGTACCAAAAGTTTTACTGAGTCCTTTAGCAACTGAGCCCTTCAATGACCGAGCTTGTTGGTCAACACTACAAACTAAGCAACATAGAAACACTCCAACATGCAAGATTGCCAACTTCCCAAGCATGCTCCTACATCAAACGTTTAAGTTCCTTGACCTGAGATTACAACTTTTTCTTTATGTTCACATCCTTTTGATCCTTTTGAAAATGTTTGTAATAGCCTAATGCAATAGGTTCTTACATTCCCCAATGGAGACTCCCAAATCTATTTCTTATATTTGCTAGTCTTCTTCTACCATATCCTCTTCAATTTTATCCATGAAGGAAAGTGTTATTTAGGCCTTCCTATTTCTCCTTGCACCAACAGATACTTGGGGTATCTTGCCAGCTTTCCTCCTTGGCTCTTCTACTCCAACAGTTTTATCTAGAATTGAGTAGTTATATATTTCTATGTTCATATGCATTTGATTCCTTCTATGTACTATTTGTGATTACCATAATAGAGTGGCCATTAATGTGGGTGGCATGTTAGCCATTTTTCCTGTTCCTACAAAAATCCCTTGAATCTGTCATATCCTCCTTCAGGTTTGAAGAAATAGGGTTTCAAAAAATCATTGTTTAAATCCTTAAACCCTACCTATTTCTATTCCTTCGTTATCTTTTTCGTGACTTAAGTTCCCTTTTCAACACATAGTGTAAGCATTAACTGTCAGGAGTGGATGCGTGTGTAAGTTAAAGCTTTTGTTGCTAAGTCACAAAATTTTTGATAAGTGGATTAATAATCATGGCGACCCAACAATGGTTATGTTTTTTCATCAGTCTCCAGCTCACAGACTTTTGTGGTGGTTAGTGAAATTCATGGAAACCTGGTGAGTGTGAAATCTTTTATCAATCACTAACTTGCAGTTTCTTCAAGTGACTTAGATGATTGTTTTGCAAGTTAGGAGGATCTTGCCACGTATCCATTTTCTAGATTAAATCTATGATGCTTACCAGCTCGTAGGGCATGAAGCATATTCTTTGATTTTCTAGCAAGTCACCAATAGAATGACAAGTGACAGTTACAAAAAAGAGGATTGAGAGTCAGTCGCCAGCTCGCCAAATGAAGTAGCAGTTAAATGACACAATCCATGAGCTGGCGATGAAGAAAAAGGGTAAATAAAAAGTGTTTCTCACTAAGTCATGGGTAAGAAGGCGGTTAGGAGAAAATTTTGGCAACTTGGCAAAAATGGTAAAAAATGCTAGTTGCAGACTCACTATGGTTAAGAAGGAATGATGAAAAATGTTGGCGAGTAAGCAAGGATTCTACAAAAGGAAAAAAGGGATATGAGAATAGTCAATCACTGTGTGACACATGACAGTTGGTGGGGCCAAGGTCAAAGTTTTGGGTGGAGATTAAAGAAAATTCAGATTAAGATGATCCAACGGTCAGCACATTCTCGCTATGAAAAGTTTCACGATGGATATTCTTCGCGGGATTGTGACTAGGTGACACTTGTCCCTACTGATGTCATGGTCTCTGGGCTAAAGGATGTTAAAGGTAAGATATTTTTTATTGTGTGGCAGGCGTAATGCCTTCAAGGAAAGTTGCAATATATTTACTGATCACGAGATCATGCCTTGCCGCCACATGTCCAGCCTGATGAAGATTTTAAAGCAGTGGGTCCTCAGTACCAGGTAATGTTGAGTTGTTCTTTTCTGATAGGTCATCGAGGAAGTGATGTAGAAAGTTAAGTTTTAAATCAAATGAAGGTTTTGTTTGATTTAATGAGAGCCACACGATGTGCCGAGAAAGGTGAAGATCAATGGCCATGTTTTAAACTTGAGTATTATCCATTGTCGGTCGATTATTTGAATTATTGAGAAGGGTTTTTCCAGCATGATTGAAGTCAGTGAGCCACAAATGGTGAACCAAATCAAATCTGATTTGTTCCAAGGACTATTGCAGGTAGAAATTGATGAGCAGGTGTTATGTGGCCGCTATGATTTGATTTGATTTCTTGGAGTCTCATTTCATTTTGATTGCAGAGGACTGCTTTCTTAAAGAAGGTAGCTAGGGTATGATGGTTGTTAGTGATTTTCATGCCCTAGTACACGGAGGTTTCTAAAATGGTCCTGGCATTAAATTTTTGGCTATGACAAGAATATTTTAATATGGTAATTGCAATTGGCCTGTGATGGTAAAACCAAAATTATAAATTAGATTTTATCTAATCTTTTAAGGTTCTCAGACCATCCTGTCTGCATTTACTTCTTATTGTTGTAGGTGGCTGAGGTTGTTGTTTTTCCTTGGCCAAATGATGAAATGTTCAAATCTTGGGAAGACAAGTATACCTTAGAAGAAACAAGGAAAGAAAAAATCCCCACTAATGCTGCAACATGTGGCACTTCCCCGGTTTCTTAAAAGCAACAAATTGCAAAAGACAAATTTGCTACAAAGGAACGATGAAGACGAAGACACCACTTGGTAGGAGCTAAAATGATTTTGGAATTTTTGCAAGAGCTTGGCAAGAAAATAAAAGGATATCATTGTAAAATTGCAACAATTCAATTATTTTGTACTGATGGTCTTTTGTCTTATCTGATGTGACACCTTTTTGTCATATTCCTAAATGATTAGAAGCTTTTTGCAATCCTTATTCTATAAAAGGATTTTCAAGATCATTTAGAAGGGTTGGAAAATTGAAAGAGCAAGTCATTGCATATTATTTTCAGTCAAGATTGTAGCAGACTGTAACTAGGCATTAATTGTTATAGAAATAGAAATATTTGAAGTTTTTAGCTATATTAGAGTGGTAAATACTTGAAGCAAAGTGTAAATAGAACATGATTCTTCATACTTAATATAAGTATCCAGATTCTTATCTCTCCATTGTGTTGATTTTCTGAGTTTTTAATTTGGTAATTCATTGCACAGAGTATCTATGTATATGTTGTTATTCCTTAGCTTTGATCTAGGATCAAATTAATAGACTTTGGATAGCGCATAGACTCTTAAGATTTACACAGGGATATTTGTAAGCAGTGAGGGTTTTGGTGGTTGTATTGATGACTTTGAATCTTTGACAGAAGTTGGTTCTTGTATTCTGCTTATGCATTAGGATATTTCCCACAGGATAAGGCACTGATAAGAAGCAAGTATTTTCTATACTAATGTATGTCTGGTGAAGTAGGGCTACATTCTTTTATTTTAAACAAATACCATATTGAACTCTTATCATATTATGGTTGTTGTTTTATATCTTACATGATAATGGAGGATCAATGAATGATTGGTTATCATTTCGTATTCTCTTATGATCATCTTCTTTGTAGAATCCAGAAAAGGAATTGTATTACGTTGTGTGTAAAGATGGATTAGGTATACCTTCCTTGGTTTTGCAGAACCTGAAGTCTAGAGGTCAGTCTTGTCCCTATAGTTGGTCCAGTAACCTTAAGATTTACCTTATATTTGGAACTAATCATTCTTTAAAATCAATCTGAGGTATTGATGGCTCTCAGAGCATAAACTCCTAACATTTTCAGGAACCAACATGGCCTATATGCACCCATACCAAAAATATCTCTCTGTGACACTACTTGCTCTTCTTTTCTAGTTAGGGATGTATCACAACTTGGAGGAGTAGCTCCATGTTTTGATGATAATGTATTCTATTGTTCCTCTTGTCTCGTGGGAGTATCATCTTTCCTTTTCTCTTCACTCCCTTCCTCTCGTTTATCAGTCTCCTACTAGATTTTCACTCTCTCAAGAGTGGCTTCCTTTTCCTACTCCAAAGGTGATCCTTGAGATTTTCTTCTTGAAGAAATATTGGAACTTTTATTTTGGGCCTATTACATTCATCTTCATCTTTAATGCCCATCTCTCATAATGTAAATCAACTTCATCCCAAGTATTGTTGTTTGGTGGCTCAAGGTTGGAAGAAGTATATTGTGGGGCTTCAACACTTGTTATGTTTGAGAGGTCCATCTGAAATAACTCATCTTCACCTAAGGAAACCTCTTATCCCTTCTCAATCTCTCCCTCTTCTTGTGCTTTCAGACCAACATCTGGATTTAATTCAATTTTATGTGCCTATGGGATGTTCTAATAGGGAGGTTCTAAAATAGTCTCCTCTTGTATAGAGCTAGGACAAGGTTTTTAGAGGTTCTCCTTTGATGTTGCCCCTTCTAGTATTGTAGCCTATGAACCAGAGGACCTTATAGTCATCCTCCTTTGTAAGGGGGTTGTATCATCTTCCATTGGCACCTTTACAACCTTGGGAAATGTTTGAGGAGAATCCTTCTTGTTCATCCATGTATGCTCTTTTAAATCTTTTTTCTTAGTCAAATAGACTAATTCGAAGGAGTTGGCTTTGATATTAATTGTTCGGCACATAGTTATATTGAAAGTGGAGTGGGAAAGTGAACAAAAGAACAAAAACCATTCAAACAAAAACTGTTTCAAAATTAAACTTTAAAATCACAATTACAACAACCATTCAACTACGTAATAGAATCAGTCATCCTTTAAGTTTGCTAATTGTGGACATTAATAAAACATAAATTGTGTTAATCGATGTTTATATTGCCTTTTTTAATGATTATTCATGTAATGGGTTGACCATTTTATTGAAGTGTTGACTTGTCTAATCAACTGTTGTATTCCCCTAAGTGTTGTCTTCTT
Source organism: Chamaecyparis obtusa (assembly GCA_027943335.1). Classification (NCBI taxonomy): domain Eukaryota; kingdom Viridiplantae; phylum Streptophyta; class Pinopsida; order Cupressales; family Cupressaceae; genus Chamaecyparis; species Chamaecyparis obtusa. Next base: position 189,570 of record BSBK01001473.1, on the reverse strand, counting down.
ATCTTGCCTTTTTATAACTTGCATTCGCTAACATTTGTAATTGTTGCTTTTATCTTCATCGTTGTCTTTAATGACTTAAACTTTGATTGTGATTGTGTTAATCCTTTTACATTCACTTGCAATAATTGATCATTTGTTTTGACTATTAAAATCTTAATGGCACAATCACTTCGTGTATTGTTTTAATGCTGTTGAGTTTTCTCAAAACATATCGCTTCATGTACATATTACCAATCTTCATCAACATTAGTTATTGTTAGTGTACTTATTTAATTTGCATTCAGGCTTCTAATTCTAATTTAATTGATTGAAATTTTTATCTATATGTATTGGACTTGTCCAATAAATCTATGGTTGAATTTTCTCATTGTGATTTTGTGCTTTATTTTATCCCTTAGATCCTGTTGGTTTTTACATGGTATTAGAGCCTTGCAGAGATATTTTTAAGCCTGTCATACAACTGAGTCGGTAGTTAACCCTGCTCCAAGTGGTCAAAGTAGTGGGCACGGTGGCAGTCTACACTCTGCACGATGGTCTACAACTTGGGGTTCTTTGTGCATTAGCCTCCTGATTTGAATGTCACACCTTGGGGCTTAAGCTCTCGTCCCTGAGCATTCCTCTCAGGTTGGCCCGAGGTCCTTCTCTATGCATTATAACCCTAATTGTGGCTTTGAAAATTTTTAATCACTATGTTACTGAATGGGAACTCATACTGTTGTCATCTATGTTTTGTCACTCATGTCAACATATGTTTCTGTGAGGAAAACAAGCTGGTTATCATAGTGTACAGATACTGTACGGATGTTTGAGATGTTGCGAAGACAAATGAGAGTTTAGGAGGGTGTTGTGATCTTATATCCCAGATCGCATCATGTAATGTTTCATATTGGATGAGTTACAGATGTTTTGGTGAAGACTGTGACAGTGAGAAATGACAAAGTTAGTCTTTGTGTTTTGTGTATAGCTTACAGGCGATATGGAATCAGTGTATGCGAACTTCAGAGATGAAAAATAGAGTATTGAAGAATGTTCTATGAACTACGCAAGGTATGGAAGGCATGATGGCTTCAACTGTGGCATGTGTTCTGGAGGTGATCTATTTGGAAGCTGACTATAGAGATGTAGCGTGTATGATGGATGGCGAACTTGAATTAAAGATGTTAGTCCTTAATTGTTGTAATGTAATCATTGTATACTGTTCTACATACCGTGTGTATCTTAGCAAATTTATGTAATTGTTTGTAATTAGGAAAGCCTTATGGGCCGACATGTTCATGACAATTGTAGTAAGGTATAAATGAAAGGTCTTTTCTTTCAAAAATATATGAATGAGAAGGAGATGATATAGAGAGATTGTAAAAGCTACGAGCTTGTGTCTGTTGTATGTAGAGCAAAGGTTTGTTGCTGGACTTCATTGGAACTGATCAAGCAAAGACAGTTGCTGCCAAACAGTTCAAAAAGATTGTGTATTTCTTCATATACACTTGTGTTATGAACAACAAGTTTTCAAGGTGGACTTAACCTTCTTTGGGCAGTGAGCCCTCCCTTTTGTTCTCGAATCCTAACAGGGTTTGTCCTCTAACAAGGACTATGTACTGTAATGTTTCAATAAGCTCCTAACAGGGATATATCTTATAACAAGGATAACTATACTCTCAGTACATCATTTGTAGGTGCTAATTCCTAGCAGATTTTTTACCTTTAGCAGGGTTTCCCCGACACCAAAACATTGTGTTATTGTGTTGGCATTCATTGAGTTCATTGGATCTGATATTGCTGCTACTTAAAGTTTAAAGTATAATATTCTATCATACAATTGATTCACCCCCCTCTTAGTTGTATTGTGGACTGTTATTCCTAACAATTGGTATCAGAGCAAGTGGTCCTTAGAGAGAAATCTTAACAGCTTGAGGTGATTCTGGAGATGGCATACTATGAGAAGGATAGTCTAAAATTTGATCCTGAAAACTTTGACAGTTGGAAGAACAAAATGTGAACTCACCTATTTTATTTGCGGATTGACTATTGGTTGATTACAAGGAACAAGGTAGCTATAAAGACCAAAGATGAATTGACAATAGCTACTGAGGATGAAAAGAAGATATTTTCACTTAACATGATTGCAAGAGAAGCACTGATCAGTGCACTCTCTAAAGGAGATTTTACTGAAGTTAAAGACTTGGACTCGACATACCTGATTTGGGAAAGATTAGAAGCACTATATGAGGGAGACAAGTATAACAAAAAAGCAAAGTTACAAAAGTGGAAGACAAAGATGGAGAAGCTACAAATGAATGAGGATGAAAGCATTAGGGCTTATGTCCAAAGGGTTATAGAAGCTGTAGTTGGAATCAGAAACTGTGGAGGCACTTATGATGAAGAAGTTATTGTGAAGATCCTCAGATCATTAACATCTGCTTACAATTTCAAGTATATGTCTATTCAAGAAACTATACCTTTGACTCTGCACTTTAGCAGAGAGATGTTGATTGCAAAGCTAACTACTTTTGAAGCTGCAAAATTAGGAGGTTGTACCTAAAGTTGAATCTACATTTAAGGCATCTACACACAAGAAATTGTTTGCACTTCCGAGCACCATCAATGAAGACCTAAAAGAAGAGGTTGGTGAGTATGCTGAGAAATGGGAACAAATAATGGCAGAAGAAAGAAAGATGGATGAACTTGTTGCACTGATTGCTAGAAGAGAAAAGAGAGATAAGGGCAAATTTGAAGGCAAGTTACCCTTGAAATGTTTTTCATGCAATAAGGTAGGTCATTTTGCATCTAGATGTCCTACAAGAGTTCCTAAGTAAAAACCTAATTTTACCAAGATTAAAAGGGACAAAGAATGTTATTATGCTAGTGAAGGCATTTCTGATGATGATGATTTAGATTATGAAGAGATCGGATTTGTTGCTATTAGAGATGAGCCAATGCATTAGGAAAAAGCTTTAGTATCTCATGTTGACAAGAAAACTGAATGGATAATAGACAATGGTTGTTCTCATCATATGACTGGAGATAAAAACAAGTTTGTTAAATTAGTAAAGTATGATGGTGGTGTTGTGAGGTTTGGAGACAATCTTTCTAAATCTATCATAGGAGTAGGATCTATTACCTTGGATGGAAAGACTAATACAGAAAATGTACTGCTTGTTGAAGGATTGAAACATAACTTGTTGAGTGTTGGACAGTTGATGGATAAAGAGTTTCAACTAAGTTTTGTTAATGGTAAATGTTTTATCAAAAGTAAGGCAGGTAAGCTGATTGCAACCCGTACTAAATCCAGAGGTAATGTATTTGAATTAAATTCATCTGGAGCCTCTTGTTTTGTTGCGAAGGTTGATGACAATTGGTTATGGCATAGGATATTTTGTCATGTTAATTTTGATAACATTGTAAAGGCAAGTATGACTAATGTAGTAAGAGATCTGTCGAAGATTGTGAAACCATCTAACACTATTTGCAGAGAGTGTGTCATGGGAAAATAGACTAGAAGCGGTTATAAAAGCAAAGCATATACATTAAGAGAGAAGTTGCAGCTGGTACACATAGACCTATGTGGACCTACAAGGACAAAATCATACTATGGTGAAAGGTATTTCATACTCTTTGTTGATGACTTTTCTAGAAGGATGTGGATTACTTATTTAAAGGAAAAATCAGAAGCATTTGATAAATTCAAGTTGTTCAAAGAAAAAGTAGAGAATGAATCAGGTTTAAAGATTAAGTGGCTAAGGTCAGACAAAGGTGGGGAGTTTACTTCAAATTTATTCAATTCATACTGCCAAGAGCATGGAATAAAGAGACAGACATCTGCTCCTAGGACTCCACAATAGAATGGGATAGCAGAGCGAAGAAACATGACTATACTTGTTGCTGCTAGGACAATGTTTCTTGAAGGAAATATATCTCATGTACATTGGAGAGAGGCCATTGGAACAATAGTGTATACATTGAACAGAATTCAAATCAGAGAAGGTACAAGTAAGACTCCTTATGAATTATGGTTTGATCATACTCCTACTCTAAAATATTTCAGAATATTTGGTAGTAAGTGTTACATCAAGAGAGATGATGAGATAGGAAAGTTTGATGCTGGAAGTGATGAAGGAAGTTTTCTTGGTTACTCTATTAAGAGAAATGCTTACAAATGTTTCAATCTGAGATTGAGGAAGATGAAATTGAAAGTAACAATGTAAGAATAGATGAAAAGTTTCAGATACAAGAAAGAATGTATGACAATAATCAGATTACAGAGATCAAAGAAGCTACTGATGTTGCAGAAGGAGAAGAACTTGTTGAGGCAAAAAGTGAAAAAGAGGCTCGTGATGTTGTCACAAGTGAGGCTACCGAGGTTCTTAAAACACTGAGGTATGTAAAGAATAACCATCCTGAAAATCAAATTATTGGCAATACCAATCAAGGAGTATTAACTAGATCAAAGGTTAGAGAAGAAATTTGTTTGATTTATCAAGTTGAACCAAAAACTACAGATGAAGCATGTAGAGATGAATCTTGGATAAATTCTATGAAGGAAGAGTTAGATCAAATAAAGAAGAATAGCACTTGGAAATTGGTTCCTAGACCTAAAAACAAAAATGTAATAGGAAAAAAATGGGTTTTTAGAAACAAAATGAATGAAGAAGGAATTGTTGTAAGAAACAAAGCAAGACTAGTATGTAAAGAATATTCACAGCAAGAAGGTGTAGACTTTGAAGAAACATTTTCTCTTGTTGCTAGAATAGAGGTAGTAAGATTGTTCTTGGCTTATGTTGCACATAAGAACTTCAAGGTGTATCAGATGGATGTGAAATCTACATTTCTGAATGGGGATCTTGAAGAAGAAGTATATATAGAACAACCTAATGGGTTTCCTCTATGCAAAGATAGAGACATGGTGTGCAAGTTGAAGAAAGCTTTGTATGGGCTGGAGCAAGCTCCAAGGGCTTGGTATGCAAGGTTATACAAGTACCTACTTCGGCTTGGATTCAGAAAAGGTAATGCGAACAATAATTTATATTTAAGAACTAGTGAAGATGGAATCTTGATAATAGAAGTCTTTGTTGATGATATTATCTTTGGAGGTAATGATGATCTATGTAAGAAAGTTTATAAGGAAATGGAAAGTTAATTTGAGATGTCCATGATAGGTGAAATAAAATTTTTTGTTGGATTGCAAATAACCCAGAATGAGAATGGTATCTTTATTTCTCAGACTAAGTATCTCAAATAAATGCTAAATAAGTTTGGAATGGAAGATTGTAAACCAGTAGGAACACACATGGTGACTGGAAATAAGATAACAATTGATGATGAATCAAAGTGTGTTTTTCAGACCTTGTACAGATCAATGGTTAGAGGATTACAATATCTGACCCACACCAGACCAGATATTGCTAATGTTGTTGGAATTGTGGCTAGATATCAGGCAGAACCCAAAGAAACACACCTAGCTGATGTAAAAAGGATATTGAGATATTTGAAAGGAACCATAGACTATGGCTTATGGTATGATAGAAATGATAGCTTTGAACTTCATGCTTATATTGATGTTGATTGGGTAGAAAATATTGATGATAGAAAGACTACTAGTGGTGGTGCATTTTTCCTTGGGAAAAAGTTGGTTTCTTGGCTAAGTAAGAAATAAGATTGTCTAACACAATCTACTGCTAAATCAGAGTATGTTGTTGCTACCATAAATTGCACTCAAATTGTTTGGATGAAACAAATGCTGACAAACATTAGAATAACTTTTGATTAGCCTGTGGTTATCCATTGTGATAATACCAGTACAGTGAATATGTCAAAGAATCTGGTGATGCACTCTAAGACTAAAAATATTTCTATCAAATATCACTTCTTAAGAGACAAGGTGGTAGAGAAGGAATAAAATTAAAATATATTAGTACAAAAGAGAAGATTGCAGACATCTTCACAAAGCCACTGTCAAAAGATACCTTGGAATATCTCAAAGGTATGCTAGGGGTTCAAGCCCCTCCTAGTCAGAATTAAATGATGCAGAGATGCATCAGTCTAGAGGTTTTCAGAGCCTTATCATAATCTGGACTGGATGTAGGGATCTACTCCTCAGGGGGAGTGATCGTGGAAGAAAGATGTTGGAAAGCAGTTGATGACTCATGACACCCTTTTCCATTGTTGTCAAAGGGGGAGTGTTTCTATGAGAAAATCCATACTGTATGGGGAGATTGTTTGGTAGCAGAACTTTGGATTGATATAACTTTGGGATGATGGATTTTCCCATATGTTGACATCAATGCCAAAGGGGGAGATTGTTGGATATTCCTAATGCATGGGGAGGTGATTGAGACATTTAATATGTTTAATCACTATGTTACTGAATGGGCACTCATAATGTTGTCATCTATGTTTTGTCACTGATGTCAACATATGTTTATGTGAGGAAACCAGGTTGGTTATCACAGCATACGGACACTATATGGATGTTTCAAATGTTGCAAAGACAGATGAGAGTTAAGGAGGGTGTTGTGATCTTATATCCCGGATCGCATCATGTAATGTTTCATATTGGATGAGTTATAGATGTTTTGGTGAAGATTGTGATAGTGAGAAATGACAGAGTTAGTCTCTGTATTTTGTGTATAGCTTACAGGCGATATGGAATCAGTGTATGCGAACTTCAAATATGAAAGACATAGTATTCAAGAATGTTCTATGAACTACGCAAGGTACAAAAGGCATGATGACATCAGCTGTGGTGTGTGTTCTGGAGGTGACCTATTTGGAATCCGACTACAGAGATGTAGCGTGTATGATGGATGGTGAACTTGAATTAAGGATGTCGGTCCTTAATTGTTGTAATGTAATCATTGTATACTTGTTCTAGATACCATGTGTATCTTAGCAAGGGTTTATGTAACTGTTTGTAATTAGGAAAGCCTCATGGGCCGACCTATTCATGAGAATTATAATAAGGTATAAATGAAAGGTCTTTTCTTTGGAAAAGATATGGATGAGAAGGAGATGATATAGAGAGGTTGTGAAAGCTGGGAGCTTGTGTCTATTGTATGTAGAGTAGAGGTTTGTTGGTGGAATTCATTGGAACTGATCAAGCAAAGAGAGTTGATGCTGAACAGTTCAAAAAGATTGTGTATTTCTTCATATACACTTGTGTTGCAAATAGTGAGTTCTGAAGGTGGACTTAACCTTCTTTAGGCAGTGAGCCTTGGGTGGTGAGCCCTCCCTTTTGTTCTTGACTCCTAATAGGGTATGTCCTCTAACAAGGACTATGTACTGTAATGTTTCAATAAGCTCCTAACAGGGCTATATCTTCTAACAAGGATAACTAAAATCTCAGTACATCATTTCTGGGTGCTAATTCATACCGAGGTTTTTATCTTTAACAAGGTTTCCTCGACACCAAAACGTTGTGTTATTGTGTTGGCATTCGTTGTGTTCATTGGATTTGATGTTGCTACTACTTAAAGTTTAAAGTTTAATAATCTTTCATACAATTGATTCACGCCCCCTCTTAGTTGTATTGTGGACTGTTATTCCTAACAAAACACTCCTATAAATTGTCAAAAATAAGGGGAGAAGATAATCAAGGTGGTGTTGTGTCTTTTCTATTTTTCACACTTCCTCACAGAGTGCTCTTAATTTTTCCATTCTACAAGCAACAATCTAAGTCAATCAGCACGGATCCTAATGTGACTATAGAACCTCTAACACATTTCAATTATCATGATTGGAAGTTAAAAGTCATTCTTGTACTAAAGAATAAAGGTGTATATAGAGAAACAATGGGAACAAAAAAATAACCTAATGCAACTAAGGACAACGAAAAAATTTTCAATAAGTGTGACCAAGCATTTGGATTTCTATGTTTAAATTTATCTCCTGGATTAATATTTCATGTTGAAAATTTGAAAACACCCAACCAAGTTTGGGAAGCTCTCAAAACACTATTTGGGACAATTGATGAACTTAGAAGTCATGAGTTGGAAAATCAACTCCTAGGTCTTAGTACTAGTTTTTCAACTTTAGAGGACTTCTTCACTAAATTTAAATCTTTCAACTTGCAGTGAAAACATTGTGGAATTGACAAGAAAGAGGATCAATTAATTTTTTATGTACTTTCCAAAGTAGGTTATGAATTTTTTGAGTTTGTCTCTACCTTCTATTCTACTAAAAGAGCCATTGGTACCTCATGGTCTATGTCGTCACTTGATAACTTTATTATTAATCTTACAAGAGAAATAAAAAAGTTAATTCAAATGGGTACTTTGAAATCTACTAAGACACAAGCTCTAATTGCAAAAAATGAAAAGCATCAAAAAACTAAAGGAGATAAAAAGATTACTAAAAATGACAAAGAAGGGAAGAAAGAAGACATAATTGATAACTTCAAAAAGGATAACTTGTGTCAACAAAGTAAACCAATTATTGAGAGAGTTAAATGTTCCTTTTGTAACAAAACTGATCATGAAAAGCATCAATGCATGAAAAAAAAAATTGAGCACCTCACTTTTCTACTCAAAAATAATAATATTAAGATAACTGATTTTGTCAAAGCATTTTCTTCAAATCAGGAAATTACTAAGGACAAAGACAAATTGAAAGGTGAGGTTTTAGTTTCTCAAGCAATACCAGATTCTGGTGCTACACACCATATGGGCTCTCATTTAGATCATGATTCCAGTCCTCATAATTCAGATAAATTAGCAGATGACAGTCATATTTATGCAAATTCATCAATAGCATCATCATCTTTTGAGAAGGTCATATAGGCTTCTTCTCTTATCTCATTTTTGGAGAATATTTTTCTTCCCATTAGGTTTTATATCTTTCTCCTTTTATGAGAGATTGCATTGTACATGAATATCTCACAAGGTTTGTAGTCTGTACCTATTTTTTATCTTTTCCTCCTAAGTTATGCTTAAGGGGGGGTGTTAGTGTAATTATTCAATTCCATTCACATTTGACACTTGTCTATGTTAGAGTAATAAAGTGTTTGCTTATTAATTAAATCATGTTTGATTTAATTATTAAGTCACTTATTATCTCTTTCTACTTAAGCTAAACTTTAGGCATATAATAATTAATTATTTTATTAATTATTATTGTGCAACCCAAGTTTTATCTTTTTAGGTTTTCAGATTTCCTTTTATAAGGATTGATCTCCTTTATTTTCATAATAGATTGTAACAAATTATTTCATTATTGAATTACAACTTTTGTTTTTTCACATCAAGAATGATTTCTACTCTCTCGTGGATCAATGTGTTTAGGCCTCCATAGCTTCTTGCTTCTTCTCTCTCTTTCTGTGACAAGTGTTTGCATGCAGGTGTTCTTGGGAGTTGTGGTTTGTTTACTCATTAACTCCAATATGGTATCAGAGCTTCAAATTTGATTGCCCCTGTCCTCTTCTTGAGAGTTTTGGTTGTGCTCGTCAAATCTAAATTTTTTAGAGAGTTTTTTGTCAGATCTAGGGGACCTTTTTTTCTAGTCACCTTGGGCTCAAACGGACCTCACCATTGTGTTCAAAGAGCCTAAGAACCCCCAGATCCATATAAAATTTGTCCAATTTGGACAAATTTAGAATTTGAGACAAATGTTTTTTTGCAACTGACCCTGGCACGGATCCAGAGGCACTTTGGGCCCAAACAGACCTCGCCATTGATCTAGCAGCGCCCAAAAACCCCCAAATCCATATAAGACACCCAATTCGGACACCTTTGCATTTTGGGGCATTTTTTCATACCAAACAAGTTGGCACGCTTCTCGAGGCAAAATTTGTACGAACTGGCATGCTTCCCATGATAGAATTATTTGTCTTGGCACAAAAATCAATGCAAAAGTTTAACTGACTCGCAAATCAAGATAAATTTTGGCATGCAAATTGAGGCAAAAATCTATACACCCTAGCACAAATCTCGAGACGCGCATGTGATTTTGGAAAAAAAAAAAAATTTGGCCGATGACAGTCATTTGGCCATCAAATTTAAGCATGTCATTTGATGATGTCAGCATGCATCATCATCATTTGCACGATTTTTGGGCCCTCCAGCGCAGCAATTGGTATTTTGCTCATAACTTAAGCATACAATGTCGAAATTGGACAAACGAGATATAGTCGGAAAGCTGGTTCCAAACTCTATCCAAATCTGGAGGTTTGAATTTCTGATTTTTCTTTTTTGATGGTGTTTTTTACTGTCAAAGCCAAATGTTCATTTTTGCACTTCAGGAGCTCTATCTTGCACATCCGAACTCCGTTTTGGGAAAACAATATGTCATTGGGAAGCTTGTTCTAAGAGCTTTCTAATGTTGTGAGTTTTTTTTTCTAGATTCTGCTCCAAGTACATTTTATTCAATTTTTTTGCATTTTTGCAATATGGTGGATATCTTGGATGTTTCAGGTCATGGGATCTCTTCCCTTTGAAGGATGACTCATCTTAGGTTGTTCTTTTGTTTCAGCAGCCTTCGCTTTTCTTTGAGCAGTGTATACTTCACTTTTGTAGCATTTCTTTTATGTACACACACTGAGATAAAGTGTCATTCTATTGCATATATGAGATTTTTGCACATGTTCGTGCTCTATGTACTTGCACTTCATTATAAAGTGTCGGAGGGGTTTGATGTTTGCATTTGTTTGTCCTGTACTTTTGTCATGTGAGCATTCCTCCAACGACATTAGCCTCAGGCATCTCTATTTGTACTCTCTTTGTAGTTCATATTGGACGATCTATTCAGTGTACATGTCATTACTCCCTTGTCAACATTATGGGGGTGGGGGGAAAGGAGGCGGGTTTCTACTGCTTCCTTGGTTTGATAGTGTGAGCTATGTATTCAGTATTTGATTCTATGTACTAGGCGGATCTAGTGGATGGGTACCTATGCATTCCGGTCAGATGGATCATTTACCATATGGACACTCTTTTCTTTCCTATTTCTTGGATGCACTCTTTCAGCTTTGATTGATCAACTCTTCAGACTTTTGGTGTTTTTATGCCATTTGTATTTTCGAGTTCAGGTGTTTGCCTTTGTTTGCCTCCTAATTCGAGTAGTGTCATTTGAGAGCACTCATGCAGATTACAGTATTATGTATCTTCGACTTCAGTTGTTTGCCTTTGTTCGCCTCCTGATTCGAGTAGTGTCATTTGAGGGCACTCATGCAAATTACAGTCTTCTCTACCTGGTCATATTTCAGTAGAGGATCTTCAGATCATCAGTTACTTCTTGATAGAGTTTGCAACTTCTTGCTTCAGTGATATTGTACATGTTCATCTTTGTTCCTATTTTCTAGAACATTCCTAGTTTTGGAGGCTTCTTCAATCCTTCAGACTAGTCTTTGTCTCTTTTTTTAGTAGAGTTTTTCCCATGTGGTTTTCTCTATTTCTCCGCTTTATAGAGACTCTCTTTTGTACTTGGGTACCTGATCAGGCCTTTTGTTGTCAGGAACCATATGCTTTCAATTGTTCTTTCTAGGTTTTTAGCCTCTCCCAAAGTTTATCTTAAGGGGGTGTTAGAGTAATAAAGTGTTTTCTTATTAATTAAATCGTGTTTGATTTAATTATTAAGTCACTTATTATCTCTTCCTACTTAAGCTAAACTTTAAACATAATAATTAATTGCTTTATTAATTATTATTGTGCAACCTAGGTTTTACCTTTTTAAGTTTTCAGATCTCCTTTTATAAAGATTGATCTCCTTTATTTTCATAACAGATTGTAACAAATTATTTCATTATTGAATTGCAACTTTTGATTTTACACATCAAGAATGATTTCTCCTCTCTTGTGGATCAATGCGTTCAAGCCTCCATAGCTTCTTGGTTCTTCTCTCTTTCTGTGATAGGAGTTTGCATGCAAGTGTTCTTAGGAGCTGTGGGTTGTTTACTCATCAACTCCAATAGTCTACACAAGTCATCATCCTTTAGCAGTCTACTAAAAATGTGTCAATTTCATTTCAACACATCATCCTAGTTTCTTAGGCAATTTTGCCTCCACTCCAATTCATTTGTCCTTTCGTGGTTGGACTTGGTTGAACTTTCCGCCTATATGTACTCGACTTCTCCAATGAATCTATGGTCAACTTTGCTCATTGTGATTTTGTGCTTTATTTTATCTCTTAGATCTTGTTGGTTTTTACAACTATGGATTGATCAATCACATAAATCATGTCGTTTTGAATGGATCGGTGAATGTTGTTATTTCATTTTTCATGGCCACTGCTCCTTATTCTATCTCATCAATAACAAACCTTTTCAACACAAAGCCATCAAACTACCAAAATATATTGTTGCATCTAATAGACTCCACCCCTAACAAAGCTAAACATCTAATATAATAGTAGAAATAATCAAAATGATGCACCTCATATTGAAAGAAATGGGCAAAATACAAGACAAAAATTTAAACTATAGATTCACTAGAGGTACTTTACATCATTGTCAAGTTATCCATCATCTTACATTATATAAGCATCCTCTTTTTATGGTTTTTAATTATAAAAAGCAACATAATAAAGGTGTTGGTTCTTGCAAAGAAACACCAAAAAGACTAATTACAAGAAGGTCCAGCATAAACCATTAACAACAAACTAGCCGCATAACTAGTAATCCACATCGAAGATGGGTAGACAACTCACCCATAGCATGGGGAGGAGAATGAGAGACTTCCAGACAATTTTTTCTACACTTTCAAACCACTATACAATCACTAAAACCTCCACCACAAGGGATTGCAAGTGGTGGGGCTGACTTTGAGAGATTGTTAGCAGTAGGGGCAAAGTGTTGGCAAAGTTGCACATTGTCAGCCAAAGGTTGGAGCATGTCAAGAGCAACAGACTGAGAATGATCCACGCAACCACAAGGGGTCGCACCAACAATAAGAGGTGGAGTAAGGCCTATTGGGTCCAAGGAGGCCAAATTTGCAACAAGAGTGTCATTCTGAAGGGAGTCATCATCATAAAATGAGTCATTAAGAGCCTGTTAAGAGTCATCAAAGAAAGAATCAGAAGCTTGGGCAATCAAATGATCATCCTTCACATCCTTCCACCGAGTGGTAGCACCTTTACAATGCAAGAGGGAACAATTTGTTGCAAAGTGACAAGTTGAAAAGCACTGATGACATCGAAAGGGGAGGCACTCATAATCCAACAATTGAGTATGTGAGATAAATCTACACAAAGGAGTATTAAAAAATTATAAAACTAGAGAATGAGAGAAGCATTACTCACGGGATGACACCTTGGGAGCTCATTGTAGTCATGGAGGCATCCTTGTCAACTTTCGTTGTCTAAGCTAAGAGGCGTATTTCCTTTACTAACATCAAGGTATATTTTCATAGAAGAGACCTAAAAATTTACATACTAATCTTCCAAACCTTTTACATATATAAGCAAATTAGTGAGTCTCCCACTCTTGTAAATTGATTTGTGATTTTTTATAATTTCAAAGAAAAAAATTGCATGCATAATAAAACATAACTTTTAACCAACACTTGTTTTGATATGATTTCTAAAAGATGTTGATCTTCACAATTTTACAAATCTTTTAATTAAATTCAACAGCCTAACAAGGGGTTTAACCATTACATAACCACAACCTGAAGGCGTGAAGGAGAACTTTTACAAGTAGAGGCCATTAACAACTTACTAACAACACATTAACAGTAAAGGTGTTGGCAAAACAAAATATAACCAGTAAACTAGTGTAAAGGCTAGTGTCTCTCCTAAAGAGTGTGAGGGCAGCTCACTCACCCCTTGTGCAGAAGAATGTGAGTTTGAAGAACATTTTTCCTATGTCATCGAACAACCGTCTAGGTGACGTTGTCCTTAAGATCCCCACAACAAGTGGAGGTAGCTAATGAAACTCCATTTGGGCAACTATTAGCACAAGGGTGGAGTGTTGAGAAAGTTGTGCATTCTCAACTAGAGATTGGAGCAAAGTAGGAGCAGCAATCATAGAAGGGTCCTCACGACTAGAGGAGGGTGCACTAGTAGTAGCAAGAGTGATTTTTACCCAATTTATAGCAAGAGCATCACCCAAATTTATAGTAGGAGCCTCATCCTCATCATTAACTTGTGATTCATTGTCAAAGGAAGCATTAGAAGGTGGGAAAGTCAAATGTTCTTAGTTAACATATTTCCACCAATTGGTTAGGCCTTTACGTTGCAAGAAAGAATAATCAATTGCCAAGTGACTAGTAGAGAAACATCGACAACATCAAAATGGGATACCCTCATAATCAACCACTTGAGTCCTTGGCCTACCCCCCACATTGAAAATTTTGTTTCATAATGCAACCCATTTCAAGAAAATGATGGTTGTTGAATCTATTTTACTCATACACAAAGATAGGAGAAACTAAAAGTAGACATCCAATAAGTAGGCATCACTTGTCACTTTCAATTACTTTTAAGTCCATTGAATGGATAGTAGATTAAGAACAAAACTTCCTTATGAAGAAATGCCACAAGAATACATCCCTTGTCTCCCTATCATTCAAAACAAAACTCACTCTGAAGAAAAGAAAATTGATGTCTTTACACTTGTCTTCTAGCGTATAAAAACATAGAAACTTAAAATGTTTTAAAATTATTACAAGTACCCCCCTTTCTTAAACCAAGAACATGTGAACAAATGGGTGTGCAATTGTGTATGTGCCAAGGTTGTATACATGAAATGTGAGTGAACCTATAAAAGAGGGCAAGAATGCATTGTGTACTCATAGAGTTGCATGTAGGTCCATGCAAGTACATGCATTCAGCTCATGTGTGGCATTGCACATGTAAAAGATGAAGGTTTGCATTGGTGTGAAAGTGCACATTGCAGACACATGCAAGTGCACCCATGCACATAATCTGAGCAAAGCATGGGCACAAAGACATGTAAGATGAACCACCAACTATATCTTGTATGCGTGTACTTGTGTTCGTGTATGCCCCCACTCATGTGTTTGCATGTAAATCATGATTTTCCCTTAAATAGGCATTAATCTTTGTAAACAAAACTAAAATTATATTATAATTTTTTCCTAATAATTATGCACAATATTGATCTGTTCTATGTAAGATGTACATGCCTTGGCCATGTCCAAGGCTTCTAAACAAAAAAATTATGTATAATCAATCTACAAATTTAAATAAAACGGTTATTAAACGGAAACTTATCAAAATATATTATAATTGTTAATTAAATAAATAACATTTACAAAAATATTAAAAAATATAGAAAGCTATGCGTAAAAGAACAATATAAATTGTTATTTTAAATAAGCAAAGGGAAGAATATCAACCTAAATAGGTGGTTCAATGATTATAACAGACATTAATTATATTGTCAATGATATTAGACTTCAACATATCTAGTGTTTGACTAATGCTTCCACAATTGAATATCTCAAGCTGATTTAACTAGTCTAAAAAAAAAACACTATAATTTACACTTTGCCAATACCTTCTAAATTGTAAACCTTTCCCATTCTTAAAATATTGCACTACACCATGACTTCTTACAAAAGTTTGGGCTTATCAAGTTCAATTAATACAATAAAGTTGCAACCGATTCTATTTTAAAGTAGAGCACAATAAACATTTTGAAAACCAAATTTGAAACTAATTTAAGACATTCAAACTTAAATTTTCAGGATGTTAACAAAATATTGCAATTTAATTATGATATAATAATAATGTTTTCTTAGACATTATATTAAATCATTAGATGGCTTAACCGATTTGTTTTGAATACTACTCTATAAAATAATGATTGAAGAAATAGTACCAACATCGTGGGAACTTATATTCCCTTGATTGCTATATGTAAAAACAATTTAGCGTTCAAATAGCTACACATATATTGTTGATGACAATAATCATCTTCTAGACGTTTGCATCACATCCCTACCATATGTACCAATAAGAAGAGCTTCTGCTCGACCTGTATATAAAAAGCATCAAATATTATTCTAACTGGAAAAAAAGTCTTCCTTTAAATTCTGTAAATCAAAAAGATATGAAATTGGTCTGAATCCACATTCTTGCCAATTGTTTCTTCTACACAATATAATTCATTGTTCATAGTTTATAGATCTCTAATAACCCATTTAAGTAAACAAGTACCATTAATTCATTTAACATGCTACTTCGTATGCTTAATGTCTTAGTACATGTTTACAAATTATTAAATAAAAATAGAATTGCATAACACTTGGAATAATGTTCTCAAGTAATATATTGTACTATTCATTCTCTTGCTCGATGCTAAGATAAACATTTCAATGTAATCTGAAGGTGGAGGAAAAGAAGACTTGCATGCATTGTGGAAGTATTGTTATCATGTTTTGGGCAAAACGATTAATGTTGAACAACCAAGATCTCATGTATGCTTTGTCTAATGTCAAGGCAAGGTACTTACACGAGGGTGAGAACAAATTTCCTTCACATACCTGAAAAAGGTGTTGATTCCAGTCCAAATAAGGTAGAATAATATGATCTAGTGAGGAATCAAGAAAGGGCTGACGGGAAGGTTCCTAATTTGAGTTCTAATGCTTCACCGATAGAGGCAACTATTGCAAGTGAAAATCAATATAAATAATTAGAAGAATATGTGTTTTCTAGAGACGTACCAGCACAACATTCTCATAAGAGACCACACATTGGCAACTCAAACCCCATTGGAAGACTCTTTAGTGTGCAAGGTCAATAAGTAGTTGATGCAGTGATTGCACACTCTTTTGTGCAAATGGCATATTGTTTAATGTTTCTTGCTCACCTTTCTTTGGAGAGATTATCCAAACTATCAAAAATGGATCCCCTAGGTATAAACAACTTGGGCCTAAAAAGATTGGCACTACTCTAATAGATAAAGAAAAAAATCAATTAGAGTAAGAAATTGCACTAATGAAAAGAGTGTGGGTTGCAAAAGAATGCAATATTGCGATGATGGATGGACAGATCCAAGAAATTGGCAACTACTTAATATCATGGCAGCATTAAACAAAGGACCTTATATTTTGAAGGCAATACATGATTTAGGGAAAGATTAAAAATTATGATGCAAATGAGGAGATGGGGGCATCAAATTTAGTCCAATTTGTTGCTGATGTTACCCCTGTTTGGAAAGTAGCCAGTTTGTTGGTGAAGAAAAAAATAAAGCATATATTTTGGAGTGCATTCAATAAATAATGCACTCCATGATATTGGCAAGTTCCTGTGGATTTAAGATCTCATAAAAAAGGGCAGAAAAATACAGATGTTCATATGTAAACAGCAGCACCACACACAAACCGTTTTTCAAAAATTTGCCGTGGAACTTCTGAAACCTACCAATGCATGATTTGCATCTTAGAATATTCTTCTTAATCGTCTTTGTGATGTCAAAGGAGCTTTGTGTTCCACCGTAGTTAGTGATCCATAGGCAGCTGATGTTAAATTTATTGTGGACTTTATTAGGCCCATATGTGAGGTGATTAAGTTTGCGACCTTGGACAAACCATGTCTGGAGAAATTTATTAAAAAATAGACTCCACATGTGAAAGAGTCAAGAAATTTAAAGATGCAAAAGATCTTGCTTTATTTTCTTCGATAGAAGAAAAGTTACATGCATTATGGAACAAACTAAACACGCCCCTTCATTGTGTTGCCTATTCCTGATATCCTAAATGACATAATACACGAGACCAATAAGACGACTCCATATAAAACATAGAGGTAATGGCCTTTGGCCTAGAATTAAAAATATTTATTGTTGAGGTGAGGATGCCTCAGTTATGAGGAGTCAATGTAGTAAGTTTTCACATGGGCATGGTGATTTCTCTTCAATGGAAGCTTTGTATTATATGCGAGTAAAGAAAGAACCTATAGAGTGGTGGTGGAACCATGGAGGTGGAAGCCCTGAATTGTATTATATGCGAGTAAAGAAAGTAGAGAACCAGGGATACATTCATAGCTCACTTCATCTTCTCTTTCGTGTTGATCCTAGGTACATGGAGGTTGTTAAATATCATGAACAACTAAGAGGGGAGGTGAATCAATTGTTTATTAAACCTTTTCTCAATTTCACAGACTTGGATCAAACTGTTTATACTTAATTTGCTCAAATTGCTCAACCAGATCAGATAAACATAAATAAGCACACACACAATAAACACCAGATTTTTACGTGGAAAATCCAAAATTGGAAGAACAGCGAAGTAGCTAATTATCATGAATAAAAACACCAATTAAGGTGATTTTTACAAAGGGTGGCTCACTGCCCTGAGAAAGAAGAGAAGGAAATCCACCATTGTAATGATACTACTAGAAGAAACCCTTGGCTCATTACCTCGGGTATCTAATAGCAACAACACACACTTTGCTCACAACCTAACTTCACACTTTTGCCAAACCTTCACATTGTATCTGATGGATCTTCTTATTAGTCAACCTTAACTTCCATCCATCACAAATGACCTCTTACTTATACTGAACTGATATTACCAAGTCGGCCTACATAATTTTCAAATGGGTCCGGACTAAACATTCCTGCGGTGTTGAGGAATGAAAAGTGGACCATGCCACACACACTGCCTTGACCAAATAACACATTACCCAAATGCCATTATTACCAAAGTATATATAATCACAAATAGCACATTAGCAATTATTCCTCTGGACAATGTCATCACAATCCAAAATAAAAAAACATCGAAACCATATTGCCACAACCCATATTCCAAACAATAGAGAATCTCGGACCACTGTCAAACACGAACAACGCAGAGTACACCACTAGAACATATTATCTAGAGCATCAACCTCCGGACCAACAGAAGCACAAAACCACATCAACATAATTGAAATATTGAGCACAATACCAACCACCAAAGCAGTATGTTGCCATCAATGACAACCATACCGACACATCAAAAACTTTGAAATATTATCAACATCAACAATTTGTCATTATAGAGAACCATGTAGAATACCATAATAGCTACACCATCAACACTGAAACATCACATCAACTCTACAACATAGTCTGCAACATCAACAACAAACTCCCCATGTAAACAATCTCCACCTTTGTCATTCATGGCAACATCCATCAACAACAAACATAATATAATTTCAAAGCAGAACACAACACCTTCAATCTTTCTCTCCCCCTTTAACATCAAGGACAAAGAAGGGCAACACACAATGCTCCACCAGAGGGAAAGCCCCATACATTAGTCTAGAACAAGGATGTGTAGTAAGTGTCTTTAATGTAGTGCCAAAGATACTTAGTTTGAACTAGGAAGGGATAACATCCCCAACCTCTCAGAGATACTCAAAAGTCTCTTTCATAAAGCTTTTGCAAAGATATCTGCAACCTGCTCTTTTGTAGGCACACACTCAAGTTTCACTTCATTGTCCAACACCATTTTCCCTCAAAAAACGGTATCTGATAGTAATGTACTATGTTATGGAGTGTTGTACCAAATTCTTGGAAATGTTTATAGCATTGGTATTATCACAAATAATTGGATTGGTTCATCAAATACTATACCAATATCTTTTTATGTATGCTTCATCCAAATTACTTGTGTGCAACATGAAGCGGCTGCAATGTATTCAACTTTTGCAATGGACAATGATACTGAATCCTACTTCTTACTTGACCAAGCAACTAACCGGAAGCCAAGAAAAAATGCTCGACCACTAGTAATTCTCCTACCATCAACATTACCTACCCAATTCATGTCAATGTAGCATGTTAAGGAAAAATAAAATATTTTAGGATAACACGGAATGAATCCCTTTGTTGCTTCCAAATATCTGAAGATTCTTTTAACATGTGCTTCTCTTGGTTCTTGCTAGAATCTAGTTGTCAGACAAACAACATACATGATGTCCATCCTGGTAGCACTCAAATTTAGTAGTTCTCTAACCATTGCTTTGTATTCTCTTCCATTTACTTTTGAGGATTTGCCTCCTTTGGTTAGCCTGCATCTAGTAGTCATAGGAGTACACACCGATTTGCAATTTTCAAATCCAAACATCTTCAACAACTCTCTAATATACTTTGACTGAGAAATAAAGATGCCTTCATTGTTCCGATTTACTTGCAATCCAAGGAAGAAATTTAATTCACCAATCATGCACATCTCAAATTCATCCTACATTTGATCAGCAAATCCCTTGCACGTGACATTGTTTCCTCAAAATATCAAGTCATCCATAAAAGCCATATCTACTAAGAGTTTTTCTAATTCAAATAAGAAATAAAGTTTGTTGTGAGTAGATCCTTTCTGAATGTTTTGATCTATCAAATTCTTATCAAGTCTTCTATACCAAGCTCTAGGAAATTGTTTGAAACCATACAAGGCCTTCAATCTGCAAGCAAAATCTAGATCATCTAATAACTCAAATCCTTCTGAGTTTTCATTGTAAACCTCTTCTTTTAGCTCCACTCAATAATGTTGACTTCACATCCATCCAATAGACTTTGAAATTCTTAAATGCTGCAAATAACAAAAATATCCTAGTAGCCTCCATTTGGGCAACCAAAGCAAAAGTTTCTTCAAAATCAAGCCCTCAACTTGATTATATCTTTTGCAAACCAATCTTGCCTTGTTTCTCACAACTCATCCATCCTCATTTTATTTTAAAACATCCACTTTGTCCCAATAACATTTTTCACTTCTGGCCTGGTAATAAGTTCCCAAGTTTGATTTTTCTCAATCTGGTCTAATTCATCTTCCGTTGCCTTCATCCAATACTAGTTACTATGAGCTTCTTCAACTGTCTCAAGTTCAATCTCACAAAGTAGGCACAGTAAAACTTGTTTTTCAGCAGCTTTGCTTCTAGTAATAACTCATTTGTCCTTATCTCCAATGATCTGATTTCCTAAGTGATTCCTTTCAACATAGTTTGGAGTTTTTGACACTGATGTCGGAGCATCCTGACTATCCTTATGCTTATCTTCTTCTCTATTATTTTATTTCTCTTCTCTGCCTATGGATTCATAAGATTCATATCTTGCTTGTATATCTCAAGTCTTTTTTAAAAAAATCATCAACTCTTACATTTGCACTTTCAAAGAATTGTTTAATCTCTTGTTATAACATCGATATGCCTTGCTTCTTGTAGAGTATCCTAGAAATATAATTTCATCTGCCTACTGTCAAATTTTCCAAGATTTCCCGAGGTCTTCCCCATGCAAGGGAGGTCATCCTCACCCATCCATCAACAAGGGCATTTCTTGCACGCAAATTTGGTAACGATTTATGGGATATTTGACCCGTGGAAATGGCGCCCATTCTTCAGATCAAGGAACTCTAGCAAGAGATCCTAGCGTTAACCCTTTCAAGCAAGTGGTCGTGGATGAGCCAATGCTGCCAGAGAGAGCCATGTTTATCATTAAAAAGCAACAAACCACAGACATCTAGGCAGATGGAGAACATGGAGGTAAGGACCTCTCTACTGCCCCTATTGTTATTAAACCCAACTTACAAAGGGCCATGGCTATCAATTGTTACAAGTCTAGACATAAGAATTTGGCAATTTTTTTAGCAGCTCGAGATATTTCTAAACTTCCTTCTTGTAACTTTTTTAAATGAATGGTCTACAATGTTTGGAGTAGAAATTTTGTTTTCATTTTTCATAATGTAGAATTCTTCAAAAAGGGTTCCTAATTTTTTTGTTAACCCTAATAGTCAAAAAGAAGTCAGTAAAAGACAATTTTGGACTGTCGATGCCTATTGCTTTAAATCAATTTCATGGTCTCCAGAGGCTATTCAGGAAGAAATCTGTGCAGTTGTGTGCCCTACACGGCTAACAATGGGCAATATTCCCCCTTTTCTTTGAAATTTCATCCCCTAGGCCATGGAACCCATTGGAAATGTGATCAAAATGGACAAAACCGACTCCCTACTTTCGCATACGAATGCAAGGGTTCTGATTTCTATCAATTCTAGTCTTAACATACCTAGTGAGATAAAATTTGACTTGGATGACAAAATGGTGACTTGCCCTATTATTTTCCTAGGCAGCATCAACACGTGTTTTCTATGTAGAACGGAATGCCATATGAGGCGCAGTTGCCCTTTGCTCAAAAAAAAGTCAAACACTAAACCTAATAATAAGCCTTCAACGGCCCCGAATGAGCAAGCTCAACCACAAGGAGTGATGGAATCTAATGCTTCTAGAGGCAGGCCTTGCCAAAAGAATGTTTCTCACTCTCTTGTAAACAATGCCTCTATTGCTAAGACTCTAGATAAACTTAAGTAAGCCATTAACATGGAAATGAGCTCCACCCCCATTGAAGCTAACAAGAATGGACCCATCCCTAACCTCAGGGATCTCCCCTATATTGATACCCTGAAATTTGGGCTTGATGATCAGCCCGCTCGTCCCAAACATAGAAGGCTAAACACCCAACAATTGGCTTTGGAGAAAATCAGAAAACTCCATGACACTAGACAAAGGACTAGGAATAGCTTCAAAGTTGGGCCTACAATTGATGGAGCCCCTACGAATAAGGTGAACACAAATGAAGAAAGATCTACTATCTTCTCCCCTCTCATGGAGAATGATGATGCTCTGGATAATGGAGTCCCTGGTAATGACAGAGCTTTGGAGCTGTCCGGGGGAAGGGTTGACAATGATAAGACTTTTGTTGATCTTATGTCATGCACTGGTAAGAGTGATGATGGTCTTGGCAATTTAAAGTTGACCTGCGATTTTGATGATTGTCATGTTAGAAATAGGAAATACTGAGAGAGGGGGGTGAATCAGTATTTCACAAACTTTTTCTTTTGCCCACTTATGGGTATAACAGATTACTTTAGTGCATACAAAGATTATCAAGCTGATTAACAAACATAGCAGTAAATAGAAATAACTCAACACATCATATGTTCTCGAGGAAACCCTGGCCAAGGGAAAACCCCGGTGGGGATGGTACCCACAAAGATCACTAATCAAAAGTATCCTGTTAGGGATATTGGACCCTGTTAGGAGTCAATTTACAATATATAGTAGATCTGTCCTGGTTAAAGGACTTTAGGCCTTGTTAGAAGCCTTAACCCTGTTAGGAGTTAGATTACAAAACCTGATCACCAGCTGAGCTCACTGCCCAAACAGGTAATACAAAAATGTTTCTGACTGTAATCTGGTACTGCTTACAACTTCGCATCAATAGCCTTTGCTGCTATCACAATAAACAACTATCGCAAGTTATCTTTTCTTTTTTTTTACATATCACTTTCATATTTCATTACATTTCAAGTATGCCTAATATATGAGTTATTAAAGCTAATAACTTTACATGGTCGGCATCCAAAATCATTATCCAAGAGTAAACATCTAGGATGTCGTCCCTTCATAATGTTAAGTCATTATTTTGACAAGCAAAAATAATCCCTTAACTCTTTCGCTAAGACTGTCTCCAAAACTGCTCTATCTGCAAAACTGTCTTCGGTAAACTTTGAATAACTTTGTCCGTACTGCTCCAAACTTTATGCACACTGAGATGGGGTATCCTCATACTCTATAGAAGCTTCAGTTAACTACGCAAACAAAAATATTGCTCCAATGGACGTCGCCAACTAAATCTTCATCGAGTGCTCTGTCAAGATCACTGTATCCAAACTTAGACAATTTCTTCCTTCAACTTTGCATACTTGCATTCCAGATTCTGCGCTCTTAATAGAGATCATATGTTGTCATAATGACAACATCTATGCATCCACATTAGCCAAATTGCCAACATGTCAATCCTGTTGCTCCTCCTAGAACCCACTAAGGCCCAGTGACTATCACAGGCCCCACTACATAGGGCAATATCCCTATTCTTGAGAGTAGAGAATATGGATGTGGGAGTGATGGGCAGATTTCGGCCTCTTTGGGATATGTTGGACCCCTGGAAGATGGGGAGATCAAGGATTGGACCACTGTGCCCTACAAGGGAATTCAAGAGGAGCTTACAGTGTTTCTGTTTAGTGCTCACAAAAGAAGTAGGAAGGTTAGAACCAGAAAGGTTGATAGGGAGGAGAAGGTGGTGGATCCCTAGTGGAACCTGATCAAACCCCAGAGTGCAAGGACATGAGGAAGAGGGGTAGGCCCAGTGGTTCAATGGCTTGCAACAAGGATGTTAAGATCCCCAAAAAGTAGTTGCCAAGTTGTTAAAAGAGCTTCAAAGCTCCTTTGGACACCAATCCTTAAGTTTAGATGGAGTTCAAATGTGCATCTTGGAATGTCAAGAGACTTGAGTCCCCTGATAGGAAATACCTTATTAAGAGATTTCTAATGATATACAAAAATATAGACCTACTATTGTTACAAGAAATCAAACTTGTTAACTTCAACTTGGATATTCACATGAAATGTATTTGGAAGGTGACCAAATACTTCACCACCACCCATTAAAAAGGCAAGGGAGGGGTTGTTGTTCTAGTGGGTCCCAAATGGAATAAATTCATTATAAGAAGGGGTTGCTCACCCTATAACAAACTGGTGTGGGTCATTTTTAAAGTTGGAGTTGTGGAATTTGGAGTCTTCTTTGTTTATGTTGCTAATGACTATAGAGAGAGGGTGGAGTTGTGGAAATGGGTCTATCATATGGAGGATATTTTGTGGATCCTAGCACGAGACTTTAATATGGTGGATAGGCCTTAGGATAAAGCTAGAGGACGTAGATTTGAGTAGAAGGCATGTGAGAAGTTTTACTGGTACAGAATGCTGAACAAAAACAAATTATACGATCCACTAGCTGGCAACAAGGTAGATAACAAAGGAATCTAATTTACCTAGAGTAATTATCAATGGGGTGAGAAGAGAATATATAAAAGACTGGACAAATTCTATGTAGAGAAGGGCATTTTTGGTATCAAAAGGGATACTAATTGCTCTAGGGTTAGGGTTATCTCCTACACTTTCAGACACCACCCTATTTAGGCGATATCTTTCATAATGACAAGTCTCCTGCCCCTAAAGGTAAAGGGGATGCCTTTGCTCTCAATACCAATCTCCTGAATGATGAGGATGTAAGAAGTGTTGTAAGTATTATGACCTTGTATAATAAATGGATGATTAAATACAACAGTGTTATAGACACATGGATTTGGAACACTAGTAGTTGGAAGGCATTGTTTCGGGTAGTTGGAGGTAAGAAAGCCGAAGATAATAGGAAGATGAAGACAGAGCTTTATACAATTTGGTCATTGTTGAATATTGCCTACAAAATAATCCTACTAGTTAAGAGGCCAAGGAGAATCTTGTCCGAGCTAGGGATTCCCTGAGGAATCTTCAAAATATTGAAGTCCAAGGTGCCAATACTAGAGCCAAGTTAAGTTAGATTAATAAAGGGGATAAAGGATCCAAAATTTTCCTTCAGATTCTTTAATACAAAGAGGCTAAACACATAACAGGTTGCTTATGGGAGGATGGAGAGGAATTTACTAGCCAAGAGGATATTTTGAAGGCTTTTGCCTCCTATAGTAAACTTTTCACCTTGGAAGATGTTGGACAGGACATCAAGAGGGCTAGAAATAAGATCAGAAACATAATCCCCAAAAGAGTCGCCAAAGAGGATGTTGAGTTTTTTAACAGAGCAATTCATCGAGAGGGCTAGAAATAAGATCAGAAACATAATCCCCAAAAGAGTCTCCAAAGAGGATGTTGAGTTTTTTAACAGAGCAATTACAGTGGAGTAAATAAACAAAGCTTGTTGTCCCTAAGTAATGACAACATCATTAAGCATGATGGGCTTTTGGTCGAATTTTACAAAAACGACATCAATGACAACAATGCCATTATCTTCTCAATATGTTCAACAATATCCCCCTTTAGCATTGATGGCAAGACAACAAAACTTCTAAAAAGACTCAAAACTTCAAAAACTCCCCTTGAGTTAGCTATATTTTTAATGTTTTGCTTTTCCTCTTTCTCTCCCCCTTTTTGCCACAATGGCAAAGGGCCACACACCAGAACTCAAAAAATCAAGTAAGGACAACAGTCCTAACTATAAAAACTTTTGTATACCTTTCTTTGATGATTGGAAGCTTCATCTTCCACTCAACCACCACAGCACCAATCCAGGTGCACAAACTATCATGCTCCACGAGCATGTTGAATGATGAATTCCAGTCTAGGGACCGGAAACAACGCTCATAATCTTCTAAATCGGCAAGGATACCAGAAACATGCTCTAACCAAACTTCAACCAAGTCCTTCACCAACCAAAAAGTTTTCACCAAATCTTGCCTCTGTCTCTGCAACTGTAACATTTCACCGTGAAGTTGACCAACCTTTATTCTTAATTTTCCTCTTTCATCCTTGAAGTAATCGTAGGTCTTGCCTAACTCATTCAATTTTTCCTCAATGACCTCAATTCTATCTCTGAAATTGTCAACAACATGTTGTCGAAGACAATACTTGTAAATGTCTGAAAATTCTTTTATGCAATCTCTTGTTTCATTGATCATCCTAGATAATCTTTGTGTAGCATCGATACATTAAACAATGATCTTCTTACTAATCAAGTGATCAATCAACATATCCTCTATCTCTGTTCTACTCACCAAATAGCAACCTAACCATAAATCACCAATTCTATCAAACTCACCATCTTCTAACATAGATTGAACCACATTAGAATCCATAGAGCCAAATTCTGACGAAGAAACTACATCTCTTAAATCTCTTCATCTTCTTCCTTCTCCTCTAATTACTTCTCATCCTCATCTTTTTATTTTTCATCCTCTGAATTGGTAACCATTTCTTTATCTTTATCACAGATATTTCTCCTCTTTGGTTCCAAAAGGGAACCCCCAGCAGCAACATCCAAATTCTTCTGACTGGAGGAGGAACCCTCCTCAACAATACTCATAGGCATAGCACCAGATATAACCAAACCTGAACAAATGTTCATATGCAACAATGTGAAATATATCTTGCAAGCATCTTCTATATTTTCCACAAACCCTAAATATCTGTAGATTTGTTTTCCGAAAGGGATGTCAGACCTCCATACTATGTTTTCTCTACCCAGTAGAGACCTGAAGAAATAGAACACTAAGCTCACAGCAAATTATCGAACAATAGTTTACAAAGATCAAACTGAACACCTTCCCTAACCATTTTATGTGCAATATAAACCGCTACAGTAGATGTAGCACCATCACAATTTCTAAAATAAATTTTGTAAATGATGTCATAGGCATCATACCTCACCACCGAATCAACAGGTGTTTTTATCAAGAGGGCACACTAATCGCTATTGATACTAGTCAGTTCCTGTACTTCCTTATACTTGATTGTCTTCTTCCCTGGAAGGTCACCAATATTGCACAACCTAGTGATATCTTCAATCACTTCTTTCGTTATTGCATAGGGTTTATCGAACACCAAGCTTCCATCCCAAAACTGACTTAGCAAATAAAGGATAAATTCCTTGTCATCGAACCAAGGAAATTCTCCCCAATATCCAATCCAACGTTACAAACTCTCTCCAAAGCTTTTGTTGACAAACCAATTTCCATCTATCTAATTCTGCCATGATCAAATTCTTCCAACTTTGTCTTCTTCAACATTCTCGACACAACCGCACCGGTATTGCAAACCACAAATTGAGATTCCATCTTCGCACTTGAATATTTTTCTCCAACTCTCACAAGCTTTTCTGAAAACTCTAATTTTTTCTTCTTGCAACAGTGACAAATGATTTCAAAAATTCACCTATATAACCATGGTTGTTCAAAATTACGATTCTCGTCAAAAACTAATTATCACTGTTGCAACCCATTCGTATAGTGCACATCAATCAACCAAAACAGATATAATCATCAATTTAAACCATCCAAGATACCAAAGACAGCCAATTACAATTGGTATCACTTCAAAGCAAGTGAAGTGACTGATTTAGCATTTTAATACTCCCCCTAAGCCAAAGCATTCAACTCAATTACCAAAACAGCTAATATCGGGATCTAATACCATGAGGCTTTCTTCACCAGCATCTTTCTTCTTCCATATCGTGATTGTCTTATGAGATTCACTTGATACTACACATTATTATCATTTACTAACTTTACTGGAGCATCAACAAATTTGCATGTGTTTAGCATAATGACCAGTCTAACCTTATTTGAAACAATTGACATTCCTTTGTCCTGATCTTACTAATTGTACTTTAGATATACACTAATTAGCCTTGTGACCATAATTGGGAGACACATAGCGATTCCCATGAGAGATATTATTCATTCTATTTTTCTTAACTAGATTAGATACTTGACTTCTCCATTGATTTACTTTATGACCAAACTTGTGACAATTAAAGTATTGAACCTTTTGTTCCTTCCTCATCATCCATTCAACAACCTTATGACTTTTTTGCGGGGCTAAAAGTTGATCCAAAATAATACTACTCTCATAAACCTTCACCTTAGATCTCAACTTCCTTAATTGTTGATCAAGCATTTCATTTTCATCTGACTTCTTCTTGATGATATCCTTGAGATTCTCTACAACTTTTATCTATTCCTCTATTTTCTGATTGATAGTGTCCTGCAGATCTCTTTTAGTCTTCTTCCAATCTTCCATCTTCTGCTTGAACTCTTCCTTGATAAATTCCTTACTATTTTTACTATCACTCAATTGTTTTTCCACATTCTCCACCTTTTCTTTTGATTCCATCAGTTCTTGACTTACTTCCTTGTGCCTTGCCTTGAATTTCTGAATATGATCTCTCAACTTTGAGATGCATGGATTTGCTTCCTTCAAGTTTTCTTTCAGCTCCTCATTCTCTGATTCAGTGCACTCAACGTCACTCATCATAATCTTCTACTCTTCATCAAAATATTACTCTCCTTCCATACATTCAATCATCTTAGATCTCCCTAAAGCGATTAAGTTGTATCTGCAAGGGACCAAGTTTTGATACCACTTGTTGAAGAAGTCAAATAATTGAGTGGGGGGGTTAATCAATTCTTCCAAAACACATTATAAAACTTTTACTGATTTTCCATACACATAAACCATTCAAACAATTAAGATAGATAAAAGCATGAAAAAACAAGAACAATGAATACAATAACACCAGATATAACGTGGACGCTCAAGATGAGAAAAACAATAGAGAAACTAATTCTCATGAAATGAACACCAATTAAGGTGATTTTTACAAAGAGTTCACTACTAGTTCGCTAACAATTGTTTGGCTCACTGTCATTCAAGCTAACTAACCTTATACAAAAGATGTCTTACAGACAAAATGTGAACTGATAAGATTGTATCTGCACATGCATAAAATAGTTCCAATTGATACCACAGTAATCACAGTCAACAACAGATCCGGTACAAATCTTCTGCCAGCATACACCAAATTTCGGCAACACAATATGTAAAGCCTTATGTCAATACTTTGCTCAACTTCCTTACATTCACACACTGCTGCCAGAAATTCACTGAAACAAATTCGAACTATATCACCTTCAGCTCTTACTTGCTCACCATACCACAAATACAAAATGATTTCTCTATTTAAATATACATTCAATAAGGTAACTACATATGTCAGTCAATCCACAAAACATGTCGGCTTCAATACAAAAAAATATTACAATTTTATTTAACACACTACTACTGAACCTAAATATAGGTCATACATAAGAAGTCTTCATACCACATTACCACAGGACCTAAAGATAGGTTACCCTTGAGATATGCACGTTACATAGCACAATTACCGAAGATAAGAAATTTTGGAACCATTACAACACCACAACCAAGTCCATGACTTGATCAACAAAACTTTTGAACCAACCGATAGATGAAACCTAATAGAATTAGTCCAAAAACAAAATATAACTATTGTACCAAAACCATCTAATGAACTGCAAGAATGTCCAAGTAGAGGAGATCCCTAGAAGAACTATAAAACTCAACAGTCAACAAATACCAACCAAAACTTTAAGCTTCAACGATCACCGAATCATATAGATTTACCAAAGAGATGAATTCCAATAATAGGAACAAGTACATCTGACATCATAACCCAAAAATTGCATGTATTGAATATGTTATGTATATAATGGAAACACAAAGAACTAATCGACAACCAACAGACAACGAACTGATACTCTCAACAACCAACCGACACAGATATGCAACCGATATAAAGGTTTTGACATCAATAATTACAATGCCAGCATCTTCTCAATATGTTCAACAAGTGACGGGTCTCTCATCAAGAACTATAGGCCTATTACACTTCTCAATGTATCATACAAGATCTTGGTAAGGTATTGGCCAAAAGATTAGAGAATATCCTTTCCCCAAGTGGTTAACCCAGCCCAAACTCAATTTGTCAAGGGTTGCTACATTCTAGAAAACTTGCTCACCTGTTGGGAAGCTATGAACTAGGCCAAAGATTCCAACCAACAAGTATGCATGATGTTGTTACACTATGAAAAAGCAAATGTTAGAATAAGATGGAGATTCATATTCATGATGTTGGAGAGCTTGGTTTTCCCTAAACTAATGTACTAGATGATTAAAACATTGATGCCAAGGCATGGGTGGCAGTAAACAGTATTGGGTCAAAATCTTTTGACCTATCTAGGTCTATCAAGCAACGATGCCCTCTTTCCCTAGCACTATTTGTGCTCGTTGTTGATACCTTACACTATCTATTGGGAGACAACTCACTATCTCCCAAAGTTAAAGGAGTTAAGGTACCTAATGGGGATGACTTATACAACATACAATTTGCAGATGACACAACTATCCTTATTGAATTGGAATAAAACAATGATAGTGAGTTAATGCACAAACTGGACCTATCTTGTGTTGCCTCAAGGAGCAAAGTTTCACTCCTCAAATCTATCATGCTAGGGTGGAATGATCACCCTCCATCATGATGTAACAGATTTTCCTTGTCTTGGGAAGGACCCAACCAGTTACCTGGGTATTCCATTTTCCATCAATCCAAACCTGAAAGAGATGTGGGAATGAATAAAAGGAAAGATTGATAAGAAGATTGGAAAATGGAATACTCACTACCTCTCCTTAACTGGCAAATTTCCAGAAGATTTTGTCCTTTTATACTATTTACTATGCCTCTTCTTGGCTCTTTAATCAATCTCAATTCAATTACATACAGAAGCAAATAAGAGAGTTCTTGTGGTTGGATGGAAAAGGTTATTGAAAGAGGCATGCAGTTAACTGGAAATGGTGCACTATGAGTAAAACCAAAGGTGGGTTGGGGTTGAAGGACTTGAGGACCCAAGGACTTGCTCTAGCAATCAAATGGATTGTTAAGGCCATTCAGGGAGAGAAGCCCTAGAAGATCTTAGTAGAACATAAAATTTCAAGAGCAATCCCACCAAAGCACCTTCATGGAAGGGTCTACACTTAAGTGATATTATGGCTGGCCTATTCTCAACAAAAGTTATCGGATCAAATGTGTCCGATGTCGTCTAGAAACGATGGGAAGATGTCAGACTGCTAATATCTAACAACAACATTATAGCAGAAGATAATTTGATCTATGGTGAGAAATCAATCTAGCGGAATCTAAAACATTGGGACAAGTCTTTGTCTCTACTTCAAGGTTGTTCTGCCCGGAGTTGGGCAGCCAAAGGTATTAGGCAGTTTACAGATATCATACACGATGGCAAGCTTTTGAGTTGGCAGGAGATTTGGTAGAAGTTTGATATCCCGCAGTCACAATGGATGACAAATTTGGTGTCGAGGGATGTCTGTAACACTCTATCCCTAACCAGGTGTTGTAATTTTAGTGACACTAGGATGACCCATTACAAATAGCCAGATGGCTCCTCTCTCCCCAGTACTAAAGTCAAGTACATCTATAGCCTCCTTGCTTATAACAATGAGATTTTTTATGATGTCAATTCCTGCTACAATACTGACATTGACCTCATGGATTGGCAGAAAACCTTTGATGGTCTATGGGTCAGACTAGTTAAGCCCAAAAAGAAATGTTTTATTTGGCAACTCTTCCTACACAGATTGTCGATCAAGAAGCCTAATGGGGAACCAAACATTTGCTCCTTTTGCAAATCACCTGAATCTATACACCATGTTTTTTTAAGTGCATGTTTGCTAAAATAGTATGGGGCTTGTTTGGCTTATCATTAAATAGGAATTTTAATATCTTTGATGTTCTATCAAGATCTGTCTTGAGCCTTAAGAAATACTATAATGTTTTCTGGTCTAACTCGTCTATTGAAATACTATGGATTATCTGGAAGTTTCGTAAGGACAATATATTTGCTGGCAAAAATAGGCACCTTACTAAGTCTCTGTGGAGACTCATATTTCATAATGTCGCAATGCAAGTTACAGTTGTTATGAGCTTGAATGAAAGGTAGGAATTTCCTTTTGAGACTACCCTAGAGAATTTCATGGTCAAGAGTAACGAACAAAGACATAAGGAAAGGCAGGAAAGAGTTGCTCCAGTAGCAACAATACCACTTGACGCCATTCTAGGTTTACCAATGGCTGGAATAGGTGATCAACCCTACAGGCAGTTCATTAAGGATGGCAAACTTTTGAGATGAATGAAGGGAACAACAGGCTACACCGCATGGGTGGACAGGAAACATAATGACAAGATATGAGGAAATAGAGATATTTTGTAGTTTTGTGTATCTGATGTATAAGGATGATATAGATCTGTACAGCAATATGGATAGGTCAAGATGTATTAGATGTTCATATCATTTTGTTGTACAGGCTGAAAATCTACTATATAAGTTTCATGTACTAGTTATATTGGATAAGCAATTTATAGCTGCTAAGCAATAATGTTTATCATTGTAGTTTCCTGAATTATAAGTAATAGAAAAAAAAAATTGCTTTAAAAATAAATGAAATCATTATTTTATTTATTTATTTATCTTAAATCTTCTCCAATTGACTAAGATTTTTAAATTTATTTAATTTTTTTTTAAGAAAACAAATTTTCAAAAATTTCAAAAAAATCTCTATTTTATTTCTTTTCTCATGCACATGACCAAATAATTATTTAATGTTTACCAAGTCTTCAATTCCATCTACATCTCAAATAAAGCAATCTGCTTTATCTTATTTTTCTCACCTTAAATCAACTTTATTGAATCCTAGTCATTCATTGCCAATCATTGCCTATTAATTTCAACCATTAGTCGAAGTCCTCAATTCTATAAAAGGAATCCTATTCGTCATTATTCAAGGAACCAAAATCTTCGAAATTTCATATTGTCATAATTCGAGAGAATCTGAGAGCGAATATTGCATGAAAAAGAAAAGGACAAGGGAGAAGCTTTGGTCAAATATATGCATGGATTTTAATGGATATTTATTTATTTGTGCATGATTTACATATTTCTCTCTTGAGTAGGTGTATAATTTATGTGACAAACTAGATCTTGTGGGTTGAATCTATTAATCTTATTGCAAGTTACAAAATTTCGAAATTTTACCCTACACATTCTGGTGAACTCAACGTGCAACACATTAAATCTCATAAATTTATAATCCATGTTTGCATGCACATTTTCTTCACTGACTTGTTGAATGCAGGTTTTCTTTGGTCATTTGTTGTTTTATGTAGGTTTTCTATGACGAGCAAGTTTTCTTTGTTGATTAATTGTTACATGAAGGCTTTCTTTGGTGATTTGTTGTTGCAATCAAGTTTTTTTTGGTGATTTGTTCTTGCATGCAAGTTTTCTTTGCTAACACGTTGTTGCATGCAAGTTTTATTTGTTGATCAGTTGTTGCATGCAGATTTTCTTTGTGGCTTTGTCGTTGCATGGAGGAATCTGGAGTCTAACTTGTGATCTGTGCAAGGTTTCTTACATGCAACGAATCACAATTTCTAATTTTTCTTTCAATCAATGAATTAAATGAGTTTAAAATGAACAACTTGCATCTAGCCTAATTAAGGGAATAAGTGCACTACAAATTGCACAAAGTCTAATTAAATGGATTAATGAACCCTACAATTTGTATTATTTTGCTCACATTTTCTTTATAATTAGTAATTGAACCATACCTTATTCATGTGTTTAGTGCTTCAACACGTTTTGTTTAGAATAGAACCCTTTTAGAGAGGCTTGCCTTGGTTGAAAAAGAGGTAATTGCCCCAAGGGAACGACCTCAAGTGGTTGTCAATTGATCCACAATATAAATTAAGGATAAGGCCAAAGCCTAGTATGGTATATCTTAGCCTTTATCGTATAGTGCTAGTTCAATAGGGGTTGTACCTTGTGTATATTAGACCCCTACTAGAATTGGTCAGAGTATTAAGTGGCTCACTGGACGCTTGTAACGTGTCGATTGATTTGCTAACTAGGACCATATGTTTAGAGGCCAAAATTCCCTACTTGTTGATGCAATGATCCTCATACATGCATCTTGAAATACCCCTTATGTACTCATCAATTTGAGATAGAAAATTTATAAAGATCTTTGGATCTTTAGAACTTTGATGCTTGGTGCGCCCGAGAAGTGCGTGTCGTGTAAGCGGGAGCTAGTGCCTCCAAGAAGCTATGTATCTAGTTGAAAGTAGTATTTTATTGTAAGGGGATTCAACGACTATTGTCCTTTCACAAGCCTAAATTGTAAATCTTTTGCAAGAGTAAAGTCCAAAATAGTCATTATGCTTCACGTGTTTTATGTGAGTGCTAAACAAATTTAAATCTTTCAAACACCTCACCGAAACTTTCAACGATTGTTCAAAATCGATCAAACATTTCAAAACATGGAGTTTCAAAGCCTTTCAAAAGCATGAAATCTTGTTTTAACCTTAGGTTTCTTCTTAGGTTAGAACCTTTGCATTAGTTCTCATTTTCCTTCCATTGTCCTCATTATAGTCCCATTTTCATTGCATTGCCCTCATTATAGTCCCTATTTTCCTTGCATTGTCCTCATCATAGTCTTCATTTGCCTTACATTGTCATAATTATAGTCCCCATTTGCCTTGCATTTGTCCTCATCATAGTCTTCATTTGCCTTGCATTGTCCTAATCATAGTCCTCATTTCCTTGTATTTTCCTTATCATAGTTGCCTTATTCCTTGCATTGTAGTAACTGACTCATCATTGCCTTATATCCTACATCATATTTGCCTTTACATTAACTGCCTCATCATTTCCTTGAACCTTAGGTCATATTTGCCAAGTTGCATTACACCCTAAGTCATTTATTACATTATCATTGGACTTGTTTTCCTCATATTAGCCCATTAGTCCTCATTGTCCCTAGACCCTAAGTCAACCATAGCTTTATCATTGTCCTTTTTATATTAGTCTTATCCTTGCATGAGTGTCCTCATATTAGCCCATTTCATCGTCATTTTGCACTTAGATCCCTAAGTTAAACTTTGCAAGATCCCAAAATCCAAGTTTTCGGGTTATACTTTGTGTTGTTGATTAGAGAACCTTGACCTTGTCAAAACTTGTCCTTTTGCCATCATCATCATTAAGTTAATACCCTAGCTTGTCAATGTCGGGTTTGGCTTATCCTTTATGTTGTCCTTCATTCCTTTAAGGTCTTGATTTCACTTCAATTCCATATGGTTATACCTTTAGGCTTGCATTTCTAAGATTTTTCAAATACCAAAAATCCAAAAACATAGGTTCCATTGTCATCATTAATTGCAAAAATTTGATAACAAAATTGTCATTCCTACTCATCAAAAATTTCATTTTACCTTTTGCATATTGCATTTAACTTAGTCACATTTCCCAAAAATCAAAAATCCCAAAAAAAATAGTGTCATACCTAGTCGTCAAAATCATCACTTTTTCCATTGATGTGCATTACTCACTTTCTAGAATTTTCAAAAAGTTCCAAAAACACAATCTCATTCTTAAGCATCACTATGGTCCAAAGCATTTGGTCATTGTCTCCCAACCAATTAAAATCATTCTTGCATCTACATATGCCAACTAAACAATCTCAAAAGGACAAAATTCAAATGGACTTCCACATTCTTCCAAACAACAATAATAGTCTGCAAGCACAAAGACACAAATACATGCCCTTAGGGGAACCCATTAACAAAACTTTAAAGAAGCTTGTACAATCAAGCGACATCATCCTTCCAGAACTAATACCTAGTCGTCAAAATCATCACTTTTTCCTTTGATGTGCGTTACTCACTTTCTAGAATTTTCAAAAAGTTCCAAAAACACAATCTCATTCTTAAGCATCACTATGGTCCAAAGCATTTGGTCATTGTCTCCCAACCAATTAAAATCATTCTTGCATCTGCATATGCCAACTAAACAATCTCAAAAGGACAAAATTCAAATGGACTTCCACATTCTTCCAAACAACAATAATAGTTTGCAAGCACAAAGACACAAATACATGCCCTTAGGGGAACCCATTAACAAAACTTTAAAGAAGCTTGTACAATCAAGCGACATCATCCTTCCAGAAGTAATACATTATGAGCTAGGATATCTCAAACCATCCTGGTGGAACAACAATGACTTGTGTGAATACCCTAGGACCAAAGGACATAAAACTTCAAATTGCTCAAAATTGAAAAATCTCATCCAAGATCTCATTGATCAAGGTGACTTCACTATTAAAGAATATACTAATGATTCACCTAATGAGGAGTTTGACGTCATATGTCAAGATACTATTCCCAAACATGATCAAAACTATCTACGTATATCTAGCAGTGGCCCACAAGTAACCTCCATATCTCCCACCATTCCTTCATCCACACCATCTCCGCCAAATAATGCATCCAATGATGACACGTTTCCAGCTTACCCATAAGGGCTATCAACAATACAAATCCCAGCTAATCCATTTGTTGGTGCAACTCCCTTCTACAATTCAGCAATCCCAAATCCAAAGCCAACATATGTTCCATTTCCAAGCAAACAAACTCCAGTGAGTCCCATTCAAAATCCACTCCAATCATGCCAAAGGATAGAATCCTTCCATGAATCCACCATACATATCCAAACTTATACCCATGTCAAGAGGCTAATCCACAGTACAAAGAAACACTTCCTAAAATAGGCCAAGATCAAGATACTAATAATGTCCCATCCTACCCTATCTTTGACCAAGATCCCGTCTCCTAAGAAACTCATGATGATCCCCTCATCCATTTGTTTTCTATCCAGCATGCTCCCCTTCGATCCCAACAGCAAAGCATCCTTCCAAGTCCCATTCATAATCAACCTCCCATGCAACATTGTGATTTCCCTTCCACTCTATCCAATGATTCTCATCCATGTCAGGATCAAAGTATCTCTCCATCTTCACGTCATAGTCCTCCATGTCCACCACAAGATCCCATTATCCCTCCATCTCCTTCTAATCCTCCATGTACACATGATTCCATCTCCATGTCATAATCTTCCATATCCATCTCAAGATTCCATCAGCCCTATCCAAGCTAATAATGAGCCTGTTACATATTAGCTTGGTTCACCCACTTTCAATTGAGCTGGTCTACTTCATGATCATATCATTCCTTACATGCCTCCTCCGCCTTAAAATGGACTCGCATCATGTTTTAAAAATAACAAGTATCCCATTGCTAAAAAGATTTGTCAAAACATGCATTATCAAGACGAAGGGTTAGGCCTCAATGAACAAGGTATATTAGAACCCCTTCATATCAAAGTGAATCCTAATTATTAAGGCCTTGGCTACATAGCTAACTCTCAAGATGTCAGTATCCCTCCAAGATCCTACTTTCCTCCATATCAACCCAAACATACACCTTTCCCACCATCCAAACCCATTTTGGGTTCTTATATCCCAAATTCAGAGTCTTTGTCACACTCTTCCATCTTAGGTCATTATATCCCTCAATCAACTATCCATATCACCCCTAATCCACAATACACTTACCCTTTCATAAATCAAGATCAGCAAAGGCACACATCCTTGAGAACCTTCCAACCATCTATCTAAATGAACTTCTCCCAAAGCCTTCCATCTCATCCCTATCCATCCATGAATTCCATTGCTCTTGGAAGCAATTTGGATGCCAAACATAAAACCCACAAATTCAAAAGTCCACATATGTCAAAGGATCAACATGTCCCATCTAAAAGACATGAAAAAATAAAGCAAAATTTGATCCATAAGCTAAAAGAAATGTCTAAAAGCCATAAAGGCCCATCAAGAAAAAACAAAAATTAAAAACCATGTGGAATCCTAAGTCTCATTAAAGAAATACATTCAAAAGAATTGCAGAATAGAGAAAAATAAAAAATTGTGGATTCTCAAGTTGCTCATAGAAGCATTGCATCCTAAAGAAAAATCAAAATTGGCATCCAAGCTTGCTATTCCAAAGGCTTCCACCTTTCCTCCACCTAAACGTTTTCCATCTTCTAAATCTATTTTGGGTTCCTATGTCCAAAAATCCACTATCTTAGATACTCCATCACTCCGCCACCCCTCAAGGTGTGTGCCAATGTGGATATTGCCAACATTTCCTACCACCCATACATAAATCTTCCAACGCCCCATGCACTATCCAACACCTGCTTTTCATCCTTCCATTCCTTTTGTCCAATCCTATGCATAAATCCTTACCCTGGTTCATTTTCATCCATTATTTTCCTCTTTGACATCAACCTATCAACATCTTTGAGCAAACCTTCAATAGCCATGGTCCACTATAACACATCTTTCAAG
Source organism: Chamaecyparis obtusa (assembly GCA_027943335.1). NCBI lineage: Eukaryota > Viridiplantae > Streptophyta > Pinopsida > Cupressales > Cupressaceae > Chamaecyparis > Chamaecyparis obtusa. Next base: position 150,936 of record BSBK01001473.1, on the reverse strand, counting down.
GATACTATCCAACGAATAAGATGTTTGAGTCCTACCTCCATCTCTTGACATAAGTCTGTCATCTTCCAAAAAGTCAAAACAATGAAATAAAATCCAAAAGGTCAAAAATACAAAAAAAAACTCAAAGGAAAAGAAAGAATATAAAGAGATAATTCGTCCTGTGTGAAACCACTTCTTGTAGTGCCTTGGGCAAGTACCATGATGAAAACCTAGCAAACAAGCATCATATGTAATCCATTACTCTCTTGCACTCTACACTTGGGCGCAAGCTTCATGCTATCCTACTTACAACATCATCCATGATCCATCATCCTCTAGTGTCCATCACCCTATCTACCTCCATATCTCTTTTTCCACCTCTGATATTGACAACACTAAGGATCCCCATAAGCATCATGCTTCCTATCTGCTTCACCTAAACCACACCCTTCAGTCCATGTCCTTTATCTTATCCATGTCCCTTGCTTCCATCATCCATCCCCTTTGATCTTGCTTATCCTATCTCCACCCTATCCAAATTCATCCCTTGATCTTGATGAAATCTAAGGACATAAAAATGAATAACATGTTTTCTGAAACCTCTCGACATGTCCATTGTTGTGGAACACATGCCATTTACGGAACAATGCAATTGCCTATATAGCCATATATCCAGTCCATCGGCTTGGTTTAACATATTATCCCATTGTCAAATAGTCCTTGCAACCAAATCAGCTTTGACTCCATAACAATTTATCGACATCCTTCACTTATCCCTTTCATCCCACTAGTACGTTCACTAGACATTAGGGCAAACAAATACATCTTGTTTGAGAATAAATATTGACGTGTGCTTTTCACCTCAATCAGTGATCTAAATGTCCTAAAGAAATGATAAAATGTCTTGAAAAATTCAAAAAAAATCATAAAATGTCCTAAAAAAAACCTTAAAATCATAAAACATCAAAAATCCAAAAATAATCTCTTCATCTTAATTTTCTATAAAACAATCCTTTTGCAACAACAGACACTTTTAGCATACATAAATAGTACATCAAACGAAACAATGAGCTTCACAAATCACGCATCAACAAAAAAACCTATCAAGCTAGTCTACAACCTAACCGATCAACTGCTTATCAATTTTAAACATGCCTATTTAACAACGTGCCTTTACGAATATATCTTTCCTAGAACAAGCACCCTATAAGATATCATGTCTTAATGGATACGTCATCCCTACAATAGGCATCCTATCAAACATTGTCCAATCAAGACACACTTCTCTTTGGCAAGAAGATCTATATGGTTGTTGGCTTGTTTTCTAAACTAGTCTTGTCTTATTTTGATTTTTGCAAGTCATGTTCCTATGCTTTGTCGGGTATCCATGCAAGTGATTATTGAGGTCGGCATAGTTCATGGCTTGATTTTTCCTTTGTCTATTGTTTGTGGGATGTTTTTTCATGAAGTCTAAGCAAAGGTATTTTTGGTGTCTGTGATAGGCATGTTCACATATGAGCAAAGTATCTAATGCAAAAAATATTGCAAGAATAACAATGCTTGTGACTACCACTGCACATACCTCGACCATTAACATCTACACCCATGGATAGATTAATATTCCTTGTCTGTTATAAGTGTATGTCATATGCAAAGGGATGATCTTATCTTGATTCTCAATATCCTAGTATGGACATATCCATTTTGCTAAATAAACTGGCTTAATGATGAAATAATTGCTCAAAGTGTAAAAGGCTTAGAAAAAAAGTGGTATCTATATATTCAAGATTTCAATGGATGGTTTGTCCTTTCATCCAACATACCTAGTCATTTCTTAAACTAGTCATCTCACTGTCATTTCCTCTATCAGTCAATCATGAAATTGGTCAAATAACTCAATCATTCTATTAGCCAGTCAATCAATCAATCATCACTTGTCTTATACAAGATATGTCTTTCCTGGCTACAGACATTGTCACTTGTCTTATATAGGATATGTCTTTCCTAAATCCAAACATTGTCACACGGCTTATATAGGGTATGTCTTCCCTAAAACTAGACGCCATCACTTGTCTTATACAAGATGAATCCTTCCTAAAATCAAAAGTGATTCTCATCACCAATCTCCTATCTATCTACTTCATCTTAACATCTATCATCTCTGGTTCAATATCTATCTATTAATCATTATCACCTACTAACATTCTTCACTTTTTACTAACCATTCTGCTTTGTCATCTTATTTAATCTTTTCATCAAACATTTCTTTCGATAGGTCATCATCATTACCCTATCATCACCTTGTTTCTGCTGGGGCAAACTAGGGGAAAAAAATTATTATTATTCTTTGAAACAACATTAAAAATTGTATTTTGGAAAAAACTAACGATGTTGTCCGCTTCCGCGAGCGTTCCCGCTCAGAAATCTTTTGAACGCTTTGGCTTCGCGTCTGGGACTAATGCCAGTGTTGGTGACGCCTTCATTCCTTCTCCGTTGGTGCCTGTTGGCTCTCTGTCTGGGCCTTCTTCTCAAACGGTTTTGGGAGTTGTTGTTTCTGCTACTAGTTTGGGAGTTGTTGTTCCTGCGTCTGGTGGTTTTGCGGTTTCCTACGCCGATGTGGCGGCCTTTGAAGCAGGAATCTGTGGTCTTGTCCCTACTGGTAGGAGGGGTTCCCGGTCTCCTCTTGTGCAGCCTGTTTCTGTAAGTAAACCCATTATGGTTAAGCTGGATTTTGAAATAGTTGATGAGATTTTAAAAACTGCAGAAGACTTCTCTTCCAATGCCGCTATCTTTCGTTTTAGGGGTTTCTAGCCCTCGCTTTCTGATTTGCATGCTTGGATCTCCAAGCATTGGGAACCCATCTTAACCGATGCGGTTCAAATATACCCTGTGGCAAGGGGTTTTTTTATTTGTTAAGTTTGGAAATGCTGAAGATAGGAAAGCGATTTTGTGTGACATTTGTTTCACTTGGGAGGAGTGTTTTCCCCTTATGGCCAAACCCTGGTATCAGGGGTTTGATCCTCTTTCAGAGTCCTTTAATAAAATACCCTTATGGGTAAGACTGTTGAATCTTCCCCTTCATCTTTCGCTGGATTCAGTTTTGGAAATTGTGGGTGAGGCTATTGGGGATTTCCAAATGGTGGATTCGAACTCCTCTGAAATCTTTAAGACAACTTATGCTCGTATTCTTGTGGAGGTTGATGTTTCTAAGGGCCTCCCTGGGCAGATAACTTCGGCTTCTCCTTTGGGCTCTTGGACTCAGAATCTGGATTATGAGGGTATTTCGTTCAGATGTAGGAAATGTCACAAGATTGGTCATCTTGTTGCGCAGTGTTTATCAGATAAGGTTAAATTGAAGAAATCGCCTTCTTGGTGGTTGGGAGCCTCTGACCATCATTATGCAGTTCAGAAAGCTTCTAACGAAGGGGGTTCGGATTCGAGCCCTATTCAGAATGATCATGCTTTGGCTGGAGCTTCTGTTGATGCTTCAGTTGCTTCTGAAGCTGTCTTTGATGCTACTGGTGCTGGCTCTGTTGTGGCTTTGGCTCAAGCTGTTAATGTTGTCCCTTCTGGCGCTGCTACTGCTACCCCTGACCAAATCATTGGTGTTGTCTCTGGTTCAGCGGTCTTGTCTGCGGATGCTGCTCATGGTGTTGTCTCTGGTTCAGATGTGGCTGATGTTCTCTTTGGTCCAACTGTTGTCTTGGGTGCTGGAGTTGCGAGCTCTATTGTGACCTGCCCTTTAGTGGGCTCGTCTATCTCTTCTATGGCTTGGCAGAAGGCTACTGAAAAGGTGGAGGATGGATGGACAACAATGAAGGGAAAGAAATTTAAACCTTCCACTCCTTTTGATATGAACTTACGTTCACATAAGGATGGGCAAAAATGTAAATCTTGATCGCCCTTTGTTGTGACTGGTTTGGACGTTTTTGTCCATTTGGTAGGAATTTTGGTTTGTTCCTTTGGTTTGTTTTGTGGGGCACCATAGTTGTAATTCGATCTTTCAACGCTTGATCTTTTGATGCTTTTGTTCAAGGTTTCAGGACCTTTCAAATCCTCTTTTTACTTAATCAAAACATTAAAAATTGTATTGTCTCAACGATGGGCAAAATGTAGACACCTAAAATTGTCATGTCTGCAAGCAACAATTTTACTTTCTTCATAATAAATTAAATAATTTTAATTATTTGATTAATTCAATGTCATTCTTCTAATTCAAATTCAAAAATTAACATTTCCTTCCCTTCTCATAATTAAACAAATTTTAATTATCTAATTTTCTTATAAGCAATTCAAGTCTGTCCAACAAAAGGTTTTTCCTCTGCAAAGTACAGGGTAGTGGTGTGAGTTTGAAGCTAATAGAGGCCAGTTTCACAGTTAAAACATATTGACAACAAAAAGGTTTTTGGGGGTCTGTCAAGGAGCAACGCTTGAAGTGGTTGCTAAAATGCAAGCGGGAAGACATGATGGAGGCAGTCTTTGAGGTGTTGGGAAAACATTTCATGGAGGCTAAACAACTTCCACAAGATGTTGACATTATTTCAATGATAGTGACATGGGGTTTAGAGATTGTGGAAGAGGAAGCCACAATCAAGTGGATAGTGACATCTTTGTTCGATGAGGATTTGCTACTTGGTCTAGACTCCATCTTCGAATGGGTTGTTCAAGGAGTGGATTTAGACATCTCAGAACGCAATGAAGACACGGTTGAAGCGTAAGAATTCGGAATCATTCCTTTCGTCTGTTGGTAGGGAGAGTTGACAAAGAGGACACTAAGCTCAAAATCATCACAACTTGGGAGGAGCTAAAACTAGCTCTGTGTCAACATGAATTTGAGGCAAACCAATTAATGTTGGTGTTCCCGTAAAGGCTGCCGAAAAGGTCTCAAGTGAGATAATGTTGCTAGTTTAAGTTTTTTTTTTATAGAGAGTTTGTTAAAATTTGGAAATATGTAACGAGGACTCACATTTTGCACATGAATGTATAGGGTTCTAAGCGGATAGTATAGTTGGGGTTTTTTTATTAGGGTGTTTTGATGATTACAGTAGTTTTTTTGTCTATTAGAGCAATGCTATATTGCAATGTAATGGGAGGGTTGGGAATGATGTCAAAGTAATGATCTATAAAGGTGGTGGGGTTGAAGGTTTTGGTTAATAAGTAGTAGGATCATATTATAGCCTACGATGTGAAGTTAGATTCAATATTTAGATGGTTGGGTTAGTACTAAGTTGTAAAGAATATTTTTGATAATAAAGCTATGTACTATATCTTTAAATTAATAAAATACTATTATTACCGACCCAAAAAAGTTCTTTAATTAATTTAATTATTCATTTTTTAATTATTTATTTTTTCGCCAATGTTGGCATGTCATGATGGTTAAGTTGTTGTGTTGCTCTTACCATCAAGGTTCAAATAACATTGGGGAAGAGGTGGCCTCGCCGATTCATAGCTCCACGCCAAAGTATTTACCCCTCTTTAATAAAAAATAAATAAATAATTCATTTTTCCTAAGAAAACAAAATCTCCTCTAAAAATAAAGAAAATCTTTATTTTATTTATTTATCTCAAATCTTCTCCACTTAAATAAGATTTTTTAAAATTTATTTAGTTTATTTTTTGAAGAAAACAACATCCTTTAAAATGATAAAATCTTTGTTTTATTTATTACTTTCTCATGCACATGAATAAATAATTATTTAATACTAATTAAGTCTTTAATTCCATTCACATCTCAAATATAGCAATTAGTTTTATCTTGTTTTTCTCACTATAAATCAACTTTATTGAATCCTAGCCATTCATTGTCAACCATTGCCTTCTAATCTCAACCATCTATTGAAGTCTCGAATTCTATAAAAGGAACCTTATTCCTCATTAATCAAGGAACCACCATCTAAACTTATTCCTCATTATTCAAGGAACCACAATCTATGAATTTTCATGTTGTTATAATTGGAGCGAATCTGAGAGCCAATACTGCATGAAAAATAGGACAAGGGAGAAGCTTTAATGAATTATGTGCATGGATTGTATTCATTATATTTTTATTTGTACATGACTTACATATTTATCTCGAGTAGGTGTATAATTTATGTGACAAGTTGGATCTTGTGTGGTTGGATCTAATAATCTTATTGCAGGTTATAGGATTACGAGATTTTACCCCTGCATAGTAGGGTACACATTTAGGGTGTTTTGCATAACACATCATATGGTTTGTGATTCATCATTATTGCAATAACTTAAACTTTATAAATAGGGCTTGTTTGTACAAACTTGTACCCTATTTTTCATCCAACTATTGAATCAATTTGCATAGAGTAATTACACACCCAAGCATTTCTCAAGTACCCTTATCCCAATTTAGGCATTCTAACTACATAAGTTGGTATAGGTGAATCTATTAGAAATGCAATAAAAGTGCAAAGAATTCTTCTACATGCTTGATTGGATACATATGTGCTCATATGAACATGATTACTTAATATCATACATTTCTATTAGTGGTCACATGTTTGACAAAATAGTGCCATTAAATAGAAAGTAAGACGTAATTATAATATTGCTATAATAAAAAATGTAGTCACTTCTTAGAATTAAGATTCATAAAGGGATGGTTAATTAACGACTAATAGAAACGATATACCCTTTTAGGAAAATAACTTCTAGAAAATCTCCTTGTAATTTACTTGCATTTGTGCTTGGGATCACACTTCATTTCAAATTGTTATCAAGCTAAAAGTAAAACATTCAACGGAATCATGGTTTAAAAAATTCATAGATCCTGAACAAATCTAATTTTAAAATAATGCAACCCCCAATATGGTAAAGAAAATTTGCTAAATGTTATATGCTCCATTATAAGGTTTAATTTCAAGGATTTACTTGAGAAGTGGCCAAAATAATATATAATTTGCAAGAAGCAATAATGGCAGAAAAGGTTCATGGAATCATTTTCACAAGAACGCATGACAATTGAAGTTCACAAGTATCAAAAAGAAACTAAAATGGTCATATTATCAACAAGGTTACACAAGAATAGAAATGTTGTATAAGCTTCCACAAGAATTGAAAAACTTCCACCGGAATAGAATGTTGTAAAAAATACCATAAATTTGTTAGTAATGTAATAGCCCAAAAATCACCAAAAAGTAGACAAACATCCCTCAACACAGTGACTACAATTTGTGGCTTGGACCTTTGTCTGTTAGTAATGGGAAAGTGAAATGAACATTCTTATATTTTATTATTATATATAATACTTATAATTGATGTAATATTATTAAGTTTTTTAATGATATTTACTTGTAATTATATAATAATATTTTTTTATTTTTTTTAACCAAAGGTGCATGGCTTGAACATTTATATTATAATATAAAGATGTTCACATAAGCAGTATATTTCAAAGGAAGCTAGAAATGATAGACAACAAAGACAGATCAGAAGTAATCCTGAACCAAAATGAGCCACTAAGGACTCAACCAGCTAATAAAAATCCTATAAACATATACAAAAACAACTTTCAAAATTAATAATCATAGTTATCACCATCCCCAAGGGTCCTATTAGCCCATTTTCCAATCAATGCAAAAATCCTATAAAAGTAGCCATTAATTGTCAAAGTGTGAAGAAATAGGGTTTGTCCATGACCAAGGGTTTCAATAAAATTTGTCTAAATCCAGAAAAACCCTACCCAAGTCTATTTCTTCATTACCTTTTTCGGGCCACTTAAGTTCCCTTTTGCACGTGCCTTTTTCTTTTCCTTTGTTCGCGTGCTCTCCAAATCCCTGGCAGTTAGTTGTTTTTATCTAGCGACCCAGCGAACACAGTTATCTCCTAATCTCCAGATTGTGGCAGTTAGTGACTAAACATTCAGCGACCTAGCAAGCAGTTAAGTGTGCGGTTATCTCCAAGTCGCGCAATGAAACAGTCAAGTCACAAAACATTCAGAGATTCAGCGACAACCGTAGATGGAGGATCAAATCGAGGGTTGGCGTTTAATCTCGAAGACAAACCAAGGTCAAGCCGACCATTCAACGATCACAAGAATACTTTGTTCGCTCATTCTCCAGATTTAACCCTAGTCAAGGATAACTTTTAGAGATTGTGAGAATGCTATGGTCGTTGAATCGCCAGATAAAGATGAGTTAAGGTTAAAGGTTCAGAGATTCAACGTGGGTCGTGGATGCAGATGAGATCAGACGGTTGGCATTGGATCTCCCAATGAAACCCCAGTTAAGTAAAGGATTCAACGATCACGAGATTGCCTTAGTCTCGTGATCTCCGAATTAAACCCCGGTTAAGATAAGTGTTTGGCGATCATGAGAATCCTTCAGTAGCATGTTCTCCGAATGATATGTATGGTTAGGAGATTGTCGTGGTTAAAGTAAAGTCATTGCCAGGTGTGCTGACGTGCTCATTTCCGATTGGTTGCCGAGATTGATGATCTGGCCAGTTTTTTTTTGAAGGCCTTATTGACTGTTTTGATGAATTTTAAAGGCCGCAAGATGTGCCGGGAAGGACAAAGATCAACGACTGTGTTTTAAACTGGGCGGTAGCCGTTATGATTTAAATCTAAAACTCTGCTAGGGTTTTTTCCGAGCAAGATAATTGGAAAATAATGCCAGTAAAGGACTGGTTATTGAATGCAACAGTGTCAAATCTACCTAATCAACTCTTGTTCACCGCCAGAAAGATTTTGGAGTAATGCTTGACTGCAGGAAGTGTCCATGCCGAGGAGAAGTAGATGAAACAGTCACACCATCTATTGCGGAGCCGAAATCAACGGAGGTTCTTTATTGTGATCTCCATGTCCTTGTGGAGTACCGGTTAAACTATTGCCGAAATTGAAGATCAGTTTGGTTTTGATTGCTCTGAGTTATGTAGCACGTCTTTTATGTAGTAATTTGATTGATTGAAAGTGGTTGGAGACTTAATTTTACCCTAAATGATCGGATACTTGTTGCAATCCTGGTCATAAAAGGATTTTTCATGATCATTTGGTGGTATTCGGAGTCAGGTGTTTGAAAGAGCATATTTGTGAACCCTATTCTCAGTCAAGATTGTAAAATTTTGCATCAGTATTTGTAAATGGAAGGTAGAAAGTTGCAGGTCTTTGCTATTATTTGCAAGCTTGTATTCTGAAGTAAATTGCATGCAAAGGCAGGATTCATCATACTTAATACAAATACTTGGTTCTTTTCTCTCCTGTGTGTTAAGTCTTATGAACTTTGAACTTTCTAGTGCATTACATAATTGTTTGTGTGTATTTTCATTCCTAAGTTATGATCTAGGATTAGATTAAATACTGCTCTGGATGGGATGAGTTCATCTTGATTTGCACAAGGATTCTTTGTAAGTAGTAAGGGTTGTGGTAGATGTATTTATGGCTATGAATCCTTGATATATTCTAGTCATTGTATCCTCTTTGTTTTGGAGTTCTTGCCCAATGGGTAAGGCACTGGTCTAAGTGAGTATATCTCCTATTGGCACATATTGATCAAGGTTGTTCCAATCTAAAAATTGAATTAAAAACCAGTTACCATCTTTAAACTTTTGGTTGAGGAGTTGATTGTTCGTCCATAGCAATGGAGAGTCAATGAATGTTTGGTTAGCATTCAATACTTTCTTGCTATTTATCTGTTATATGAATCCAGTCTTGGTGTTGTAGAAGTATTTTTATTTACTGGATTAGGTACACCCACCTTGGTTTTGCAAAGCCAAAAGTGCAAAGGGCAGTCCTGTCCCTATAGTTGGTCCAGTTACCTTAAGATCCTAATACATCTTGGAACTAACCATTCCTAAAATCAGTCTGAAGGTATATTGGTGGCCTACGAGCGTAAGTCATTTTGAAACACCAACAGGTCCATGTAGATTAGTTACAAACTAATAACACCATAATCAAAATAGTGAACCAGAAAGTGAGCAACTCCATCATAAAATTACAGAACTATATTACCCAGAAAAATGAGTAGTCTCTGCTCCTTGAAAGACGAGTTCCTTTACTTTGCCAGAGCGAACCACCGAGGGGCCTACAATGTATCATTGCACTTCATGCATGCATAAGAGGATAGTGCGGGGGTGTCATAATTGGCTTATGCATGAGTAACTTATGAAGGGCAACAAACACCCTTGAGATATGCGCCATTGTCTGATGAGACAAGAAGTCAAACAGTGAAGCTAACTCTTTCCGAAAGAAACAACAATTTTCATTTTTCAGAACCTCTTTATAGCATCAAACACCTTAACATATTCCAGCTTTTTTCTCAAATAACACACTAGGAACAATCCCCCCACCCAAGTTTTTCCATGATAAACATCATATCGTCGAATTCTCTTGTCCAACATATCTCCAATAACAAAATCCTCATTGACATAATGAGCCACCAACTGCATGAAAAGGCTATAATCTAGAACATCAAAATAGTTAGACACAAATAAAGATGCTATCGATAAATAATAGAGGCGACAGCATCCATCAATGATGAGAAAGTCATCCCCAATTATTGTTTGAATGAACTATTCAATTTTCCAATAGTCTCATTTGAACACCCTACACATATGCATAATTAGGAAAGGCCATGAGGTAGGGACCTCCCATACTTTAGAAGGGACAAAGATGTGCCTGTTTACGGGCCTATATTCCATAGCCACTGGCAGCAACTAAAACCGCCACGAAGAGGATAAAGCCTAGATTAAGTGAAAACGATATAGGTAGTGCCTCAATAAGAGGAGATAGGGGTTTAAACAGACATCTGCAAATAACAATAGAACTCATCCTCCATATTCAATAATAATATTGTTGAGGTGTTGAAGCATATGAATTTAAGGCTCTTAGTATTTGAAATGATATCGACAGGAAAATGATTTTTTTTCAAAAAGAGCCCCACACAAACATTTAATAATGACTTGTTGCCACATGTACCTTGAAATGACATTTACATACAGTAGGGATTTGCAAAAATCCATTCCCACACATAATAAAAGCACAAAGTTACCAGTTGTAGCTCATCATTATACCTTCAAGAAATAGGGTAATCAAAAAAATTCATGGAGCTGCTCATTAAATTCCTTCATAACCAACCTAGCAAATTGCACAAATTGAAGTGCAGAAGGATAGTCTCCCCTTTATGGAAAAGATATGTTTGAATTCTAGCAACGTATTTCACACACCAATTGAAGGCTCCAATATCTAAGCATTAATCCTTCATAATTGCCAAACAAGACAATGTCATCATTTCATGACATTTCCCACTAAGTGGCTTTCATCTATAATAAGTAGTCCATGGGCATTAAATTGCAAGCTAAAGGCCCTGAAGAATTCTAGCGAAGCATTAAAAGAAAGAGATATTATAAAATATAGATTAAAAAAATAGTTGTTAGAAAAGGTGGGGGAGTCTGTTAACAACGGTCTCACCAAAACACTATCACTAAATCCTCCTCTAGCAACAAGGTCTCCTCTGAATATTCCTTCTCTTTAAATGCAAGATTACAACCTTTATTAGCCGATGCATCTACCAATGCATTAGCTTCCCTGTAACAATGAACAACTTGATACTCTACAAGAGTAGACATGATATCTCAAACCTCTTTAAGAGTGTATTTGATTTTCCCATCAAGAATGTCTAACTTTTTAAAAGCTGAAACAATAACCATAGAATCTCCCTCTACGATTAGTGTGGAGACACGACATCTTAATAGCTAATCTCATGCTAGAAAGTAATGTGGTGGCTTCTGCAATGTTGTTAGATCCATTAGGAATATTAGCGGCTCTTGCTTTTAAAATATTCCCCTTCAAATCTCGAATCGCTAAGCCAATTCCCGAAATCCGTGCATTAACCTTTGAAGCACCATCAAAGTTAAGTTTAAATAAAATTAAATATGGGGATTTCCAACATATCTCCTTTCTATTAATTCAAAGGGTTTGATTATGAAGCAAAGATCCTTTAGAAGGAAGAGAAATACATTTCCATTTCTTAAGAACCTCCAAATGCCAAGAAGCAAAGCATGAAAAAAACCATTTTTACTTTTGAGGTATAAGCCCTTACTGAATCTGAAATAGATTATTCAATAGTTTGGATAACTTGCTCCACTAAAGCTTCCTTATTTCTAAATATATGGTTATTCCTTTCCCACCAAAGACTCCAAATCAAAGCAATGAGAGAAAATAACCATAAGACAGCAAAGAATGACTCCTTTACAATCTTGGCCAAGATTGGAAGACTTCAACAAGAGTTAATGGCAATGATGTGTACCATTCTAGCTAATTTTGAAATCAAGATCAAATCAGATTGGAAAATTGACAATTGAGGAGTAAATGATCTATAGTTTCCAGCTCAAGTTTACAAAGCGAGCAATGAAAAGGCATAGCAATTGATAATTTTGACAATCTATCACTAGTAAAGATTCTACCTAAGAGTGCCAACCAAGAAAAGGCTCCTACCTTGGGCAAAATAGCAGCAGCCCAACAAATAGAAAATGCTCTAGATTTATCACAACTTAATTTAGGATCAAGTAGATCATACCCCTACTTTACTGAATCTTGCCTGGATTTTCAAGGTAACCATATAAGAATACCACAACCCTGAGATAAATGAATCACCATGTTATTAAGAAGTTCCTATATGGTCACCAATACACTACACGAAAAGCTCAAATTTGAAAAACCTTCCCAACCATGGCACTCATTATGTGACAAACAAAGATAATCACAAACTGTCATACCCCATCCTGCCTATAAAATCCTCTTTGCATCAAGAAATTGATTAAGAGACTCAATCAGAGGATAAGAATTCCACAAATCCTCCCAAAAACAAGTTGTTTGTGCATTATGAATAACCCAAGACAAAGGGGGGAAGAAAAGATTGTCTATAGTGCATCGTAAAATTCCACAGGTATGACCCCTATGGAGGATTTGCCACAGTGAAGATTATTTGAGATTGAGGCACAACCAAATATTTAACCTAAAGGATTGAAGCCCACAATGAATTAGGATTTTGGAATGCTTTCCAAACCAACTTAGCTCTTGTTGATGTGTGTTTTATGACTCACCGAATAGTATAACAAATCACTGAAATATCTTATCCTCTCTTGAATAATGTACCACGTATGCTAAGATTGCAAGATCATACGATAACTCCAAGGTTCCTTGACTCGTGGATAAGCTTGGTGGTAAATGTGATTTATTGATGATGACAAGGGGCCTTACATTTTCGATTCTTGAAAAGATTTTAGGTCATGCAAAATGGGAGATATCAAAAGATTTGCAATGAAACACTTTTTGGGTTTTACTAGATATGCGAAAATAAAAGGATTAGGGTTCAAAGATTTCTAATCTACTCCTAAGGGTTATGATAGCAAAAGAAAGTACTATGATGGACGAGTTCCTCAATTATCGAGTCCCGCTTTGCCAAGTCAAGCCACAACTACACGTGGACTGGTGCAATCTTCAAAGGTTTGTACGAATGATAGAATTTAGGCGCATATGGATAGGGGTTCAAACTAACTTTGCACGACGACTTAGATCACTAAAACGTCAAAAGTATGAACCAAAGGAACTCATCAAAACACCATCATATTCTCTAAGACAATCAAAACACTTTATCTACTAAACTTAATCAAATTGAGGGAATTATGAAACCAAGCATGCATCAAGACGCATCAAATCATCACCACACTTCAATTAAAATCTTATTGTCTCAATAGCTCTTAGGCAACAATTTCAAAATTCGCTCTCTTACAAATAAGAAGAAGAGGCCTTTATATAGGTCCTTGAAAACGAGTAGCCCCAATTGAAACAATGACCAATGGTCAAGATTTTGCCACATAAGCCCTAATTAGGGTTAGGGCACAAAAAAGGGAATCTAAATTGATGTGGGTAATAAATGCCCACTACACATGCATGCTCAAGAAGAGAGTAGGGTGTCATAAATAGCCACTACATGTATAGCCACTATGCATTAAATGCATCTATCTTTGACCTCGACATTTGAATTCTTGGAACCTACTCAATATAGCCTCCAACTCATCAATGCTGACACTCGGTGTTGATTCTTGCTTGAATTCCAGGGCCACCACTACTCGCTTGGACTTTCTTAAGTTGTCCTCCCACTCTAGCGATAGATATCCATTGTTATCTCCTCTTTGGTCAACCTTTGTAACCCCAGCGATGCAATGGTACTGGAGACCTCCTGCTGGATATTCTCAGCTATCCCCTTTAATCGAGCTGACTCCCTGGTGAAATGTTCAAACATTTCCTTCACCATGAGAACTGCACCATACCATCAAAGGAAATCATACACTCCTTCCCCGATGACCTCACCATCAACCAAGATCTGCCTAGTGGTTTCCATCAGCTCATGTAAGTCAGAGATAACCTCATCCTGATAAATACGCTCATCCTCCCAAGTCTCCTCCATGCAACGAGTTCGGGTAAGGATGGCCAACGCCTTTTCGTGAATCTAAACTACTTCCCCAACGTGGCTATAAGCCTCATTCTGGATTCCCTTAATCCAGACCTTTGCACCTTGCGCAATTCTCCTAATCCTGTTGATGGCCTCAACCGATTCGATTGGAATAGCTAGTGCGGGAACAAAAGATGGATTGTCTTCTCGAACTAGGCGAGGCAAGTTGTTGATGTATGCACATAAGGCCCTGATCTCTCCCTTTTGCCTCTGATATTTTTCTTCTAGCTTCCTCATCTTGTCCTTGACAGCTTGCGTTGAATCATCGAATTCTTCCATGACCTGCACTCGAGAGGCCTGACCAAGATCAATTTCTGTTACGTGATACTCCTCAGGAGCAATTTGATCCTTGGTATTGTCGACTGCTGGAGTTGCTATCTATAGAACTCTGGGCCTTGATTCTCCTCTCACAACCTTGGTGAACTTCTTGGCTTTTCCTTTTTCTCCAAATCAGTCAATTCGATCAAGAATTTTGTGTAACTCAACTACAGGGTCAACTTCCTTCTCTTCGCTTCTTTGGATCCTCTACTTAAGCCATTCTTGAATATCAGTATTTTGGTCCTTTGTACCGCCAGAGGCTCTTGTCCTTGCACTGCTCTAGTATCGATCTCCTCGGCTCCAAGACTCTCTGTCATTACCTCAGGAGCTAGTGTCTCTGTGGTGGGAATTTCTTCTTCTGTTGCAGCAGCTTATGCTTCTGTCTCAGGAATCTCTTCCTCTATTATCTTTCTGAAAAACACACTAAGACTCTCCATCGTTGTCACATCTTGTTCCCTACTCCTTCCTGGCATGAGCCTCTCATTGGCATTAATGCTCAATCTATCATGTATCGGCCTCATTCTACGTTGTTCCCCTTGATGTGTTCTTCTTTCACTTGCTTCTTCTTCAAGCTTGGCAAATGCTCCTATTTCTTGCACAGTGCGAGTCTGGCTGGGCGAAGATGGCACATTCTTAGACCTCAATCTCTTATGTTGTGGTTCTTCAACATAAAGATCCAATCTCCTCTTCGTATGTGTTTCTTGAGCCACACCTTTCTCCTTCATTTGCTCTGCACTCCCTGACAAGATGTCTCTTTCTTCTATCCTTCCTCCTGATGGTTGTCTTGGTCTCTCATCTCGCAACTGTGGATGACCTAACAACTTGTATGTCCAATCCTCTTTTGGTAAAGTCATCCTGTCAAACTGTCGTGCAACCCACCACTTCATGAAGTCTATGACTGGTTTTGTCAGTGTATCAAGATCTACAATCTCCTTCCTCTACCAGTCGTAAGGATGAATGACATTTTCCTTATCTAGATCTTCCATCTAATCAGGTATGTGGACAATCTTGCATGCCTTGATTAGGTCTAATGATCTTCGTCCTAATCTCATTCTTATCAATTGCATTTGCCCAGAAATCCTGAAGGTGCGCTCTTTGTTGATGTCTCATCCCTGCCACTACTCTAATCTTATTGTATGAATCAAAATTTGGTCATCCTAAATAGAGTGGTAGACGGAAGAAGTTCATCTTATTAGATGACCTTTCAACTGTTGGTAGACAAGGGCACACCTCGACTGCATCACTTCCAATGGAAAGTGGGAATTTCAATCCTAGTTTCTTCTTCTTTTTCAAGACTTTGTCATAAGATGTCAAAAGTCGAGTGACTTCCAATAGGATCATTTTATCAGTAGGGTATCATGGAAGCTTATGCAACAGCTCAGAAAATCCATGCAATCTGATGTACGAGAAAGTGGGAAACTAAATGAACCATGCTCCAAATCCTTCCACCAACTTCATTGCCTCAACAGACAATCTCATATGCAACCTCTTCTGCAAGGTCCTCACGATGCGCATTGCAAATGCATCATTAACTCAAGTGTAATCATCTATGGTATGTAAATGTAGTTGCGGATAACAGTCGTGCACCTTTAATCGTGGATTTCCAATCCTGAGGGCTCCCTTGTGCCTTAGTCCCTCATACCTCATGTTTTGTGCCAGCATATATATCATGTAGGAGCTCATGAAGAACTTCTTTGTATGCTCCAAATTCCTTAGCTACTCATCAAGATTGTCGTTAATCAAACCGACCCAATCAATGTCATTCAACTCCTCCACCACCTGTCGAACAAAATAACACATCCATGTCTCGAACAGGTAGGAGTGGGGTAAGCCAAATGTTCTGTTGAGCATCATTATCAAATTGGTGTACTCTCAGTGGAAATCCAGCCATACAAGCTCCTTAGGCAATTTGGAGTAATGGGATTTGTTCCTCCTCATCCATTTCTTGTAAATGATCTCCTCGCAATGTTGAACTCCAACTATGTAAACTATGTGTGCCTACTTCTTTGTCTTCGAGACCAACCTCCAAGATGAAGGGATCCCAAATGCCTCACGAATGGTTGGCAGGGAAAAATATGCAATGATATTCTCATTTGAGTCCTTAATCGTTCTATCCCTGGACTAGTAATGTTTCGCATACTCCACAATCAACTCAGCATGCTGAAAGGTGGGAGGGAATCTGGCTGCAACTACAATTCCGTTGTTCACGATCTGGGTGGCCAGGTGTGTCAAGTGATGGTCCTTGTAACCAAACATCCTTCTCTGGAACTCACTCAAATCAAGGCATGCAAGGTTTGTGTCCTTGACTTCTATCCACTTCGAGACAATTTTGGATTCTGGGTAGAATTCCCTCTACTTGTTATTTATCAACTGTCTCATGCTTACGCTTGTCCCTCTAGGCTCTACCATCTGCAAAAACAAAAAATAAACACACATAAGAGTAGAGAAGAAAGCAAGAAAAGAAAAGAAACACCTTTGAAAAAAGAAAATTCAAAATGCCATAATTTCTCCATTTTTTGCTTGATAATGAATTTTCTGTAATGGAAATTTGTGCCCTCTACCAACTCACTGAAGAAAATTTGAAAAAAAATTCAATCTTCCTCAAATTCCTTCATGCTCTCCAAGAAATAATCTTTCTTCACTAAGAATCTTCATGCTTTTCAAGAGACTTTTCTCTTCTCAAGAAACATCTCTCATGAACTCTTGTGTGACAATGAAATGAGAAAGGCCTTTTATAGACTTGCAAACATGAAAAGTTGCTTTAAAGATTGCAGGCTAATTTAGTAAATTGCTTTACCTGCCACCCAAGATTCCAATTTTGAAGATATTCTCTGCCACTTGTCACAACTTTTCTTCTCGTTGTTTTTAAAACTTGCCAATTTGAGTGTTTTGTCTTCATGAACAAGTTTTATCCATTCGATTTTCCAGTTTTTTTTTTAGTTTTTTTTTAATTTTAAAAAGTTAATTAAACAAATATTAATAAAAATCAATATTTAATCAATTTTAAATTTATAACTCAAAATCAAAAAAAAATCTTTTAAAGCAATTTTCAATTTCTTATGAACTTTGCATCTTTTATTACTTTTTATGTTTTTATCAATTTTTGAAATTGTATTACTTACATATTAATAAAAATCAATATTTAATTAATTTTAAATTTTTATCCGAAATCAATTTATTCCCAAGTTTTTATTTTCCAATTTTTCATTTTTTATTTTTGAAACTTAATTAATTAAATATTAATAAAATCAATATTTAATTAGTTTTAAATTTTAAACTTAAAATCAAAAAAATACTCCATTTTTTTGGGTGATTTGGAGGTAATCAAGGATTTTCGACTTGCGCGGATTCCTTTACTTGATTGAAATTGTCCTCTCTTTATTGTCAAAGCGGGATTTGGAGATAGTCGAGGATTTTGACTTTAGAAATGTTCTACAACTTGCTGTACATGCGCTCAAGATGTGCTTGGGCGCATTTAGGCGCAAGTCATGGATTTTTGTCTCAAGCAACAAATCCGTTACTAGCTAAGATTTGCGCCCGAGAGAGGTGGTGGGCAGCATTTTGGACAAGCGAAGGATTATTTCCTCCTTGGCATTATTCTGTAACTAGTCAAAGTAAACACCACGTTTTGTGCTTGGGCGCATTTGGTACATGGTAACGAACTTTCTATTTGGCAGTCCTCCATTGATTGCATTGACTGGTGCTCCTGCCTTGTCAAACTTCTTCACAGGGAGTATCCTTACAATCTTCATTTCTCTGAATTAAGACTTGCGACACCATGATCTTGATGGTACACGCTCCTTAGCATGTATCGATACCTAAAAACTTTGGGTTGCGTCTTGCATCTTCAGAGTGATGACATGCCCGATCAAAACCGCACTCCTGATTGCTTGCGCTTGGGCTCACTACATTTGCAAGGCATGGTGATGATATTCTTCACTCCCTAACCTGATCGGGATTTCGTTGGTTCGGTGCCATGACAAATTTTAAACTTTGAATTACATCGTGAATGCCAGTGTTCTTGTGATGATTTTCTTGGCAAGCATTCAGACCTGTGAAACTCAATTCCAAGATGTTTCCTTCACGATGGGGTGCATTTTGTAGCTACTGGCAGATTATGTTATTTTTGGCATATCTCTCTATTCAGTTAAACCACGCTCTAGATGTGCTTAAGCTTTCATGGTGCATCCTTGTTTTGGCATTAATTCCATGATCAAATTGCATATGCGTTCAAGAAATTATGGATGCTCTTGATAGTTGACAAGTTTCTATCGCAGACTCCTTACCTTGCACATCCCTTTACTTATTGCAATTTGCATTCATAGCATGCTCTAAGGCTCCCACCATGCATGTTTTATCTTCAAAATTCCTCTATTCAATAGAACCGTGTGTGTATTGTGGATCACCATTATGTAATTTGTGACAGACTCTAAAATGTTCAAGCAAACCTTCTTATTCTTCGTGCTAACAAACACGGTTTCCTTCATTTCTTTATTCTGACGTTTTTCCATGTTTTGCAAGTATTGTGTTGGGCACGATTTGGGGAAGTATGCAGATATTTTCCTCTTGTCACTTTCCTTAACTTCAACGAAACCACACCAAGTGGAAGTGGTATTATAACTGAGAATTCTTTTCTCTAACACGTTCCATGACTGGTATGAGACCGCAATGGAGTGCGCTGAGTAGCATCCATAGATCATCATCGAGTACTATCCTTACTTTGGACTGCAGAAGATTGCGCTTGGGTGCGTGTGTTTGGGAGTGATTAGAGCTTATGTTTTTGTGGGACTCCTCTAGCTATAATTTATGTGAAGTATTCGTGCTCCCAATTGCATGTGGCACAAATCACCAAGCTCACTGTTGCATAACAAATCCCTGCTCTTGAAGTCTTTCAAGGATTTTCAAAACTTTACATGCCCCTATGTTTCGACTGGGTGCATTGCCAAATACTTCCTTTTTATTGCTTTGTTATTCACGCTGACTTTTGTCATGATATTTCTTAGGCTTCCACGGTGAACTAATTATTTGCAGCAATTCCCAACTTGGCATAATGTGCACCTAAGCACATTTAGACCACCAAAGCAGACTTTCTTCTAAACTTCATTCTTTGGAACATACAAATTGCATATTACATGTTCTTTCCAACACCTACTTCCCCATGAAGGACTCCATGTGGGATTTTTTGGCATCATCAACACAAATATGTGCTTGGGTGTTGTTGGAGATTTGAAATCTTGACCATATCCGACCATCTTTCGGATCCCAATTTCTAACCATCCTATTCGGCCTTTGACTTGTGCGTTCTGGAGACACTTTGGGAGTCTTTATTCTTTGAGTGACAGCACTCATGTTCATAGATTTAAGACGCCACCTACGGTTTGGGGTTTCATGACTTTGTTCAATATACTCTTCTATTTGGGCGAAAATTGTAACCTTACTGGAGATGCATAAAAATGATCCAAACTTGGGACCCAACCCACCATTTCTCAATCAAAACCTGAGTGAACTGAGAAGGTTGTTACAAGAGCTACCGAGAAAGCGAAACCCAAAAGGGGCCAAGCGAACAAAAAAGATAGGGGATCACATCGTCGATGGGTGGTGTGTGATTAGGTCACAACAGCTCCTAAAGCTAAGTTTCATGTCCAAACATTTTGTAAACCTGCTTCACCTAAGGATTTGGAGAACAAACAAAATTCCATTTAATAAGAAGTATTTTCTTACTATTGTCTTTGTTTCCTCTCCAAAGGAATCAAACTTTCTAAATCTGTAAGAACTCCTTTTGGGATCTTTTAAAGTACTAATAATATGTAGTTCAAAATGGTAGATAACACAAACCTTATCATGAGCAATCCGCCTGACTAAGATAACTAAGATTTTTTCCAAGAAGAAACCCATACTTGAATTGAAGAAATGCCCAACCAAAAGGAACTTTGATTCCTTCCAACAAAAAGTAGAAAACCGAGATATTTACAGGGGAACTTGTCAAACTTAAATCGCAAAATGTGAGCCACTCTCTTTGATATAGTTAGAGAACAATTATACAAGAAAAACTTTTATTTTGCTACATTAATTATCTGTGCAGATTTTGTACAGTAATCTAGATCTCCTTTGATACACTTAGCCTCATCCATAGAAACCTCCCCAAATAGTAAGGTGTCATCTACAAACAACATATTTGTAATAGAAATCGACATATTTTGAATAACCTCACATCAATGCAAGGAAGAATGATGAGAAATAATTGTCCTACTTAGTGCTTCTGCTAAAATAATAAGCAAATATGGAGAAATGGTATCACCCTACTGAATCATTAAGTAGTAGAAAAGAAGCCACAAGGTGACCCATTTACAAAAGCTGATAATTTTGCTCCTAATAAGCAAGATAATAACCATTTACACAACTTATGAGAGAATCCACACTGGCTAAGAACATTCATCAAAAAGTGTCAATTAACCCTGTCATATTTCTTTATCATATCAAGTTTTGCAATCATTGCTATCAACTTGTGAAAAGAGATCGAGTGAAGCACTTCATGAGCAATGAGGGCACCTTTTGTTGTTTCCTTGCCAGGAACAAAACCTCCTTGCTTAGAAATAATTTTTGGAATGAGGGTTGCTAATCTTGTAGAAATGGCCTTAGTAAAAATCTTGTAACTAGAATTGCAAAGGGAAATAGGTCTAAAATCTAAAAATATAGAGTTCTCTATTCCTCCAAAGCTCTCCAAATATCAAATCCTATAAAATCCCAGCATTGTTAATAGAAAAGAATAGTCAACCCATATGGTCTAAGAGCTTTCTCCAGATTCATTGAGAAAACCACCTTTATAGTTTTGTCCATTATAAAAGGCTTCAGAAGGAAGAAATGTCTAGTTGATCCACAATAGTTGGGATATTGGACAAAAGATTTTGAATATGTTAGAGCTTAACAGCAGACACGCAATTGTTTGTTCCTTTGCCACTGTAATTAGCATATCTATATGATGGAATGACTTCGATGAAGGTAATCTCAAAGAAGGAATCAAATGATTAGTTAAAACATTGAAACTCAAGTTGGAGAAGAAGGGTTTGCACTCGAGATAAAGGCACATAGATAAGGATCAGAAATAGGATTTGGACATACTATAACTTCTTCAACCGAAGAATTACAAACATTTGAGAAATGACCAAACTTTTTAGACGTTACCAACACTTCTTGAGGGCTATCAATCACTATCTTTTGAATCCATAGACTATGAGTAGATTGAATCTTGATAGTTGAAGGAAGTGCCTTACAAAAGATACAGCATTATCAAACTGGACAAGATTATGAGCCAGAAATATTCCAATTTGATTGCCCAAAGTTTCAACCAAGTCTAATTCACGATATTCTGAAGGTAACAAGGGCAATGTATGTCACGAGCCCTAATTAGTGTATAAATATATTCCTAAATACATAGTAATTAATATAGTCTTAATTAATATTGGTAATTATTAAATATGATATTAATCATTAATATTGATGTTAAGCAATAGTATTATATTAATAAGTATATCAATAATATGTCAATATATAATTGATCAATATAAAATAATAAAAAGGTATACATGATGTGAGAATTACATATATGAATTTACATGAATGAATTCATGTGATATCCCCATGCCAAAATAGGATATTAATAATAATAGAATTTAATAAATAAAAAATAATATAATATATTAAAATATTATTATAATATAAATATATTGTTGAAATAATAATAGCAATATATGAAATATAATATAATAATAAGAATATAAATATAATAGTCAAACTAAGCAGCTAAGATGCAAATCATTACCCACGATGACATTTCATTGTCCATCGACTAGACCCTACATAAATTAACACAGCTGCTCATTCCTTATATCAACAGCCATAATTAGATTTACAAGACTCAAATAATATGGCCACATGGACGATACCTTGTCTCATCCCTGCTAACATGGATGTAAGACTCGACAGAGGAGTTTTTAATAAGGATGAACGACAGTCACATAACGATATCGGTACATAACGAAAGGATGCGATTAATGCAAACACGCGATTACCAAAAGACGTGATGCACATCTTAATCCCTTCTCAAAGTATGATATAAGAGCATCGTCACATTCAGTCATGGGGTCATCAAATACAGAATATCGTCTACTCATTATCCTATTGGATATACTCTGCTCAGAGCCAAAAGGCTCATCAGCTTACTGGTGCATGTACGCAAAGCAAACACAAAACAAAGACTTCCAGGAATTGCGCAGTTCAGACTGTATATCAGAATAGACGTCCATCTAAGTGCAAGCATTGATTGACAACCAAATACAACATTGATCGTTTCTGAGCAGTTACTCTTGACTGCATAACAATATTGGTATACCTGATCACACCGTATTGGTATAGATATCTATTGCATCTTCCATGGTAAAGCCGAGATAGCATTGTCGATCTATTATTGTTAGTCTCAATTCATCTTTCATTGTAAGGATCCATGGTATATAAGATATTACAGATTTCCAAATGAGACATATTGAATGCATTGTGTTATCATAATAAACATTATCAATATATATATATATATATATATATATATATATATATCAGAAATCACCTTAATATTCATTTATCTTGTACTACTCAATTCATAATCATAAAGAGAGATTAGAGGAGTAGTCCCAGTCTTCATACATAGCTAAGACGGGATCATTACAATGTAATCTACAAGGGTATAAACTTGACAAACGCTATGGAGGGATTAAAATTTGGACACCATATTTAAGTAAATAAACCATGACCATCCACAAACCATGACCTAACTCAATGGACTTTATCCCGAAAACAAGAAAATGCAAAAATCACAATAAAGAAACTTCTCCTTATCCACAAACAAGGCATCTGAAACCCCTTCCCACTGTAAGTAAACTGAATCCAAAAGAGATTATTAAGATTGATTACAATTTCAATACTTACCAATGAGATCCAAAGTTTGAGCATGTAGAGATTGTTCAACAAAAGTAACATGTACCACAACTCCATCTAATCCATTTTTAGCATGACGAGGCGCCATTTCATAAATAAGCTCCTGATGAGGAGGCTTTGGAATCCAGCTTAATTTCTGGATGAGCCCGTTGGGGCTTTGGAAACCCTTGTTTCATCCCCTTTTGTTTTTTCTTGGCCTTTGTCGATTACATTTCTACCTTCGGTGTAAATCAAAATTTCAATTGAAGGGAGCCCTAAAGGCCCTAGAAAACTAAACACCAACATCAGCCTCTGCAATTCCCAATGGAGTATTACTGGGAAAGGAAACCCTGCTACACAGCCCTAATGGAATATTATTTGGGTAAGACAATGGGATAGGGCCAATGAGAATGTTATTAGGAAACATTGTCGAATTAGTGTTACAAAAACCCCCAACTGAGCAAGTGTCTTCTAAGAAGAAACCAAACCTCTCCCATTCATTGTCATTACTACAGATACCTGACATAGAATTTCGAAATTCACCCATTGTTGATTGTCAACAAAAGGCGGAGCTCCACGCCATCTACCACAATTTTATAAAACAATTTTCATAATAAAAAACATTATTAATAGAATAAATGATTATATTTTATATTAATATTAATATATTAGTAGGCCTTAATTAATATTAATATTTTATTATTTTACATTATAAGTATTATTACATTAGTATTAATATAAAATATAATTAAGAAGTATTTCATTGATATTACTTTTTAAAAAAATTATTATAATAAAAAACTCAAAATGAAAATTAGAAAATCAAAACTTTAATAATTTTTAATTTATTTATTACAATATATATTTTATTAATTTATTACGATATATTCAAGTTCTTATAAAATTGTACATAAATTAAAAACAAATAGAATGAAAATTATAAAATTGAACAAAGATAATACAGTCCACTTTAAAGGAAAAATGAATTATAGAAAGATGTTATAAGCAATACTAATAAGAATAATGAATATTACATTTCGATGGTACTTAACACGAAAATACAAAAGGAACACATTTATTAGTACAGAATTTGATGGCGGCAGAAGTTGTGTTTGTGCAACATGTTGAATCATCACAGTATTGTTTATTAGTTCTAGTACATCAACTATTAAATATTGGCATTTTAGAGGGCCTGCATTATTATGCTTGAGCAATGATGCAGGAGCATCTCAAGTAAATCTGTGATCAACATCAACCAAAAATATTTCCCCATTTGTTTGCTTCAATTAAAGCAAGCTTTGGAACATCGTATAGCAATCCATCAACATGGAATTCGCCAGATGTAACTTCAACAGCCACAATTGATATGTATGCAAAATATGGAGCACTGGAATTGGGTGTGAACATCCATCAACCCATTACATGGACTCAATTCTTGATAATCCTATTACCAATCTGTTTGCCAATTTCAATGCCAATAGCCAGTTTGGTAATATACCATAAGATATCGGTCCAGCCATTGTAGAACTTGTGGGGCGTACCATTGTGGATGTTGTTGCCCTGACTAGTATGTCCTTAGATACGTGCCTAGAGGCACATAGCCAACCCTCCTGGAGGGCCTTGCAAATAGATACTTTGTTTGGTTGTATACTCCTTGTCGAGTTGGCATTTTCTCCCCCCTCTTCTATATAGAAAGGGTTGTAAAATGTTGAAATATAGACAACACACCTTAATTATCTACAAAGACATGTCATCCCGTGCAATGCAATGATTGCAAACTATGCACATATGAATTTGCTGGACTGGCTATCGAAACTTTTAATCAAAAGACACTGGCAGATAGAGTAGGGCCCCATGAAGGAAGAAGATAAAGGATCACTGAAAAGAATAGGGAACAGCCCTGCATAGATGGATAGAAAAGAAGTTGAAACGGCTCAAGATAAAGCAACGAAGTTTGAAACAGCTAAAGTGGAAATTGAGCGGACAAAATTTGCAGATGTAGAAGATAGCAAACAAATGGAAGGATGGGGGTGGGCTGTCTATGTGTTAGGGTGGCTGCATAATGAGAATCAGCCAAGGTGTGTGGGCACTGCACAGAGAGAGAGGTCAAGAGTAAGAAGTGACCAATGTGTGTGAAGGAGCCGTGTAGCTAAGAGCTGCACTAAAGAAGTTTGCAGTTGGGCTGCGTAATTAGAGGTGAATTGTAGATTGATTCAAAGGCAAGTGAAGAGTGGCATAAACAACAAATACAATAAGAAAGAAAATACAAGAAGAGAGGGAGAAGGCAACAACGAGGCTATTGTTGTAATGTTATTATGGTGTAATGTTCTGCTTTGAGAAATTAATAAAATCATTTGTGTATGTATGTATGTGTGTATGTGTGTATGTGTGTATGGATGTATGTATGGATGGATGGATGTATGTGTGTATGGATATATGTATGTGTGAGTATGCATACATACATACATACATAAGTATACTCATGTTGACCCATCAAGTGTTTCCTTGGATGGTTTTACAACATTTTCCAAGTCATTCCATCCTCTCACTGTAGCCCTCTTAAGTAGTTTAGACTCCAAACTTTGTTACAGGTAGTTATATCAATATTATCTAACTCTGAGACTTATCTAAATTATTTCTGTTGTTGGTGGTGATGATGAGAGAGGTATTGGAGGATGGCTGGATAATCCTTGGCAAGAGAACAGAAATAAAATTATTGTGACTAATGGAATTAACTTGGCTAGAGAGAAAATTATCAACACAGGAAAACACAGGAAACTATGTAAGCTCAATATTTATGTTACTTATTACAGAGTTAATAGGTGAATTGGAATGAGAGTTTGAAGATGTGGGCCCTAAATTGTCTATCTCCCACATCAAAACTTCATTAATCGCTGATACTTATACTAGCATATGACTGTGAGACTCTCATTAATTTAATTCTGCCCCAGCTGAAGTTTCTAACAGCATGAGCCTATAAAAATCTTGATTGTTCAGTTCAGCTCCAGGATCTTTGAAATTAAAAGCCATAAAATATTCAACTTCTAAATTGTATAGGGATAATCCAATATCCGAAGGATTGTTTTCTCAGGTTCTTACAAACTAAATCCCAATACTCTTGGGGTAAAACCAAACATCATTGACATCGATGAAGGTTCTGACATTAAGCAAGGACTGGAAAGGAGTCTCCTCATTTACTTCTATGCTTTGTATGCCTCACATGACTAGTTACTTCACTATATTTTAGGCTTTAGTCTCTTAGGGTCTAAACTTTTCATATTCTAAGTATTCTTTTGTTTATCAATTAACTTCTGAGGAGCATATGTCACTCCTAATGTACATTTCCTTTTTGCACATTTTGATTCCTTCTCTACATTTAAAATGGTTTGCTTTAGACAACACTCTAGATCTTACTAATTCAGAAATAGCAATCCTTGAATTAAAATTATTCTTATCGAACAATTAATATTCTCTCTTTTTCAAAAGTTCAACTAGACAATCTAGTTACATTTTCCATCACTTCTACTATTTTGAGTAATAAAATTTTCTACTTTTTTATGCAAATTGAACAGAGAGAGTATTCAGAAAAGACTCAACATTAGCCATATCTTTTCTACATGATTGCAGGTCCAATAGCATGACATTTAAAAGCCCTTAGCTCAAAACTATCTAGGATGACTAATTCAAAGAAATAGCAATGATATTTTAAGAACTCTCCTAAAAGTAATCTATTGAAGGAACAGCATATATTTATGTATGGTACAATTAACCATTTCCTCTTACCAGTTGTGCATTTTAGCATTTACTTGTTATCCAGCAAAAAGTTCAGTTTTAACTAACATTATGTTTACTCCAAAATGCATCCTGATAGCCGACATGTAAACAGAATAAGGTGTAGCGAAAACTTACCATGATCTTTCTTTCTCTTCATTTGAGGAGATAGATAAGGAAATAAATCACATGCAATAAACCTGCTGTCATCCTGTGTCAATCAACACGCTTGTATTAATTTTCTCTGTGCTTTGTATTTTGCAATCCATTAATCTATTTTATCAACTATCAACAAAGATTTTTCTCTCCTTTTCATGCTTGCATTCATCCACCAATTCTAAGGCTTTTGGATCATTATGTCAATTTCTACCTGTAATTAAATTAAAAAATTCTTATGAATAGAGCAAAAACACTAACCTAAATTGATGAGCACACAATTTAGGTCTTGATATTTTTCTATGTGCTAATTAGGCATGAAATTTTATGAGAGCATCATAAACAAGAGTTTGACTTCTAGAGTATAATTAAACGTCACTCATGGGTTCCAGGACAAATGTAAATCTCATTTAACAATCAACACACATTCCCTCCCTCTAATGTTTCATTAGTTAAGCAAAGTAGTAATTCCCTGTTAAGGATTCCTCCTAATCAGCACCTTAAGAGTTAAGTATTCAATTAATTGTGCTATCATTTATGATCAGCACTGTACAATAGAACTTTTGTTTTGTAATTGTAAGTAGTCGAGTTATTTTTCCTGGTTAATCTTACAGACTTAAAACCTATAGAATATTCTCTCTAGAGAATGAGTTATGTAAGGGTGCAAAAGCAGTCAAGGGGATAGCCTTTATCCAAAGACAAGCACCTTTCATACAAGTGTTTCTCAGATTCAAAAGGCTTCTCTGCACAAGTGGTTTAAGATTGACTTAATATCGACAATACAGAAAACAAAGAAGTGATTAATTAAAGTTAAATGTCATGTAAATTTGAAATTTCCCAGTTAAGATAGCACAAACAGAAAGATGTGGAAAGAAATTGCTAGAATTTGTTTGCTCGAAGGAATGATTTCTGAAGGTCTTCTAAAGCTAAAAAAAGGTTATTCCACAAGAAGTGGAATGATGCTAAAAACACTGCAATATTTTGGAGATATTTAACTTCTAGACATTAAACGTGAAAAAAAAAATCAAAAGCTGATTACGTTTATGCCTTCTTAAAGTATTTTGTGATTCATATTATATAATGATAAAATTCAAAATCTTTTCATCAAAATTGGCAAATAAGGTTGGCTTAGGTTTTAAGATTATAGTCTTGTCATAGGGAGTCATCATTCTGAAACAATTGTACTGTCAAGCAAATATGACACCACAGATGGAATAATAGGATTGAAATTTGTTGGCTTGAAAAGGTGAGTAGATAGACATAAGCCCAACAATGTAAACATATCCCCATATGAATCCTTTCAAGCCAAGCATAGTTAAATCATTTCATAAGAGGTTTCTTGTACAATGCATTAATGAAATATTGAAGAAGATACTGCAAACTATAACTATGCCGTCTAGTCTGATTTCTTGTTGAAAAAAACTAGAAAAGAACAGACAAAAAAATAATAAGTTCAATAAACAATAATATAAGCATATTCAAGTGATTGGTGGAACAACAAAGAACTATTCATCATCATAACCTGCTTTCCAATAGCAGAAGAAACGGATTATCCTCATACATTTTTAATGAATGCAGGAAAACTAAAGGTTTGCAAATGAGGGAAAAAGACAAATACTTAATCCCTGTGCTTCATCAATACCTTAAAACTAAGTTACCAGATCCTTGCATTTAGCCTGGATCGTGATTCCAATGCGATTCTGATTCTCATTCTGATTTTGATTCTTCCGGATTCCGGCTGGGCATCCGGAGGGAATCCGAATGCCCGGCCACAATCCTACCAGAATCCCGAGGAATCCACGGGCATCCAAAGCTGTGGGTACCCAAAAACGGGCCCCACATGCCATTTTCTTTAGTTTTTTTAAATCTAAAAACCATCTAAACCTTAATTTCAACCAATAAAGCATGCATTTGGTCGTTTGATGATCATTCAGTCATCTCTCAAGCATTTTTCACCATTTTTTCTTTGCTCTACAGATGTAGCATTTTTCCTCGAAGGTGAATGCTACAGAGGACTAAGACCCGCATGAAAGACTTAAGAATCGCTGGGGAAGGCAGATTTAGTGGTCAAAGGTAAGTGAATCTTCATTTTGTTCAAGATTTTAATGAATTTTTCAAGATTTTCTAAAAAAATTCAAGGCTTTTTTTAAAGTTTTGAATACTTTTTTATACTTTGTACGCATACGAAGGGGTTATAATGCTGAATTTTTTTCAATTAATTTTTGCAATAATGTGTTGAGTTTTCTTTTCCATTTTAGGTTCATTATTTAGAGTCGCAATCGTCAGACAAAATTGTTGGAAGTGGAAGTGAAAGCTCTAGTTCAGTTGCCGGGGCAAACCCTTTTAAAATTGATGCAGGTTCACTACTTTGGCATTACACAACAATGATTAAGACAGTGCCCTGTGGTGGGAATTATATTTGGCAGTGTAACGATTGCAACATAGAGTATTCGAGCTCATACTATCAAATGCAACCTCACTTCATTCCCAGCACTTGGAAAAGGAATGAAACCTTGTAAGGGGGCAGACGGGAACGGGCTGCCAACTCATTTAATCCTACAATATGCTAGAGAACAAGACAAAGCTGATAGGAGAAGCAACAGAGGAAAGACAGTGACTACTCCATCCACTGTCCAGACGGGCTCGAGGAGACCTCCTCATGGCTTGGTAAAATTTGTTGGCCCGCATCATTTCTTGCCAATGCCACCACCCTCTAAAGCACAAAATGTTCCATGAAAAAGAGGACCATTGGATGTGGCCTTCAAAAATGAAATTAGAGAAGTTGTTGAACAAAGTATTGCATGTTGCTTATATGCGAATGGGCTTCCATTCAGCCTTATTAGATCACCTTATTGGTGGGAGATGGTGACTACCCTTTGCAATACACCTCCTAACTATGTAAGTCCTGAGTATGAAAAGGTGTGAACCACCTTATTGTCGAAGGAGAAAGCCTTGGTAGAGACACAATTTTGAGTGGTCAAGGATATATGGGCGAAAACAGGTGTGTCCATCATTTATGATGGATGGAAAGATTGCAAGAATAGACCTTTAATCAATGTTATAGCAGTCTCACCTAAAGGAGCGATGTTCTTGAAGGTAGTGAATTGTGAGGGGCAAGTGAAAGATGCAAGTTTCATTGTCAATGACCTCATGGAACCAATTGAGATGGTGGGGGCTACAAATGTTGTCCAAGTCATAACGCGCAATGCTAAAAATTGTAGGGCAGCTGAGGCTATAGTGGAGGCCACATATGATCACATTTTTTGGACACCATGTACAGTCCACTCACTCAATTTAATCATGCAAAAGATTGGCGCTCAAATTAAATGGGTCAATAAAATTTACATGGAGGTTGAGGAGATACAAATGCTTGTGACTAATCATCACATGACACAAGCCATGTTCAGGATCTTCTCTACATTGCAGTTATTGAAGGTAATTTAAGTTTGTTTTTATAATTTATTTTTTAGTTTTAAATTTTTTATTTTTTAAAAATTTATAATTGAACTTTATATATGACATGTATGTTTTATGTCATCATAGGTTGCTGAAACACGATCTACATCTCACACAATCGTCTTAAGACAACTTGTGAAGGTGTGAAAGGCCTTGAGCGCTATGGTTATCAACACTTTGAGGAGTGTAAAGAGGCAATCAAATACAAAAAGAGCCCCAAAAAGTAAAACCATTGATCCTTGATGATGAATGGTGGGATCGCGCGGAATATGTTTTGGAATTCATCAAGCCCATCATAAGCATGATTAGGTTTGTTGATATTGATCGCCTATGTTTGGGTGAAATTTATGATGGCATGGACACCATGGTAGAGCACATAAAAACAATAATAGTGGGCAAGGAACATACAAACACATTTTTCGAAGTTGTGGAAAAAATTATTGTTAACTATTGGAACAAGATGACCACCCCCCTACATGTCTTGGCATATGCTTTGTCGCCAAGATTTTATAGCCAAGAGATGGTTTCACAACCAAATAGGGTGGCACCATATAGAAATGCAGAGGTTGCTACTAGTTACAAGGTTGCATTTACAAAGATATATGATGATGATGAGACTTGAAATATTGCCCTCACCAAGTTTGCCCAATTTGCATCTCCCAAATATCATGACACTACTGCTCTTCATGCTCAATATAGGATGGATGTTGATGAATGGTGTTATGTACATGATCAACGCTTCATTTTCTTGCAGCCTCTTGCAATTAATGTTCTCTCCCAAGTATGTATCTTTGTTTGAAAAAAAAATTTATCGTTTTTCGTTTGATCATGATGCTATCATATTGAAATTAAATACTAAATGTATATGTTGTATGTTAACTAAACATGTTGCAAGTTCCTCTTCATCTTAGCATAATTGGAGAATTTACTTCATCCACTCGATTAAGCGCAATCGTCTGGGTTCCAAAAAAGCAGAGGATTTGGTCTTCATACAATCCAACCTTTGCTTATGTCACATAAGAAAACAGACTACTGTGAGGTTGTGGCAAGGAATTGGGATCTAATCCCTGAGTGTTCTGATTTAGATGCCATGGTTGCATAGGTTGCCCAAGTCTTTGTAGATGAACAAGAGGTAGGTGTTCCACATGACATGGACGTAGCGAGTGGCACGGCTGTTGGTTCAAATGAAGTTGAAGTGGAACCAAATGTTGACCTTGATTCCTATGAAGATAAAGAAGATGAAAATTTGGATATTAAATATGAAATACGGCTTATAATTTAGATTTTCATTGTGTAATGACATTTGAGACTTTGGCAAAGTACGAATATGATATATGAGGTATTTTATTTATAATTTTATTGGCAATTATGGATTTATGAGTATCATGCTTCTAACTTCTTATTGTTATTATAAATTAGAAGTTTTGAACCAATGATGAATGAACATTAAACATGTTACATGTATGAATCTATGAATATGCATACATACATATATATTTGAAAACATCTATATATATACCTGCAGTACCGGATCCCGCCCCAAAAAAAAATTTGCCGAACCCGGGAATCCGAATCCGAACCCGAATCTGAATCAGAACTAGGATCAACAACTTAGGCTTAAAACCATATTGTTATTCAGAATGGGAATGGATCAGTTCAAATGTGCACATGTTATCAGTTCAATAAAATGCACATCAAACTACAGGTGGCACATCCCAACAATATCATTAATTTCAAACATAAGAGTAAGATTCAACTCAGACTCAAGAGTCTGAACCAAGCCCCAGTATGGCCAAAAGTTCATACAGACAAGGGAGACGAACTTAACTACTACTCAAATGACCTTCATAAACCCATTAAAACTTAGGGTGACCCCAGAAGACTGAGAATATGAGGGGTGAGATGCAATCTATGTCAATTATAAATCTCAATACAGAAATTATAACAAAGTCCACCACATAAATTCAGCCTTCAATTAAGACTCTTCAGGTCATCAATATATCATCCAAAGTCTAAATGTGGCTGCCACAAAGTGTACTTGCCTAAAACGTTTCAACTGCTCTTGTAATACATTTGATCCTATTTCTCCATCCACTAAGAGATTCATTAATGTTGAAACTTCAACCCAGCCTATCCATGTGAAATGCTGCAGGACCGAGACCCTTTGACCATTAAGGCAGCAGCAAGGCCAACTATCTAGTCCTTGATGTCATGCCAATCTAGAAAACCTGATTTATGTGCAGCTGCATAACCACCAGAAAGCCTTTTACAGCACTCAGTAACTTAGCTTATATTGCTTATTCCAACTTCCAACAGAACCTTCCCTTGAATCTGCACAATGCTCATATTACATATTACTTTGTGCTACTACACAAGCATCAATAGCCATTCACATAACCATGCCACCACTTGCACTGCTTTGTGCAACATCGAACAAGTATCAACAGCCCTTCACAAAACCACACGGGCACTTGCACAGCTCTAAGCAGCACTTAGCACACTTTGCACCAAACACAGTGGCCATTTATGAAGTCAAAACAGCGGCCATTAGTCCAGTCTTCAGTTATGAACATGTGTAGCTTGCACACAACCTCATCTGAAGACATATATCTGTACCATCAACCACCACAAGCCCAACCTTCAGTATTTAGAAGATCAATTGACAATAGTTATGGAATGCGAACCATTTTTGTAACCTCTTGTAAATGTATTACACACATATAGCAATTTAACCACTCAACTCTCAAAGAACCCCACACATATTGAAGTCTAGGCAAATCAGTATGATGTGTTCAACCCTTTCAGGCCATAAGAATCTTTATTCACAGTCTCGCTGTTTGTAATCATATGTTTTGTACCCTATTTGTTATTTCATCGAATAGCAGTAGCACCAATTGCTAAAGTATGCCATGTTTGAATATGTACTGATTGATTCATGTATTTCATCTTTAAATGACTTGTTCTATAATTCTGTCTTTCACTGGCTGAAGATAGCATTATTCCTGAACAGACCAAGGATCTGAATCAAAATCGGACTAGTTTGGAATGCAGATTAGGTATAGTCTGCAAATAGACATTAATCTTAATAAGCAATAGAGGTTTTGGTATAATAATTGAAAATATGAAGTCTGCTTTTAATCTGAATGAAATAAAGCATTCTTCTGGATTCACAGTTGTTTTTTTATAAACCCTTGTGACAGAAAAAGTGGCTTCAACAACATCCATTTGCACAAGGTTCAGTTTGATACTCTCAATACCTAGGAAAGTTCATGTTGAGTCATTGGCATGATCCATATGTATCATGAAAATTGTACTACAAATATAAATAGAAGAACAGTAAAATAGATTTGTGTAAAGATCAACAACCATGACAAGATGGAACCGCAATAGAGCAGAAAAATGCAAAAGGACAGATCTCTGATAGAGTATTATCTCATACAGATCCCTGATAGGAAAGTGTTCCAGACAAGACTGCAACAGCAGTGCCAACTGTTTAGCCAAGAAATTTGAATGTGAACTCACATTCCAAAACATGCACGAAAACTTACAAGGCCTGGGAGAACAATCCTGTTCATATATATTTATAAATTGAGGAAGAAAATAGCTTTACAAATCATGGAAAGAAAGATTAATTATATTGATCAATGAAAAAGATCCAGCTGTTCATAGCATGTTAGATAGAATGGCTAAGACAAAAGAATCTGCCATTGAAGGAGCAAGAGGCAGCTTGTGTCCAAACAATCTATTTTACTTGTTATTTACTACTTTTAAATTTAGTTAGTATGGTATTTCTCACTACAACACTCTAGTTTTTCTCTCTTTGAAGGGTTTCCAGAATAAAATATTCAGTTCTTACTTTGATTAAAAAATTTAGAATGTTTTCTTCTTACGTAGATTAAAAATTTCCTCTCTCTAACACTGTCATTTGAATAACAAGTAGCAGAGTATGTTAGATATTGTGATTTCTTGAATCTTCTTATTTTAGAGAAATTACAGATAACCTACACTGGTGACATCAGCAAAATGTTTATTCTAAGTTAATTGGCCTTAGTCCCCTGCAAAATAATCTCATTCATTGCACAAGATCATTAGACATTTGGTTTTGACTTTCTCAAAAGGCCTTTGCTGCCAGCTTCTTGGTTCTGATGCTGATCTTGGATAGCATTTTAAAATCTGCCAGTAGTTCCTTCCTTCAACTCCCTTTGAGTCAACAATAACTGTTAAACCTTTTTCCCATGTAGATTGAAAGGAAAATCATTCATAACATGATCTATAGTTCAATATGTTTTAGAAAAATTGCTTATTCCAACAGTTGGCACTGGTCTGGCAATTTGATGTCTTTTCACATTCTGAATACTGATCAACTACATTCCTGTGGCATTTTACTTCACCTTACCAATGTATTGTCTCCATTAACGGTCAACTCTCCAACTTCTGCCAGATGGATGTAGAGAAAACCAGTCAATTGCAATTACTTGGAAGTGGCAACAAATCTAACAGACCACGTCTCTTCAAGACATTCTGTCATACAGCTTGTGTGTCCTGTCTATGTTTGCATACAGGTCTACTCAAGCCCTTTTGGAGGACTCTTTCCCATCGTCTGCAACACCTCACTCCTTAACCATTTTTTCCACACAAAATCTTCTTATTTTCTTTTTTCTTAATCTTTTCTTTTCAGTCCATTTGAATGTAACTGCATTTGAGGCACTTTATCTTCCACTTGCGGTTTTCTTCACAATCTTTTCTCTACCTGCTAAAGCGTTTCCCACTGACTACACCTGGCAATTGCATTTGTTCAAAAGCTTATAAAGCCTGCCAACAAATCCAATTTTGCGCATACCTGCAATTATTGTGAATCTGCAATCATGAGGCATTCTGTCAAACAGTCTACGTGCCAGGTCTAAGCTTCGAAGGATATCCTTACCTTGTTCCAAGCTGCAATCATTGAATTCCACAGGACATCTCTTTGAGGTATTCCCATTTCAAAGCTCCCATTTTTCGGACAGGCTGGCTCAATGCTGCAGTCCATGTCACAGGTCTAGGCCACCATATTTGCATACATATCCAACAGGGCATCAATGTCTTAGTTTGCAAGTTCTTTCTATCACCTGTATTAATTCCAAATTTGTGCTACCCTTAAGCTGCATGACTGCACCAACAGCCAACACTGCACAATGTTCTTTATCCTATGCAAGGATTTTGGAACTCAGTGTGGTCATTGCAACCTTCATCAGATCTGAATGGGATTTCTCTGCATTCCCCTTATTGTTCCAGTGCAGTAATGGCAAATCATGTTTTTTTTCTGATCAGTGAAAATAAGTATTATTATTAATATTTCAAATAGCTATTAATTCAAAAGATTCTACTTCTAAACTGCTCGTGTAGCCCCTTACATCCTCCAATATTTCAGCCTAAAACCCCATAACTGTTAAACTCGCTAAAACCAAAAACTCCGCAAGTTTTCAGCAAAAACTCAGGAACTTAAAAATTGCCTAAATTTAATTACAAATGCATTTTTTTAAGATGCATCCAATGAGTCAATAAATGAGAACACAAAAGAAACAAGCTGAGTCTAGATTTAGTTAAACGCAAAATGGGTACAAAATCGCATTCTCATGAGGAATGTTGATGGCTGGAAGAAAAATAGTAAATAGTTTCTGTAAAACTAAAAGTAAATACATCATTACGATTACATTTTTCTCTTCCCATCTCTAGTAAAAATTAAGGGAGAGGTAGAACTAGAGGGTCTAGTCCTAGAAGTTTGCACTAGGCATCACCGTCCTTCCTCGCTCGGTATGTCTAACTCACATCGTGGCTCATCCTCCATCCTTGATGTAGCTCTGCCTCTAGCAACTCGGTTAGACACACTTCAATATTAACCTTAATCACTCTAACTTAAAAACTTTCTCTGATTCAACTCGGTCAGACACACTTCAATATTAACCCATAACAGTAAATTAATTTTGTCAATCAACAATAACATTCACAGTAAACATTCAACGCATATAACACCAATATTTAATGTGGAACCCAATTTGGGAAAAACCACTGTAGGAATTGTCACCCACTAAAGAAATACTCTTCTGAAGTATGCTCGGTTAAAAGCCAAACTGGTTAAAGATTACAATAAACATTGTTAAATGTGACCCTGTTAGGGGATTTACCTAAGATCTGTTAGGATCTTCACCTGTTAGGAGTGGTATGGTTAAAGGTCTTCAAACACTCTTTTAGAATGTTACCTCTTGCAAGGATTTACAATAAGACTATTAAATCCACTCGGTTAAGATATTTTTCTGATACAAATGTTAATAAGTAACAACATATAAATTGACCTGTAAATCTGCAACTATCTTTTGCATAATCAAATCCCTTGTGCGCTCTTTATCTTCACCTCATTCCTTCGCTATCCACTAGCTTCAACACTTCATCAATCTTCAGCTTTCTAACTCGGAATCCAACCTTCTTCCTTCTTCACTACATCAATTGGTGACTCATCAACCCTTCAATTTGCCAGCCTTTTCTTCATACATTTTCATTCTTTATATAGACTTTCTTTTGCCTCTTAATCTCCTTCATTATGTTTTCTATTGATTAATCTCAGTTGTTTGATCATCCTCACAAACTTATTCAAAGAATTTAGATCTCGATTAAACGTTTTATCATCACCTCAGAACTTGAACTTTCTTAGAACTTGTACCTTCTCTTTTTGTCGCTTAGATCTATACCATAAATCATCACCTTGAGTTTTCTTGATCATAGATCTCTCCAACTAACTCTTCCTTATCATCAAAATCTTCCATCTCATCGTAGCTCATTATTAAATGGCGTTCTAATCCTTGTATTTAATTTATGTTCCGTACTCGGTGGCGCACTCTTTTCTTTCAACTGAATTTCGGTTAACTTCGCTCGGTAACTAAAACCTTTTGTTCGGTGCCTTGCCTTGCTTTCTCTTTACCAAAACTTACTTTCCTTTTACCGAATGACTTTTTCCTACTCGGTAACCAAATTGTTTTGCTTACTGACTTGACTAATCTTCTTTACCAACTTGATATAATCAAGTTATATCAACATAACCTTAACATTGTCTGATCTGTATCAGTTGTCCAATTACGTTCTTCATCTTCTCAACATTTCACTTCCTCTTCTTCTTTAACTCACTAAACTTATATCATACTCTGAATGATATGGCAACTCAATATAAATCAGAAATCAATTGCTTGACATCAATGACAAGATAATAACTGATCTAATCATTCTACAATCTTGTATACCTCTAATCTTAGTTGATCTTCATCATCATCACCATCAGTTATAGTAACACTGGCAATGACTCCTCATCTGACTCATCCTCCTCAATGTCATCCAGTGTGAAAACAAATCCACCCTCCTTATCCTCCATAGCTTGCCTGTCAAAATCATTGACGCTAAACTCTATAAACAATGGAGGTTGCTCCTGTGATGTCCAATCACTGTAAGGATCTATATCACTCGAATCCATGAAAATCATTTTGCAAGTGTTTGGAAGAGTATTTTCCCCCTCAGCAAAACACAAGAAAAGAAATGATGAAATGAAATTTATTTGGGCCCTTTTTTGCCTTTAAGTGCTATGTTGAAACTGCGGCCAATTATTTTAACAAAAACTCGCCGAGTTTTTGCCAAAAATTTGACAAGTTTTTGGCGCTAGTAAAAGTCGTAGAAACTCGCCAGGCATAAAAACTCAAAGAGTTTTTGCAATTCGCCCAGTACTCTGCCAGTAGTCCATCTATGGTTAATACAAACTTTATTGAAAATACTCAAAATCTCAGTTTACCAAACCTAAACCCCTGCCAAAACTATCATTTCTATACATAATCAGTTTTCTTTTCTATATCTATAAAATCATTACAAAATTGCCATTGGTATGGCTTGACTACTATCCACTAACAGACTGCTAGAGACAAACATACAGAACCCATAAAAATAAACTTTCTAACAATTAAAAAAAGGAATTTCACATTGTACATTTACTTTTTTTCCTTTCTTCTCCTTTGATGTTTACACTAGACAATTAATCAAATAGTCACTGGGCTAGAAGACCGGCCCACTATTGTCTTTTTTGCCCGCCTCAACTTCAACTTGGCGTAGTATTTCCCTTTCATGAAGAAACCCCAGAAAAGGCTCCTAGCCGACTTTTGCCTCCATGCAGCTTTCCTCCTTGTAGCTCTTTGCACTCCATACAATGAACGGACATAAGCCGCCTTCCCTAGTGCCAATTTATCTCCATTCCGCATACTAAACTTTCAATCCTTTCCTTGGAACTGTCGTGGTTAGCAAAGACTACAGCCCAAATAGCCACTCATCCTCAACACACTCCCTCATAACCCATTTAGCCTCTGCCTACATCCCCATCTCCAAACTCCAGGCCAAAAACGTAGAAACTATATCTGCATTTACTCTATAACGTTGTTTAGTCCTCGTGAACTCTTCTCCCAAAATAATGTCAACAATCCTTAAATATATAGATTCATAAATTTTGAACACCCCTTTCAGTCTCTTCTCTGAGATGTGATCCAAGAAGGCAAGTCGTTTCACAGTGATTAATGTAAAGCCAGCCTCCATATTGCTAATTACACTTTAGACACCCTTTTTACCACTCCTTTGTATGATCTCCACCGGTGGTGCTCCCCTTAAATTTTGTCTCATCTCAGGAATAAGCTACCATATTAATTGTTTGTTCCATCCTTGAGTTTTTTCCTCCTAATGCTATAATATTCCCTAAAGAGTCTCTTGCTACATACCTTGAACCTAAAGAACTAGGATTGCCTCTTGAAGCCCCATCAAAGTTTACCTTGTTCCAACGCTCCTTTCGACTATCCCATTTCGTACATTTGAGCTCTAAATCCACTAGATTAGCCAAATAAAGCCCATTAGCAGGCAAAACATGTTTTTTACTTAGTTGAGAAGGTTTGCATTTTAAACTTCCCTTTCACTCTCCAACACAGATGCCAACTAAAACACACCAAAATAAACCAGAATTGGAATAAATCAAACCAACAATATTTTTGGATGATTTTGATTGTCAATGTGTCTAGATGTTCCTGCATCAGACATGTTAGGTAGGACTTTTATTTCAAGTTGTTGGCAACCTGCAACAAACTCCATTGTTGATGTACACAGAAATAGCTTCTAACTCTACCTCTTCCAACACTAAACCCGGACACTTGTCATCCTCCACCTAGTGTTCGCCAATTTTCTCTTCACCCACATGGATTACTTCCACCATAAACCGCCCTCCTCTGCCAAAGGCACTCTCCTGTGCTTTCCATCTTCATGTTGTCTTGCCCACCGCAAATCAACCACCTGCACCAATGACCGACAGCATCCTCAACATGCTCTACACACGAACACTCCATCTCCCCATACATCTCTACAACATTTGTGAAATACAATTGCAATTTCTCTATGGGTTCTACATATGCAACATTTACAACTGCATCTTCTTGCACTAACTCATACTCGAAAAAATCAATATTTACCTCTATTGCTCCAACTTTCACTGGTACAACCTCTTCAGATAACTCTACTACATCTTCACTTGACACAACCAACTCTTCTATTTTCACAGCCTACTCTACAAGCAAATCCTCTTCTACCTTATGAACGTCATCTTCTACTACCTCAACCTATGATATACTTTCTTCTTAATCACGCTCTTTGCTTTCATTTATTAACTGTTGGTACACAATGACAATTTCCTCCCCTTTTTTCTCTACATTTATGTGGATTGCTCTCACATCTTTCCCCTTTTGGCTACAACTAGTCTTCCTCAACAAGATACCCCACATACAACAACTCCCTTACCAGTACTAGTCTAGGAACAAAATCATAACGGGCCTCCTCATGACCCACCTCATCCTTTTCTTCGAACTCATCATCCTCTCACCTACAGCAATCTTCTACCGCCCACAACACGAGCTCTACAATTTGCAAAAACAAAAACAATTCTCAAGGGTTTCCAGCTCTCATTTACTCAAGACTTCACACAGCAACAATTCTCTCATGCTCTTCTTTGTCAATGCTTCCTCTATCCACCCACCAGTTTTGGCATGGGCTGCCTCACGTTCGGTGCTCTTCCTATGGACTCAGAACCCTTAGCTCTGATACCATTTGATGTTGCAACACTCCCTCCTGCTCAAACACAAAACCAATATGCAGAGACTCTCTGCTCACAAATTAGATGATAAACTCCCTCCTGCTCAAACACAAAACTAACATGTAGAGACTCTCTACTCACAAATCTAGATGATAATGACACAAGATTAAAACATAGAAACAAACTTTATTTCATATTGAATCTGTAACAATCTATTTACATTAGGGCCTTCTACAGACCTCTCTCAACTAACAAACTAACAACTTTGTCCATATGCACACATATACATTCTTCTATTCCTCTATTCTTTGATCGAAATCCCAAGTCTGCTCTATTTGCCTAATATCCCCTCCCTATGGGCCAATATCTCTAACCTCATAAACCACCCTACTACGCAGCCACACCAAAATTGGAAGAAAGCAAACCAACAATATTTTTGGTTGATGTTGATAGTCAATGTGCCCAGATGCTCCTACATCAATAAACATTACTTAAGAAAACAAAAAACAAAAAATTAAAACAAAACAAGAGGGTTCATTTGTAAAAAATTATGTAAGGAAAAAAAACCAAAAACTACCTCTATTGAAGAAATTTTCCTCTACACTCGCTTTGAGAACAAGCAAGAAAATAAGTTCAACAATGGAGCAAAATATTTTTGTTTTTCATTCACAATGGCAAAAATGAGATACGTTTTGCCTTTTAGATGTTTTGTATAAGCAAATTTAGGGTTGAGGAGGCGAATTGAACTTTTTGCATTAAAAAAATTGTTTTAAAAAGTCAAAAAAATTAAATTTTGAGCAAATTTGGCAGACGATGCATTTTGGAGGTAAAACTCACCCCAAGTTGGGTGGGGCTGAGTGCACGGCAAACCAGCTCGGGATCCCAAACCAGGTTCGAACCAGAGCAGGACCTAGGTCTTTCTGCCTGCAAACCAGTATCTTAGATGACTTGTCATCCAATACTAGATCAAATTTGAGAACTTAGCGTTTTGATTTTATTTTGAAAATTTGCATTGTACCTCATGTATCATTCACACTTATTTGGCACCCTAGGAGCAATCTAATTATTTAGATCCTTATATCAGTATCAATTGCAAATTTTGCATCAACCTTTAACAAATACTTAGTCATTTGTAAATGGTCAACAAACTGGCAATGAATTACATGTTTGCATCCTTCAATGAGTATTTTACAATTTCCTAATTGACCAGTGACCAACACTTTGTTGATTTTATACAGTGCCAATAAAAGAAAACATGGTCAATTTACACCCTATATGAACTGCAATCTTGCCATTCTACACTAACCTATAGAGTAACCAGCACTAGATCAATTTATTTGGAAATTTCAGCCTTAGCTCATATCCTAACTCTAATGACCATACCAATAAGCCTATTTCAGATGCTACCTTGTGTTTGTCCACAAACTTGTAAGAAGTTATAACCATAACTTTAATGGTCAATGCAGACTATATGCATATAATCATTTTATATCTTGGCTCCATTTATTTCACCATGAACAGGACACCAAACTACTAACTCAACATTGTCTTGATCCAAAAAATATATAAATCATACGAGGTATTTATCTAGCTATGTGACACTGAAATGATCCAAACAAGAAGCTCATCCATTTGATTTGTTCTGGAGATAAGTATGCATCCTCTGCCTAATACAACAAATTTGCTGTGAAAGATTCATCTAAATCAAACAAGTTTATTGGACAGTTCGATCATTCAAAAGAAAGTCCCTTGGACTTGGCATGGCTTATACAAGAGAAATGATGAAACATATAAAGATTTGTAAAGCCCACCCAAAATGTTTGCATATGAAAAATATCTGAGAAACAATTGCGATGGGTGATTTTGCAATCACATACTCAAATGACACATTATACAAAATGGTGTTTACAGCTGCTTACAATACATTTTTTTTAAAAATCCACATATTACATCTAATTATTTGTTATAGGAAATTAATTAAGGTCAATTATTTGAGCAATGAATCATGCAGGTTTGTTGGAATGTCAATTACAATTCATAACAACGAGTAAGTTGCTTTTACTCTGCATTCCCCTTCAGAAGATGAATCCCATCTTATCATATCAATAGAACTACTGAAGCTGATCAAATAGATTTCCAACCACTCCAAAAGATCTTAGCAGAGAAAGGATGTTCTTTACAATGGAATGGCATAGGAAAGGTCTATGTTCAATTATAGGGAACTGGTGATTGGCACTGGCATAGGCTCCTATTATGAATAATCATCTACTTTAATGCATGTTTTATTAATCTGAGACTCTGACATGTGCAGCATTGTTGAGCCTTCAGAACCTGGTCCATATTGTCAAGAAATAGATCTTCCTTTCTTCATGTATGTCCCAAAGCATTTGTGACTTTATTTACTGTATACATTGAAAACAATGCAGACCCCTATGGAGCCCTTGCAAAACTGACAAAGTTTGGTTTTAAAGTAAACAAGAGTTCCAAAGAAACTAGCACTAGTCTTTTAATCAAAAAATATAAAAATATTTAATGTCAAACCTACCTTACAAGTTGTTTTTCCTACCAAGTCAAAGTGCTTCTTCCAAACCACTGATGGGATTGGAATAACAGAGCATCCGAAGGAAACAAGAATGCCAATCCATAATCCATAACCAAATCCATTACTCCACCACCCCTATATATAAAAAACCAAAAATTTCATCAAAATTAACTCATGGCAATAGCTTTGGAGTAATAAATTATTGAACTTACACCATTCACAAATATGAATGTAATAAGGACTTCTATTAAAGAATTTTAGATGTATTTACTTTATAACAGTACAAGAGAAGAGCAATAATGACTTGCAAGAGATAGTAATAATGTAAAAGAAATTTGACTTTACGAATGATGGAGAATAAGCACAAGCTGGCTGCGGGTAACCATAAATAGTTGTGTTTAGACAAATGGCCAATGCCACAACAAACAGATGCTAAGACAGATAAA
Source organism: Chamaecyparis obtusa (assembly GCA_027943335.1). Taxonomy (NCBI): domain Eukaryota; kingdom Viridiplantae; phylum Streptophyta; class Pinopsida; order Cupressales; family Cupressaceae; genus Chamaecyparis; species Chamaecyparis obtusa. The sequence goes on along the minus strand of BSBK01001473.1, from coordinate 106,701 downwards.
GAGCAACCAAATGTTGGATGTAGAAAATTATATTCTGTCATCTTAATTTGACCACCTCCAATCATTTAACCAACACAATAATTCATCCTAGCTAATTCACTATGCCATCACCACATTCATTAATTGAATTAATACCCAATAACATTACATTCCTTTAACTAATTAATTTATCATTATTATTTAATAAATTTCAATTTAGTCCGCTACGACCACTTCTTAATTAGTTAATGAATTTATTGTTATTACCATGAACACATGATTAATTATCTCCTCAACACGCCATAATTAATTCATTTTCAACAATCATTATCTTCCACTCATCAGCTCATGCAGGTTTTTAATTGCTTCAGGTTTCAACATTCCTAAATGAAATAAATCAAATATTATGAAAATCACTAATAAACCAAAATCAAAAAAACCAAAACTTCTAAATCAAGTAACTCAAATCTCAACCATTCGTCTCCTCATCCTCAACCCAAAAAACAAACACAATAATTTTTTTTTAAAATGATTTTGATTATTGTGTTTTAAATTTGTATTATCGTTGCTCTACATTCATGCCTAGCATGGACATATTGGGTCTTGATCTAATCCTGGTTTCGCAATTTTTTTTAATTTTGATTTGAAAATCTTGCATGTAGGGTTTTGTTGATTATCTTGTGTCACTTGTATTCCAAGGAATTTTGGCACCAAAGAAACCCTAATGTTCCATCTAGAAGAACCAAAAACATATATTTCCATATAAAATTTGTCCAATTTCAACAAAGTTGCAATGAGGAAAAAAATAGCTATAAAGGTTATACAAGCCCAATGCAAGCATTGGGTACAACTCTCTCTCTCTCTCTCTCTCTCTCTCTCTCTCCATGTTTGCTTGATTTGAGGTTGCACACATAGTAGAGTTTGATTTCGACATTTGATATTGTTTTGATTTTATCAATTTCTTTTAAATCCCTCCTCAAATTTTGGCATGCCCTATGGGACTCCTTGATCATGACCTAATCTTAGTTATGATGTTATTTTAACTTGTTTTGACAAGTCTTGCTTGTAGGCTTTGTTTAATATTTTGAAAGTCGCATGTATTTCAAGGTACTTTGGCAAAAAAGAGAGACCCTACCATTACGATTGAAAGAGTCCAAAATGTATAAAATTTGTCTAATTTGAACAAAGTTTTAACAAAAGAAAAAAAATTCCCTACAAAGGTCACATGGCTCCTACATAGGTGTGTGGTACAAGTAAAAATATTCAATTTTTATTTTTATTCAAAATGTACATGTATATGTATATGTACATCTACATGTATATGTATATGTATATGTATATGTATATGTATACAGAAAAACCAAGGTTAAAAACATAAAAGAAAAAAAAAAGAAAGTAAAGTATTTTTATTAAGCACAGAGGTGCAAGGAGAATTGGTGTGCAAAAGGAACCTTGTACCTTGCATGCGTAGGGCCTCGCTCCACCCCACCAAGTTCAAAAATGAATTGATGCTGACATTTTTTGGGCCCCGACGGCAATAGCCTCCACACCATGAAAACTAGACCCCGTTGCCACCACTCCACTCCGCTAGTTGAGCCATGATTCCATTCCCAATTGCATCACCATACCATGACCAACACACCACCTAAGTGGTGCCATCCAATTGCCAACACCATCCACCAATGGCATTACTCCCCAAACTACTAAGGCCCTTCCCCCCTCTTCAATGCACTTCTTACCCAAGAAGGTCAATTCCAAGTAGCTATATCTCAGCCAAACAATAGATTATTTTTTGAGAGGTTTTTTAGAGAGAAACTTTTTGCTCTTTGGGATGATATTACTGGTTTTTTATCATCACTTTCTTTTTCAAAAATCGCACTTTTTTCTCAATTTTTATTGTGCAATTGCAATTTTTAGAACTTCAAAGCCATCGCTTTCACAAATGGGTTAAAATTTGAGGTTTTTTTTTTTTCAAGTACTACACAGTGCTTTAGGTTATTTATTCTTTTTCTAAAATCCAATTTTACGTCATTGGAAATATCATCTATCTTTGCAAGGAATTTTCTTTTTTACATAAAATTATGCTTTGTGGTGATATAACCGGTTTCTTCTCAGATCTTTTTTTTAGATATTATGCTTTTTCTAAATGTTTGGTGTACAATCACAATTTTGGAGCTGCAAAGACTGAAAAACTTTCATAGATGGACTCAAATTTTAGTTTTCTTTTTTATTTTATTTTTTTAAGTTGAAAGATGGCATGCCATTTTGAGCATTCCTAGGCTGTTCCAAAGATTTCATGGCATCCCCACCAATGGAAGCAAAAAAACATACACAAAAAGAATCCCCAAAAAACCTAATCTCCGAAACACCCAAAAATTCTAGCAAACTTAGATTTTATAAATTCACTCTTGGCACATTGCAATTCTATAGTTTATTTTCACAAACCAAAAGAGGAAAACTGAAATGAGAGGAAAGAGTCCAATCCATCATTCACAAAACCACCCAAGTACATAAAAATTTACCTGTTACGTATCACATTTGTAACCAGATTTAAGTTTATGTTCATTTGTATTTGTTTATATTGTATAATAGACTTAAACAACTAATTGGATAACACATTGTGATTACATTTAGTTCAATAATAATGTGTTCAACTTACTTCTATTCTTACTTTTTGGTTAGTGATTGAATAAATGGTTGTTTTTTCCACTTGAAACATCAAAAAAATGCTGTTTATCATGCTTCTATGTTTTAAACATTTTGTGCTTGAAAACAGTATTTTTTCTTACTTTTTATCCAATTACAATGCGTAACAAGGTTGCTTTCTTTCTCTGCATTTACAATGTATAAAAAGGATGCTGGTTTCATTTATCACTTTCAGTGGATTAAAGACTGCTGTTTTTTTGTTTTTTATTTCTAATGCCCTTATAAGTTCATGTAAGAACCCTTCAAGGCTCTAACTACTGAACTGAAACTTCTGGTTTTGGTTTTTATTGTTTAAAATTTTTTTGTGTTTTTGAGATGGTTTCTTGCAAAAACACCATTTTCATTGTAAAAATTACTTTGAAACCCTTGCTGGCTGAAAAAGCAAGCATACAGCAACTCATATCTCCTATCAACAACCAATCCCCAAACTAATGGTATCAATTACTGTAATTCAGCTAGGCGTCCCTCTTAGAAATTTGTATTGATTTTTTTGGTGCCTCCAAAAAAATCGAACCAAGCATGGAAGAGAGGGTAGGGCAAATGAATAACCAGCAAAAAGAAATGACTTTGAACCACAATAAGGAGCCAATAGTTTCTCAATCCAATGCCCTCAGTCTGCCATAAAATATGTCTTCAATCTATTAATAAATTCTGAAATTTATTTCTCCAATCAGTACAATGTTGACCTCCGTATGAAGCCAACCCAATAAGCAATATTGGGGGAATAATTCACACCCTCTAACTATTGCTACAAACAAGAAGCAACGCTCTCCAATGCCGATAAGCTCAGAACTTTGCTGAAACCCTTGGCCGCTCACAAACTCCCATGCTCCAAAGAAGAAAATCTCAATTCAACAATCAACATCATATCCATGAGAATGAGCTTTTAAGTCCCTTTTATTCTTTTCTTGTGGGAGCTCAAACACTTTACTAGCTAATGTGGGATAAAAGATATATTCCCACTTTTAATTTTCACTTCAAACTCCATAGTTGGTGCACAAATAATTCTTTTAAAATTAATTGTTCACTTGGCCCCATCTATAATAACTTGACCCTTCACTTAAGTGACTTAAGTTATAATATAAAATTATATTATAACATAATAATATAAGCTCAACTCTACTAATAATTATTTTAGCCAAATAAATATTAATATCTCCATTATTACTTATCATCTTTGCACGTCATTTGAACTGAGAGCTAACACAATCAAGACGGATACGACCATACCCCATTTCTAAATATAGCAAGGGTCCCTCTCTAAGCCTCTCAAAACTTACTATAAAAAACAAAATGTGCTATAAGTAGCAACTACTGCATGCGGAGTCCTGGAGACCTCAAACGAAAGCCAAATCTGCAAAACTCTGATCACTGAAGAAGTTGCATCACTCAAAGGGCCCTCTAACCAACCTCATTAGCCTACAAGGGTCAATTAATAGGCTAATCCCTCGAACTCTGATGCTCACGAAAAATGGGAACATTACAATCCACCCTCCTTGAAATTGCTTGTCCTTAAGCAATCTAAACTGCAAAGTAACTCCACCCCACCAGAGGTCCAAAAGATGAACTATGTAATGTCCCACACATCTCGAACCAACTCCTGTAGCACCAACATAAACACAACTGCGCAAGGACAAACATCATGCCAACTATCCAACCCCTATGTACAAGAATAGTGCATCAAAATTAAAACATGTTCAAGAAGGCCAAGGATGAACTAGTATACTCTCTGCACACTGAACATGTTGCAATGCTCAACTGTGAATCCTGTTTGAAAACCAAATCCACCCAAAGAATCCCAAACTCTACACTCAAAGCTCAACTGAATGTCGGGATCCCAATTCACTCTGTAAAGTACTCCATACAAACCATGTGGCATCAACATAATACCATTGTATGATGCAACTAAGTCAACCCAAACCAAAGGAAGAAGCAATCCACTAGCTGGAACAATCCCTGGATCCCATAGCCAATATGGAAGTCTGCCAAAATGGACATTCTCAAACTTCCACTGCTCAACTCTGATCCCAACTTCACCATACCAAAATTGGTGAAGCCAACCAAGAGGACCCACCCAAACTGGAGTGCTAACCTTGTCGCCAACTGGATCCCAAAGCAACTGAGACTCGCATCTCTCTATACTGTGGAGATAAGAACTCCTGAAGGTATCTGTATCACAACCACTATCTCCATCCTCGACTAATCTGTCATGGATGTGATGACTTTGCAAGTAGCCCCCCACCAACTTGCAGGTAGTGATTCTATCTACTAAAGATGGTGGATACATATCCCACAAAGGATAGTATAATACTAAAGCCAATCTACACAGACACATTATCAAGTACTCCACATGTGGATCAAACGAAAAAATGATAAGCACTCCTTATTGTGTAGCTACGATAGAAAGCTTCAATCTTTGTCAATAGCTCATCACTGATAACTCTGGAAATAGGAGAAGGCTCCAATCTCTGACCCTGAATCACCAATAGGGTAGGGCCTCTGGCAACCTACTCTACAAACCCATCCACAAAGTCTCTATGAAGAAACATTGTAGTCAAAGTACCTACAATAACTCCCACAAAACGTTTGATAGGACATGAACCATGAATGAGACTATCACTAGTGACCCCAAAGGGACCCTTTTGAAAATTCGTACTCTCAAGCAGGTACTCAACAATGTATTGGCACGGAAAAAACAAAATAAGGTAGAATCAACCTTATCCTCTAAAACCTATAGCTGATCACTCTAACTCTGTGAGACAAGTTGACTATCACCCTCAGCTACATGAGATGAAAAACAAATTTGCTTCCAGGAGAGGGAAACAAATCAACATGAGAGCCATACTCCCAACCAAATGACACTCGGAAAGTCCCCGCTGAAGATGATGGAGTAGCGTCGTGTACTAACACACAACTCCATGGAGAATCCACCACTTCCACACAAGAGCTATCAACAATCTGACCCGCATCATCTGACATAGTACTAAACTCAGAACCTGATGCAACAATTGGTTCTCTACTGCTCTCAACCAAAGTACTCATCCCATCTAAAACTATTGCACTTGCATCAGCGATGGATGTAGCCACATCCTCACTACAACATGTAGATATCAAATCATCACCAACTGCCACTGTAGGTAACTATATTGTAACTGCAAATGGTGAATACTGTACTTGGCTCAACTCCACAGTAAACTGCTCTAACTGTGACTGTGACTCCTGAAGGGCCAACTGGGTGCTCTCCAATGAGTCCATAGTCACCCCAAGCTCACGATACCATCCCACTCGAGAAGATAATCTCTGTCTGCAAGTAATTGTATGTATTTTTGTTTCATTATTCCAATTGCTTCACGAAGTGCATGAAACTTTGCAAGAGAAAGACCAATATCACAATGCTCATCTGTCACAAGAGTGCTCCAACCATAAGTAGCCAATATCTGACGAGCAACATCAAAATGCTCAATAGCTATGGCAATCATGTTGTCACTGACCTTTAGTTGCCCAATCAAATGATAAGGAACCTATAACCGCTGACTCCTACACATGTCCTCTGACCCAAACTTGGCACTATGAAAAGAGGTTGCATCGGTGTCACTCACCTCATGATCAATATCAACATGTGCGCCAACAACCTCCCACATATCAACAATTGAGGTACTGCTGCTAGGTACCTCTACAAATAACTCATCTAAATGAGTGGAAGCCACAACTATATCAATCTCCTCGCATGCCTCTGCTTCCCCCTCAACTATGAGTCTCTGCAAACCACCATCCTGTTGACTTGGTGGTCAGCACCTCCTTGGAGATTCGTAACATGGCTTAACCGCCTCCCGTGGATTGGGTTAAATCTGGCATTTGTATCGGGCATTGATAGTTCGAGCTTTTGGTGCAACGGCAAATGATTCCAACAATTGGTATCAGAGCCTTGGGTCACGGGTTCGAGTCTCCCTTCAGTTGGGGCTGAAGGCTCAATCGGTGCTAAGGGGGAGATTGTTGAGATTGTTGACTTGGTGGTCAGCACCTCCTTGGAGATTCATGACATGGCTTAACCGCCTCCCGTGGATTGGGTTAAATCTGGCATTTGTATCGGGCATTGATAGTTCGAGCTTTTGGTGCAACGGCAAATGATTCCAACACATCCTAGGGCCTATCATCAACCAATGACAACTCTGAATCATCTGCTAACGTCTAATATGACAAACCAAACTCATCACAACATGAATCGTCCTCATAAATATCATCAGAAGTACCCACAACATAAGTGTGAATATCATCCACCAATAAACTCTCTGATATCTCATGTTGCAAACATGACTCGTTGCTGTTATAAAAATCAGAACTATCAGAGCTCATAATTTCTACGCAATCCTCAAAAGCAACACTCTCACCAAGTGACTCAAGACTCATAGTGGCATCAACAACCCCTTTTGCACTGAGCCTATCAACAACACCGTCAATAGGCTAAGAAAAGGGACTGCTGTCATAAAAATCAGACCCTGTATGACTAACATTTTCAACACTACCAACTGATCTAAGACTACCATCAATGGTGGCTATCATGTCATCAGCATTTTCTCGATCACTAGCTCTTGTCTCGTGTAAATGCAAGGACTCGATGCAATTGTCCTCAAGCAAGTCTGTCATAACAACATGCTCCTGAGAAGAACCTCCACATCACGCGTATAAGGACTAGTAGCTGCCCCGCTGAGAAAAGACTCCACTACCTGATGGTTGCTGGTTGTTGAAGCTACACATGTACAATCCTCTTGATTCTCTTCCTGTTTTCTCTGTGAGGAAGACTTTTTAAAAATGGAAGCCATCTACCTTGCCGCATTGTCTATGGTTGATAGATTTGAAAGCAAAGCATTCATCATTTCTTGATTTTGTCTAAGTTTTTTCATTCTTACCACAATGGTATTTATTTGCTTCCTGAGATTAGCCATGCTATTCAACCGGTTTCCCTCTTTACTAGTTTTCCTATATTTATCCATAACTGAAATAAAGCTAGAGTGTTGATCACTCATATACCAAATGTGGGAACTCAACATTTTCAACACTCCAGGATGGCAAGAAACTACTCCGATACCAATGTAAGAACCCTTCAAAGCTCTAACTGCTGAACTGAAACTTATGGTTTTGGTTTTTATTGTTTTCAATTTTTTTGTGTTTTTGAGATGGTTTCTTGCAAAAACACCATTTTCATTGTAGAAATTACTTCAAAACCCTTGTTAGCCGAAAAAGCAAGCATACAACAGCTCATATCTCCTTCTATCAACAACCAATCCCCAAACTGATGGTATGAATCACAGTGATTCAGCTAGGCGTCCCTATTAGAAATTTTTATTGATTTTTTTGGTGCCTCCTTCAACAAAATCGAACCAAGTATGGAAGAGAGGGTAGGGCGAATGAATAACCAGCAAAAAGAAATTATTTTGAACCACTATAAACAGCCAATAGCTTCTCAATCCGATGCCCTCAATCTGCCATAAAATATGTCTTCAATCTATGAATAAATTCTGAAATTTATTTCTCCAATCAGTACAATGCTAACCTCCATATGAAGCCAACCCAATAAGCAATATCGGGTGAATAGTTCACACCCCCTAACTGCTGCTACAAGGAAGAAGCAACGCTCTCCAATGCCAATAAGCTCAGAACTCTACTGAAACCCTTGGTCTCTCACAAACTCCCATGCTCTAGAGAAGAAAATCTCAGTTCAACAATCAACATCATATCCATGAGAATGAGCTTTTAAGTCCCTTTTACTCTTTTCTTGTGCAAGCTCAAACACTTTCCTAGCCAATGTGAGATAAAAGATATATTCCCACTTTTAATTTTTTCACTTAAAACTCCATAGTTGGTGCACAAATAATTCTTTTAAAATTAATTGTTCCCCATCTATGATAACTTGACCCTTCACTTTAAGTGACTTAAGTTATAATATAAAATTATATTATAACTTAATAATATAAGCTTAACTCTATTAATAATTATTTTAGTCCAAATAAATATTAATATCTCCATTATTACTCGTCATCTTTGTATGTCGTCAGAACTGTGAGCTGACACGATCAAGCCGCATACGACCATACCCTATTTCTAAAAATAGTAAGGGTCCCTCTCTAAGCCTCTCAAAACTTACTATAAAAAGAAAAACGTGCTATAAATAGCAACTACTACATACTGAGTCCTGGAGATCTTGAACGAAAGCCAAATCTGCAAAACTCTGATCAATGAAGAAGTTGCATCCCTCAAAGGACCCTCTAACCAACCTCATTAGCCTACGAGGGTCAATTAATAGGTTAATCCCTCGAACTCTAATGCTCACAAAAATGGGGGCATTACAATTCAAAAAATATTATCACTGCCCTTGAAATGTCCTACAATGCATTGAAAAGTTTGTTGTTTTTTAATTTATAATATTGTTTTCTATGTTACATTTTGTGGGGAAACATTGGCAAAAAGGGTGAGGCCAACCAAATCCATTAGATAAGCAGTTCATTTGGGAGTTGCATTGCAGTTTGGTTTTCCAAGATGCTGCTTTGTTACTTGACACTTCACAAAGCAACTAGTTTAGGCAGGAATAACTATTGGAAATGTACCATTTTATTACACAATTGGAAGGGTAAATTAGAAGGGTTAAAACTTAATGCACACATCTTACATATACTTGGTTAAAAAGGATTGGCCCATGCGCCAAGCCATCACTTGAACAGAGGGCTCAGATGATCATATTATAGCTATGTTCCGTAGGCATGCATCTCCAATCCTCAAACCCCCATCCCCGTCCCAAACAACTTTTCAAGTAGAGGGGAACAACCGGGGATGTCCCTTGGCCATCCCCAAAAGTCTTCAAATCTTTGAAACATTTCAGAAACTTGTTGCAGAAATAGGAAACGTCGTGAAGACTTTTGACTGCCCCAGGCACAGCTAGATATTACCAACGGCAAGGCAAATTATTATAATGTGGAAAAATAAAATTGCTGATAACATTGAAAAAACACTGTTAAACATATCATGACAGCATTTTTGCCAGTAGTATAGCATGACGGCAGCAGTAAATATTGTTATTACCAACCGGTTACTGAGAGGGGGGGGGTGAATCAGTAAGAACTATTTTCTTTCCTGTTGTTTCTAATTTTAAGTACTTCTTGTAATCTAAGTAAAGCATAAAGTAAACATTCACAATTGTAAAAGAAGTTGTAATGACCCTTACTATAAAGGCCACTAAAAACCACTAATACTGAACTGAGAAAATTCGTCAAACACTTGGCATGCACTGAATACACTGCTGATTGTAGATGGCTGCAATAATTTTTCGGACTGCTTTTTCGGATCTACTTTTTCGGACTGCTTTTTCGGATCTGCTTTTTCAGATTGCTTTTTCGGATCTGCTTAAAAATTGCCTCCTATAATTTCGGCCCTGCTAAAAATGCCTCCTGAAATGTTGTTTCAATCACAAACAAACCCTTACAACAAATTCTCAATGAAGTACCAATGAGATGGCTGAGTACCAACTCCAAACTTGCAACCCTTCAGTAGATATTTCACTACCTCAGTTATGCCAATCCAGGGGAGTGATCGTTCCCAAAGATCGAATAATATTTGCAGACCACAAGGCTACAAATTGCTTCACAATGAAGAAGTAGAAGAAATCCCAAATCCAAGCATGTCCAAATGAAAGCCCAAGCCCTCTATTTATTCTTTTCCTTGAGAAGTTGCTAGAACTTCTAGAAACATCTAATTATAATGTACTTTATAATAAAATAACATTATAATAATAAAGTACATTTCTCAACTCAAAATTATAACAATGTAGGCTCATAACTGAATGTAGGCCCAACTACAACCGAATGTAGGCTCAAGACTGAACGTAGGCTCACTCTGGATGTAGGCTCCACTACAACTGCATGTAGGCCCAAACTGGATGTAGGCTCTACCGAATGTAGGCTTTGTCAGCAATATGCAATCAAATGATCAACATAATGACCCTCTCTCCAAACCATTTGCCTACGAGAGTCAATGATAGGCAAATCTATCATGCCAAACGATGTCAGCCAAAATGGGGACATGACAGAAGTACACAAATCAACACAAGTTTTATACGTGGAAACCCTCGGTTACAAGGAAAAAACCACGGTGAGATAGAACTCAAAACTTCACTACTGCACAATGAAGGTGCCCTATTAGGAGCTTACAAAGCACTGGTTAAGGTGCTACCCGGTTAAGGGATTTTACAGAAGATCTGTTAAGATCTGAACTCTACTAGGAGCTGCCTGGTTACAGGACTTTGAACATCAAGAAGATGTTACCCTGTTAGGGGATTTTTACAACAAACCGATTAGGTCCACCCTAATGAAGGGATCTCAACTTGCTTTTACTACTTATAAAAGCAATGATCTGTTATGACACTGAATGTCGGATTAGATCATACCTCTTTCCCGGTTTGCCTGGCTGTTGATCTTTGCTACCTCTGTGTCTGTAGCTCTTCTCTCAGAAGATATCTCTCCTCTGCTCTATGCAATCACCAATAATCAACAACTTTCTTGCGTCCTATGACCTATATTTATACAAGAGTTCATCATTATGAAACCCTTAACTCATAGAACTGTCAAGCTGTAAACTCAACAAGAAAATTGTCATGTCCCCATTTTGGCTGACCTCATTTAGCGTGCCAGATTTGCCTATCCCCGACTCTCGTAGGCAAATGGTGGAGAGAGAGTCATTTTTGCAGATCAGATGGTTATATTGGCTTTTGGAGAAGTTTAAGACGTTATATTTTATTATTATAACTTATCGGGGCCTACATGTTCTAATTTTAAGTTGAGTTGCACTTTTTGATTTATAATATTATTTTATTATAAAAAGTGCTTTTTAATGAGATTTTATAAAGGAGAGTTCTAGAAGTTCCAGGAAAAGTGAATAAATAGAGGGCTAGGCCTCTCATTTGGACATGCTTGGATTTGATATCTCTTCTACTTCTTCATTGTGAAGACATTTGTGGTCTTTGGATCTGCAAATTATTATTCAGTCTTTGGGAACGAGTCACTCCCTTGGATTGGCAACTTTGAGGGTGTGAAATATCACTTGAATTGTTGCAATTGAGGAGTTGGTATTCAGCCATCTCATTTGTGCTTCATTGAGATTCAGTTTTGAGGGTTTACTTCAGTTGGAATAAGGGTTCCAGTTGTGCCCTAGCATTGGTGGATTGATTGGCAAGGGTTTGAGGACATAAATTGTGCATTTTCAGAACTGCCAGTCCAGGGTTTGGAACTACGTTTATGCTCATATCTCTTAATCCACTTGGCGGAATATTTTATAATTTTGGAGGGTTATAGCACAACCCTAGGCACCCCTTTCCATACAAATTTGGGGTCCCAAAACATTGGCATTTATTTTATATTGCTGACGCCCCAGGACAGTACAATACGGCCCTGCCTGTTGGTGACTGCTGTTCGCATTTGGAGGTCCGTTTGGGGGCAGATTGGAGGTCATCTACAACGGTTTCAACATCAGAATTTAGTCTCCACACAAGGGCTTCGAAACAGGTTCTTAATGCTCTAAAAATATATGTACATTTTGGTAAATTGTGATCAAACAGTGACTGTTTGTATTCAGTCCAGTATTGGCATTAAAACAGTCTCAGAATTGTTGCATCGTATTGGGATATTGTTCATTGTTTTGACAAGGGTTTATGTAATAAATTTGCATAGTTGTGACAGTCTACAAATCTGATATTGTATTCAGACTATGAAATCCAGTCATTAATAGAGATGCCAGTTCAGTCCTAGATAATCAGTTGAAATCAGATTGCATATGAGGGTTTGTACATTCGCCTCAATCTATGTTAGTATTTACATGCATATGAATTAGACATCAGTCCATTATTCTCAGATATTGCTATCAGTGATTGTATTGGTTGGTATATTGTCATGATTTGTAAGGGACATTGCATTGAAATCTGAAAAGTATTGTCACAGTCTGAGAATAGTTATTTGGAATCAAATAATTGTAGTTGGATCAATATAGTTGCAATTATGTTGGCTGTCATCAATCAGTGATCATTTAAATAGCTTATATTCCATTGTCGCTCTATTGTATTTCATTGCTATATTGGCATTGTTCTTTGTGGATTCGTTGCACCACAATTACCTCTGTTCAGTATTTACATTCAGTGGGGCTAATCAGTTTGCATGCCAAGTGTTTGACGAATTGCCTAAGTTCAGTTTGAGGGATTTAGTGACCTATATAGTACGGGTCATTACAAAAATCATGCAACTAGCAGTTAAGCTTTGCGTTCTGATCGGGACTTTACCTTGCAAAACATCCATTGAAATAAAGCTAACTCCTGTTAAAATGCTAACTCCACTTCTATATGGTGGATGTCCCGTATAATCCGGTTTTAACTCAAACTGCTTCCGCAAAATCCAGTGCGGATCTTTAGGGAGTTTAGAGCAGTGCAACCTTATTCTCGGTTCAACTTTGTATGCATTTCGAGACCGGTACTATGTACTTAAATTGGTCTACCAGTGTATACCCTTTTCTTCAATTACCGGTGCATACCATATGTTTCTAGTCTACCAGTGCTTTCCAAGTAACGTGAGTAACCAGTGACCTTTTACCGGTGCATGGTGTTTGTGAATGTACACTAATGACAATCTTAAATTGCTAACAAATATATCATGATAACAAAGTTGCTAGTATGCGTATGCATACAAGATAAGGGTACGCCGGTATGGCAATTTTTTTCTCTTGGGTGTGGTACATTTCAATACGTGTATATATATACAGAAAACTTCAAGAAATATACAGAATTGTAAAACTAAATACATTTGATAGTATGATACTTCGTCATTGATCAATGCCAAATATCAAAATGTTAGTGATAAAGATAAATATCAAATGCCAATTTATAGTTAAATATTTTATTTATCTTTATTGATTGGCATTTAACAAGGTTACCCCGAGTTTCCAGACGGTAACGGCAGGGGACAGGGGGATGAGTTTCCGAGACAGCAATTTTTTTTGCCAAGGTTGGGGACAGGGAGGGAATGGCAAAGGGGACGACTATATAAAATATAGGGAAATTTTAAAATATATAGGGGAATTTCCAAATATACGTGACATTCACATGAAAATATGGATAAAGCATGCATGTAAACATCATAGAACCTTAATATACAAGTTTACAACATTTCATTGTTTTAGAACACAATATGCATTCAAAATTCAAAAATCGGAATTCATTGTCCAATCTCAATATCATAAATGCATCAGCATGTCATAACAAAAAATATCATATGTAAATAAGTTTAACATACAAAACCAAAATGCCCAAAGGCTAAGTGCTGCCATATAGTTTCATGTTCAATATAATAATCAAAATACACAATAACAAAGCACACTGCTGCTCCTATTCCGATTCAGCAAACTCTGCATCAGAATCAAAGCCATCTGAATCATCACTGTCATGGTCCACTACAAGTGCATCCTCATCTAATGGAGCCCCAACCAATCCTGGTGTTGTCTCCTCCTCATCAATCTAGGCTACATCTTCAAGATCAACATCCCACTGTAATGCTGGACTCTGCCTATACTTTGGAGTCTGATGATCCTAAAGTCGAAGAGCACTATGCACTGCCACTAGCTTCTCCACTCATGTAGAGGTAAGTCTATTCCTCTCAAGGGAGTGGACAAATTCATATGTAGACCAATTCCTCTTTGTAGCAGAGGAACTAGCAACCTGTGCAAGGAGGCGAGTGACAAGCACCTTCAACTATGGTGTCTCTCCTATGCCATGTCTACCACCCAATAGGATCTTTCTATTCCAATATGACTCTGTCAAACCTCGCTTGTGGTTTACTCAAGTTTGGGCCACGGAGCTTTGTGAAGTCAAGGAATTGTGCACGAAGTACAGAAGCCTCTTGCTTTGAAAACATCTTATCAATGGCTTTTGAGAAGCCATCTAATACATTTGCATCATCACACAGAGGCTTCCTTTCATCCAAATCTGCATACCATTTAGGATTTAGAGCATAGGTTGCCATATGAAGCGAGGCATTCATTATGTCCCACCTCCGTGTCACATTGGGCCTAATATAATCCTCATAAAACCCCAAAGTAGGATCCTTAACTGCAATTGTTCTTTTTATCTTCCCCAACATACTGTCAAATGTCTCATATATCTCTCCAAGACTAGGAGAGTCTGTATCGGCATATCTAATGACATCTACAATAGGGGAGATGATAGCACAAAAATATCTACAAAATGCAAACAAACAATTTGAAAGTATTATATAATCAAAATTAGAAATTTTAATATAATATAAATATCAACGATCTAAAGACTAACATTTAATTTTAATTTTAAAATAAAATCAGCAACTTACCTCATTGTGCCCCACCAACTGCCATCAAGGATCTTTAGCT
Source organism: Chamaecyparis obtusa (assembly GCA_027943335.1). Classification (NCBI taxonomy): domain Eukaryota; kingdom Viridiplantae; phylum Streptophyta; class Pinopsida; order Cupressales; family Cupressaceae; genus Chamaecyparis; species Chamaecyparis obtusa. Next base: position 91,587 of record BSBK01001473.1, on the reverse strand, counting down.
CGACTAATCTCCTTCAACGGAACTAGAATTAGGCCATCGAGTCCACTTTGGATTCACCACCATCAATGTAGAGTCTCATGCACCTCAAGCATCCTGTCTATCAAGATGTGGTATGTGGCATACCAATAATATAAATAATTTTGAATAATTAGAAAATCAAAACACTTGTAACAATAATTTAAATAATTTTAAAATGAAGTAATTCAAATTGGCATACCTTGTGTCAGCTGGTTTGAGGAGCCCCATCTTTGAGAAAGAGCTAAAAAAGCAAGTGAGGTGTGATGGTTGCAAATGAACATCTGAACCTCTCTTGCTTCTAACACCACTCGCTTCACCCAATCTATCTTACAAACGTCATTTAATGCATTGTTCAATGCATGAACACAACAAGGGGTCCAAAAGATGTGCTTGTAAGCACCCTCCACCATCAAACCAGCTAATTTGCACACACGTGCTTAATCAGTGATCACCTATACAACATTAGCAAGCCCAATCTCCTCTATGGCATCTCTCAAAATGGTGAGCTAAAACTCTGCATTCGTACGCTTCACTGAACAATCTATGGCTTTCAAAAAAATATGAACTAGCAGGGGATCTAACAATGATATTGATAAGCGGCCGATGTCTAACATCATTCTACCCATCCATCACAATAGAGCAACCAGTCCTAACCCAAATCCATCTCATATCCTTGAATAACATACTAATATTGGAGTACTCATTGTCTAGGAGGGTAGTTCGTAGCTTATGATCACTAGCGGGTATAAATGAGGGACCCATAGTGGCTACATCTTTCATCGTTTTTTTGAAATAAGAGGAACGGACCACATGAAATGGGACAGCATTAGAAAAAAAGAATTTAGCGATGGACGACTCTGTAACTTCCCATTGTTGTGCATTAAACATACTTTCAATTGTTTTTCACTTGTCACCCACCTTCCTCTTTCCTCTTGTGTCAATAGAACTAGCACCAATAGTATTAGTGGGTGAGAATGGCCTAGATGATTGTGCACTTGACATAGTAGGTGTTGGACTTGTCAAACCTTGTTTCCCCATTTCAGCCTCATTGTGCAGTCTATGGCACTCTATTCTCTCCTCTTCAGTTAAGTTTGGACAAGCTATAACCTCATGGCATGCAATACCCAAAAAGTGAGACTTAACCCTTGTATATCTGCCCCTAAAATCATCCTTACAAACATGACAATCTCACAACTTAGTCCCTCCTACATATTTTTTCTTTTGACCCCTAGCTGAAACATATTGGAGAAGAGGCTTTTTATTGTTGAAAGGGCCCTTTGCATATTTCCTCATGATTTTTGAAGCGCACTTAAACATATCAGGTTGGGTTTGTTGCTTCCCACTACTAGCTTCAAGTTCAGCACTATGAGTTTGATCACCCCCATATTCTTCCTCACTACCACTACCCTCACTGCTGCTCATTTTGCTTTTTATAGTTTTTAAAAATTGAAGAAAGATATTGAACTAAAACAATGAAAAAAGAAAAAATAAAAATCAGACTACTTTTAACTTAAATTTGAAATAAATTGAAAAATGCAAGCATGGAATGATGATTAAACTTACCTCTTCTAAGCTCTTGCTTCCTAAGATGATAAAATCACTCCAAAAAACCCTTGTTGCTGCTCCTTCAACTCAAAACTTCAAACCCTTGCTGCTGCTGTCAATGAAAGAGTGGAAGTTAAAAACTTGAAAATTTTATGCATGTAAAAAGAATGAAGAAGATGCAAATATAAGCCACATTTTTGGCTTTTTAGGGCATGTAGGAAGGTGGGGCCCACCAACCTACCCCCTTAAGGCAAAAGAAATTGAAATTTTTTATTTATTTTTTACATTTTCGTGTGCAAACAATTGGGGACAGACGGCCATCCCCGGTACAGTCAGGGATGGCTACGGCGTCCTTGGTACGGCCAAAGTCCCCGACTGTTTTAGGTGACGTCCCCAAGTTTCGAGGACATCCCCACCAAAATTTTGAAAATCAAGGACAGTGGGGACGTCCCTTGGCCGTCCCCATGTCCGCGGTACTGGGACAGCGGAAATTAGGTCAAGAACACGTCCCCGGGTAACAATGGCATTTAATAGTGATCATTTCAGTTGTCTAAGTTCTTGATGCTAAAAAAGTGCAAAAATGTCTTTTTGTTACTTTTTGGCACTCAAAGCCTTTGGGTGCCCTAAGTACACCCAAGTATGTACCCTAGGCTACCTAGACGTGCCCAATATGGGCGTGGGAGGCCTTAAAGGCATGCCTGGTAAATTAGCATGATAGCATATAACAGCAATAAAATTAATTACGACAGCAGCAACAGTAGTGTAACAACAATAAATATCATGATTCAGATTCCCAGTTAATATGTAAGTTATATACCAATTAACACTAATAGCAATAATTTGGATTCTTGATTTCAAAGTTCAAAAACACTCAAACTTGAAAATTTTCCATAGGGTATTAGAATCAGTTATAATTGTCAATTGCAAAAGAGATTTTAAATGTGCATTGGCCATAATCTGGTGTAATGTGGTATAGTCTGATAAGTGTAAACAAAAAATTTCTTTTTAAAATGTAGTTGGTATACAAGCTTTCGCAGATATCATCTGACATTATTTTAACAATATCATGTTATATTGTTGTCCATTCATTATAGAAATTTGAGTATCTCTCTCTTTCTCTCTCATGTGAAATATTTCACAATATTTATTTAACAAGAGAAAAAGAGAGATACTTAAATTTATACAAGTTATATATACATTGCCACTCCCCCCCCCAGTTCCCAAAAAATGGCCCTTAAACAGTCATTCCCAAAATACATCCATTGTCATCCCATCATCAACATACAAAAAACATTGTGGAACATAGCATAGAAAAAAAAATCTGTTTGAGAAAACATCGACAATCTAAAGGTATAAGACTTTCTAAAGCAGTACAGAAAAGGTCAGATTTTTTTTTTTAGGGCCCATTTGGTACATGGAATATGAGACCATATTCCGGAATAGCATTTTTGGATTTTGATATTCCATGTTTGTGTCCATCTTAACAAAGAGGAATTGGAATTTCGAAATTCCAATTTTGCCCAAAAAATGAGCATTCCATCTTCCATCTGAAAAGGTGGAATTAGATATTCTCATTCTAATTCCACTTTCAAATGACCATTTTATCTCCTGTCGGGTCCGCTGGCTCAAAAATAAAAATATTTGGCGTCCGATTGATTTCATTTTCCACCGAATCGTTTTCTTTCTCGCTGTTGTTTTCGTTCTCAGGCCCTCGCTTAAGATTGTTCACCTCTTGTTGCACTGCACGATCGATCCTCATCTTCATCTTCATGGTTGTTCCTCATCTTGAATTCCCCATCCAGCAGCAAGCACTCTTGTTTTAGCTCCCTATTGTTGAGTGCGTGCCCTCCCTGCATTAAATTAACTGCCCACCTTCAGTGTGATCGATCCTGCTATTTGATTTGAAACCCAATCAAAGGTAGCAGAGTCCGCGAGACGACAGATAGAGCCTATCCAGAAGATAACTGAAACGATTTCAAGGATACGTGCTGGGCCCTTGCCTTGAGTTTATTTGATTTGATCTGGAGACCCTACATGAGATGTATAATAGTAGTAACGATCTATTCGTTTCGCACCGTAGCGGGCTATAGTCAAGTGAGCCACCGTGTTGTCCCCAATCAATGTCGTTACTTGTATAGGTACTTGCTATCTGAATTTCCTTAATAAAAGCGGTTGCACTGAGGAGCTACATATATATCGCCTGCATACGAAGGGAAGGTTGTGCCGACAATGGCTTTCATGGATCTTGGACTCACCAGAAGCATTGTATTCATCTATTAAGAGGGTTAATTTTGTACTCAGTTTCAATCAATCAGTGAGAACGAAAACAACAGCGGAAAATCAATCAATGTTGTTTTTGTATTCCAGATTGTGGCACCCAAACGCAGAAAATACATCATCTTAGTCATCTTCTCGGTGAACCAAACAGTCCAACACATTTTCCAGTTATCATTTTGAAGATATGTATCTTCCAGAATTGCAGCATATTCTAGAATTAACTATATCCAGCATTCCGTATTCCATGCACCAAACGGGCCCTTAAAGTAAAGAGGGGCAAAAACTACTTGTTTTTTTAAATTTCAAGGCATTTCCGTAGCACAACAATATAGAGAGAAAATAAAAGTCTTTAAACCATGAATTGTAGAAAACAGACTTTTGTTATTTAAATAACATCCCTGATCCCATTACATTGCACAAAGCAAACTTCATAGTGCATAAACAATCACGAAAAATCACACATTTCACAACTTAATTTACATATAGTTTGTACAAAGTCAACCTATAAATTAAGCACAAAGTTCCCAAAAATCTAACATAGCCAATGACTCTTGGTACTATAAGTAGACTTATGCAAGACAGCTGCAATACCTGATGATGAAGAAACTAGGTCAACGAGACTCCTAAGTCAACCTCATCACTATCCAAGCTGGCCTCCAAGATCTCAAAATCTGGTCAAGAAAGTCATCATGACCTGAAATACACTCTGACAATGGATCAATCCAATCAAGGTCAATTCATTTGTCATCCTCAATAATACTTAATATTTTGCACGTAGAAATTAGTTTTGGCCTTTCAAGAGACCATACAATTATAGGTATGATTGCAAGTCTATTAAAAGTCTAACCTTGGTCTTTAGCTTCAAGCAAAGGGTGAGGTGAACAAACACCAAGTCATTCATCTATTGTTGTGTTAGATGTTTGTGAACATACAAGTACACTCACAAGTAGATAAACTACATAGCTTGTTCAAAATGCATCTGATTTTCCATCTAAGATTTTTGGTTTCATGGCCAGAAAAATCCAACCATTGCATCAAAAAACATATTTTTTGGCGATGATATCTATAATAAAAGAAAATAGGGTATCAAAGACAATCACTAGTATGAATGGACAAACTACAAAGCTCACCCCTATGTTCTATCATACAATAGAAGAAAGATGATCTACTAGGCTTGAGGAGGCTCCAACACTACGCAGATGCAGTGATCCTTCGTTGTTATGGAAGATGATTACGCAAATAAGAATGGAAAAAATGCAAAGTCTAGTGCAAGAATGGAAAAAGAGATGATTTTCTATGTATGCAAACTGACAGCAAATTGAGAATCCAATTCTGAGACCAGGTTTGGGAAGCCAAGATAGCGACGAAACAATGATCTAAGTTTCAGTCTGAAAAGGCAAGTCAAGGACAACCAGGAGAGTCTGGGGCCACCAAGAGGTTAGGAGCGAGTCCATTCGCCCTTGACCCTACAACTTCTGATGAAAATATTGTCAAAATGTACCTCTCAATCTGCTCTATCTATAGATCCTTCCATACAGGCGCCACATGTCACCCACACATAGAAAAATATGGAAAAGTGTTGTGGAAAGGGGTTTGCATAAGTTAAACTCCATTATTGGAATCAATCATGAAATTGAATTGAAATGTACTTGAAATGAAAGTGTGTTGACATAAAGTAGAGGATAGATCTAAGAACAAGATGTCTTATACCTTGAAGATGCAAATGCGCTTGAAATGGGATTATAAGTGTAGATGCAACAACACCACTCCACAAAGACCTAAAAGGACATCACAAGAGACATACTTGCATAATGGTTGTTGAAACTTGCCACAACAAAGAATATGGTGGGATGAAATGCCTTGAATGCTTGATATGAATGCTCCTAGAATGTCTGAGATCACGAATGCTTGTACTTAAACGGATACAATATGATTAGATGCCAAAACGAGGGAGGTAGCATTGCTTATGTAACTCACCTAGCCATTATGGGGTGCAAAACTCGAAGGAGGCTGACATGGATTTGGGGATCCCGCTAAAATCAAAAGACCATTGCACCATTCATGTTTGGGCCCAATTCTCAGGGTATGGAGCGACTCTTAGGTCAGGTGTAACATAACTCGCCGCATACCTACCTAGTTGCCTTATACTGACCAATTCGGCCTCAGATTTGGGTTGGGGGTCTAATTAGATATGGGGATGCCCAAAATATGTGCAAAATCGAGATGTGATATCAGGACAAAATACAAAAAGGCCACACATGATAAAATAGGGCCTATGTATATGCAAGTGGTGATTGTATGGAAGAAATAATTGAAGGGGCACACCTATAATTAAGGGCCCATATAGAAATTGAATTAAGAGAGGACTCATTTATTAATTTATTAATTAAATGCATAATAAAGTCCTATGATGCCCGCTAGAATGAAACACACTAAAATGGGTACTAAGCAAGCATGGAATTGGACACCTTAGCCAAGGTGTACAATTTACGACACTACAATATCATGTGAAAATATCACAAAATCTTGACACCTTTAACATCCATGTCCACAAAATAGAGAAACTGGCAAAAGTTTATAGTCTACTGACTTTGAAGGTCTTCCTACCTTCCACCACAGCCTTAGTTAAGAGAAAATCACTTGCTTGCTTGCACATTGGTAACTCACCAAAGCTACCTACAATTTTTTCAAGATAGGAAATATTTTCTCAAGGCATATGAACAATCCCTATGTGACTTCAGCATCATCTTCAAATGAAGAGTTATAGAACAACATTAAATTGACATAGTCTTCAACAACATAGAGAGAAAAGTGAATCTGCCAATCCCATTTTCTATCAATTATGCCTTGTAATGGCATATAGCTCTCCCTATTATTTTCCATTCTACGCCTCATCACCTCTTGGCCCTATCCATGACCTGATACAAATAGCCTATACGAGATTTCTATCCATCTACTAGACTCGAGACTTTTAGTAGAGGCTACAAAAATTCTAATACTTTTTCAGCTGTATCACAAAAACTACTAAAATAAATGTACTTCACTACTATTCTAATACTTGTTAAGTTGCATCACAAAAACTACTAGAATAAATGTACTTTGCCACTATTAATGCCATTTGCTTGATTTGTGAAGCCAAATTCCATCCACTTGTTTGAAATAAACATTTGTTTCAAATTCATTTTCGTTGGTAAAGAGTATACTGCAAGCAAATGTGTTGCAAAACTTCTCCCCCTTGGTCAAACTAGCCCCTTGCCCTCTATGAAAGAGCACATCATGCAGAAAACCATCATATGGCTACAGATCAATTCGGTGAATGTGTGATCCTTTTGCAATATATCCTTGATCCATTCAAATTTTCCAATGTCCTCTAGGGTTAGATCAAATCAATTTTCTACACCTGGGGTTAAAAATATAGAGGGATGTTTGTCCTACGAGTCTCCTAGCAGCAACAAAATCAGCAACATTGTCCATAATAAATTGAACCACATTTGGCCCTACATCTTTGACCACCAATTCAAGCATCTCAAACAATTCAATTGCAAATTTGATTCTACAATGTCCCTTGTCAGGACCTTACTCAATTTTTCTTACGTTTCTCCATTAAGCTTTTGCAGACTAATTCCCTATAATCTTTGTATGTCTTTTCTTAATCAAAAGATGATACTTTTATATCACTATTCCAAACTAGTGTCATTTTGGAGGCAAGGGGTTGTGACTTTTGGTTTATAAATTATATATATTCCTGATTTATAAAATATTTATATTTTATTAATAATAGATTTATTTATTTATAATTAGTTTTCTTGTTAATTTATATCTTGATATATCATATTTAATTTATTATATATTATATTAACAATTTATTATAAAAATGTAATTATTATTTATCTTTAATATTTTATATGTTATTAAACAACCAATTAATATATAACTTTTGAGATATGAATAATATTGGTTATATTATAATATTTAATTAATATAAGTTTTCTATATTTCGAATATATTTTAATTGTCATAATATCATTATTTATAATTATATTGGATCATTGTATCATTACAAAAATATATATTATATTATATAATATATTAGAATATTTATAAAATATATCATTATATTTATTTGTCGTAATAAAATATTATATTATAATTGTATCATTTTGTTTATTTTTTTTATCGGTAAAAGGCCGAGGCCAAGATCTTCTATTAAAATTTTAAATAGGTTACATAATCTTCGTTCAATGCAGGCACTAGTAGGAAATAACGGAGAAGAAAACCTCTAGTCTAGCCCGAGACCAAGGTCCAATTTATAAAAATACATAAAAATACGAAGGCATTCCTTCATTTACATAACAAAATTGAATTCAATCTTTCTTTTACATGAGTATCTCTATCATTTCCTTGTGAGAGATCGCCATATTTACAAGAGTCTATATCATAGGTGGCTGCCTCTATTACATAGTTAAGTCTGATTCCTTTCTTTAACTACAGTCCCTGTCCTGCAAAGAAACTTAACTGAAAGATATCTACGCTACTGGTTAGTTTGTAAAAAATAGAATGCCATCTATTAACCTTATGATAAGGAAGCACAAATAATTTAATAAAGCGTGAAAATTCTCTAGTAGTAGTTCATCTTCCTTCCTTAATTTTGGAATGGAGAAATTTTACCATTTCAGTCCCATCCAGTCATACATCTAGTTCCATGGATCAAATTATCACTAAACATTCAGAAAAATTATTAGAGAGCATTTAAACCTCTAAAAAGAAGACGACTCTATACAATTATTCGAAAACTAAATCTTTGCCATTTTTATACTTTATAATCAGAATAATTTTCTTTCGTTGTACTTATGTTATATGATCTTTGTCTATTTGGATCACAGAAATAGCAAATTTCTATTATTGTTCATCAATTAATTTTTGCTAATATTTCCCTACTCTCTAGTTAATTTCATTAGATTAGTGTCCAGAATGTGATTCAACCTTATCTGTTAACTGTGTATCTTTTGTATTTGCATCTGTATAAATTTAGTTGCCGATCTGTTACTACTATTGTTTAGAGGGACTTTACAAGAGGGAGCTCAATGCTAGAGGGAAAGAGCACCTGAACTCAGGGTACAAGGGCACTTCTAAAATTCCAGTTAGGTTAAAAATTCTGAGAAGCTTTCTAAATTGAGAGGAGAGATGTTGTATCTAAGTGAAAATGTACATATTAAAAGTTGTTTAGATCTAATAATTCTAAATCTAACCTAAAAAACTAGAAAAGATATGAAATCATAATTTTAGTTTTACGATGATCCTAGTGATCCCTTTCTCTACAGAGACACAGAAAGATGACTTCTAACTCTTCTAAGAAATGAGAGGCCCCACTTGGCCAAGTGAGTTCTTGAGTCAAAGGATCAGGGGAAAGGCTGAGATTTAGAAGTCTATAGTAACTAATCTAGGAAATTAATAAAACTATTTTGCCCTAGATCCGAAATTAAAACCGTTCTAAAACCAACGCCAACTAGGTTCTGACTTCTTAATAAGATGGCTACCTATAAAAGAGTCTCTATGTATAAGAAAGTTAAGAACTAATGGGTTTATTTGAATATGTTGAAAAGAAAATAATCTTCTTTTGAGTCAGTTAAACCAATATGAGTATAGCCTATCTAGATTATGAAAGTAAATTAGATTATATATTCTTCTAGAGGATATATCTTCTTTCTTATCCTCTAGAAGAATATATAATCTAATTTACTTTCATAATCTAGATAGGCTATACTCATATTGATTTAACTGACTCAAAAGAAGATTAGAAAAATATATCTATATATAAAAGAATATATATATATATATATATATATATATTAGAAAGAAAAATATAAATATATATATATATATAAAAAATTATATATATGTGTATATATATATAAGAATATATATATATATATATATATATATATATATATATATATATATATATATATATATGGAAATAAAGCTTTTATATTTGGATGATTTTGAAGTCAGAACATATATATCTGATACATACATATCAGCAAATACTCTAACTATCTACAAACATCATAATTAAATCTCATTCCAGAACTAGAAAAACACGCTATTCTTCTACTAAGCTTTTTTCAATTGGGAGCTGTTTATAAGGATTCTTAATTTCATTAACTATCCTGACTATTAATTTAACATCCAGACATGATTAATTACCTCAGAAATCCTCGGTATGATGAATTGTGACTAAACTATTGGAGAGTAGATCTTAGTTTTATTCGCCTGCTCATTCCTCCTCTACACACGTGGTCAAGAGGGTATTGGACGTAACTGATTACTGTATTTTACTACTCTTGACAAGAGTCTTCTAAGACAAATCGTTTATTTTTAGGTGTCAAGGTATTAAACATATGTTAGCCAGTGTCCTTCAACATATTTATTTGTTGGAATTTCTTTCTTCTGATATAATCTAAAAGCCACAGAGAAAGGTAACATATTGGCTAAACTTATCTATTTTCCGAATTAACATACTATTTCAAAGTAACTAAAAAAGAATCTATCTTTTGTCGAATCTACCCAATAATTTAATAGATACTGAGAGATTTATCAATGTTAGCTTACTGATAACCAGAATATAAGAAAATCGCACTGAATTCACCCGATTTGAGAGGGCTCTAAGACAATGATGGAATCTCTGTATTGAGTCTATTGAATTGTTGCATTTTGTGCCTAATATCGTATGAGCTATTCTCAAAGTGAGAGGGTGCGCAATGACAAAGTAGTTTATGGATCCCCTTGCAGAGTTCCTTCCCTTGAAAGTTTTTTGGGATCTGTCGCTCTCTAATTTGAGAGGGATTGATATTGCCTTAGAGATACCTCTGTGCTAGGAGTAGACAGATGGCTTACCAGTCTGGTTACAATGCAAAGTTGGAGGGTTACTTAGTGGGGAGATCTAATCGTTAAAATATGAGTCGCTTTTTTGGTTAGTAACAATTCTAGTTTTAGAGGGATGGGTCTAAGAGGGTTGGATATCCTTATCCAAAGTAGATGCTTACTCGGGGGGAAGAAACAGCCTACACAGCCAGTTCTAGGAGTTTCGTTGCTGGATAAACAATACCTAGAAGCTTCCTAAATCTTCTGCTTCTTGTAAAAACAACCTTTTGCCTTAACTACAATATTAGAATTAACCTTAACTATGCATATAATTGTTATGAATCTACACAGAATGTCAAGTAACTCATAAATGTTCAAGATACTTTACAGAAAAGATGAAAGAGTAAACAAAAATATCCATAATCAATTTATATAAAATATCCTTCCATATTATCTTAAGTAAGCAAATTCAGTTTGTTTGTCCATAATCATTGTTTGTCCATAATCATTGTTTGTCGAGTTCTATCTTAAAACAATCTATAACTAGAAGCTTTTCAAAAAGGCGCTATACTGTATACTGTAACTACTAGGTTTTAACAAAATCTACTATACTATACCTACTAGAGAATACTACCCTTATACCACATATGCTCTGACTAGATACTAATACATTTACTCTTTATTTATGATGTCGCAACTCCATGCTTCACCATCCCGCCTCAGGATGACTATTGTTTCCTCATCCTCTACTTTGTCTACAAAGTTCCTCGAACTCTTTCTTACTGAGGGAGGCCACAATCCTGACATTGTTGATTTCGTCTTCATCAAGCTCCTCAAGAATGTCGAATCCTTCGGCTCTCCAATAGTTCAGCACCTAGTCCAGCTCTACCTACTCTTTTAGGACTGTCTTTAACAGAAAATCCAGGTTTCTCCTTATCTCTGGCCAGTACCTATCAAATTTGCCTTCGTCTTTGAAAAACAGCATAGGCAAGCGGAAATTGGGGATGGAGGGTAAGTCCGCCATCTCCGTTCTCATGTAAATTTCCGTGAAGGGAATAGTCAAGTTTTTGTCTATTCCATAGACCGCCTTCTCTATGCCAGCCAAAAAATCCTTTTTGAATATTACTCTGGCCGCTGATTTTATCTAATCCTTCTCCACCCCATTGAAAGTTGCTAGTGCTATGAAAAGCCCCACGTTGTGGCCATTAACTCGGATGGATTAAACAACCAATTAATATATAACTTTTGATATATTAATAATATTGGTTATATTATAATATTTAATTAATATAACTTTTCTATATTTCGAATAGATTTTATTTGTCATAATATCATTATTTATAATTATATTGGATCATTGTATCATTATAAAAATATATATTATATTATATTATATTATATATTATAATATTTATAAAATATATCATTATATTTATTTGTCGTAATAAAATATTGTATTATAATTGTATCATTATTTATATTGTAATTATATTATTCTTGTTTATTAATTTTTCATTTAATTATATAATTCATATGTTGACAGGGATATCACAATCCTCCCCTCTCAAATTTTGCTTGTCCTCAAGCAAGATCATAATTTTTTTCGTAGAGCCAACATACAAAGCATATAATTGGATGCAAGAAGACATAAGGGATTTATGGAGTATACGTCTTAATGCGTCAAAACATAAAGCACCCATAAATTAATCACATGAGCGCATGAAAACACAAAGTAGACACATGAATGCATGAAGACGCAAAGTAGACACGGTGTAGACACATAATGCATGCATTGTTATTAATGAACTAGGGTCAAGAAAATAATTTATTAAATTTACCTCTTCAATAGAATCCTGCAACCACAATTGATCATTAGTACATACATGTATATAAGTTTCAAAGAAAATGTGAGTTATGATAAATTACCCCAAGCCAATCCCATACTAAGCCCAAGAGTGGAACTTTGCCCCCCTTGGCCTCAATGGCAAGTGTTAAGCATCCACACGAGGTGGCCTACTTAGCATGCTCGTTTTTGTTTCGCTCTTATTATTATTCTTAGTCGAGAAGAACGCTTAGGATGTAAACAGATTGCTTAGGCACCAAACTCAACGGCTTCCCTCAAAGTTAACAGATCCAATCCCTTAAGACTTTCATGGGATTTGCCCGCAAGGCGCTCGGGGTCGCTGATCCCCACCCTATCTTGGGAATAACCAGTTGGCTGGATTTACACTAGCCTCTCCTAAATACACCTTTGTTCTCTCTTTTCAAACTTAATACCAATTATAATGTTCCTTGATAGGATTAGTTGTTCATACTCATATCCAACCTTATTACTAATTCAGCTCAAGGCGACAGGAGTTGAAGTTATCCAAGTTGATGTTATCCAAGTTGCCTAGACACCACTATCAATGGATTCCCTCAAAGTTTATAGGTCCAAGCCCTTAAGCCTTTCTTGGGTCAATGCCCGCAAGGCGCTCAGGGTTGCTGATCCCCACCCTATCTTGGGACAAAGATCCATTGCTTGGAATTCATACAAGCCCCTCCTTGGTAACATCACAACCTTCCCTTCTTAGCCAAATAGCAATAGACTGAGTATCAATACATATATTTATATAATTCTGATTTAGTTATCAATACCATTTGTAATGTCCCCTGGTAATTTAGACCAGTTCACATAAATTATCCTATATTTAGTATACATTGCATTGAATTGCTTAAAGCTGATTGATTTAACTTATGCTATTATAATGAAGTCAAGAAAACTATTTGTGTCTATCGAACAAGAGATCCATGCTAACTTTATTATTAATTTACTCTAAGAGGGATGCTTGGAGGTAATCAGATTGCTTGGACACCAGTCCTCAATAGGCTTTCCTCGAAGTTTGCAAATCACAACCTTAAGCCTTTCTTGGTACAATGCCCTCAAGGCGCTAGGGGTCACTGATCCCTACCCTATCTTGGGAATGGCCTATTGGCTGGAATTTACTCTAGCCTCTCCCTCAGTACATCTCCTCTTTCTATTTAGGTACTAAAATTAATATTAAGCTTAGCCTGAATATTTGATGTATATATGTTAACTGTGTTTAATAGGAGTTTCAAGATTATACACATACCTGATTCAAAATTGTCTATATTTATATTGCAATTGCTGGTTCTCTACTTGGGTCTTGTTTTCAGCCTGACTAATAACAGAACAGTGAATTATACTCTGTGAGATATATTGATATATATATAGCTCTATAGTATTGCCGAACAATACTACAGTGTTTCCTTACTTTCAACGATACCTCCTTAATTTCCTTTCTTAGTATTTGTCAGTTGTTCGATATTGATGGAATGGTTTAGTTCTCTTCAATACTCTTCCTTCCATTTCAATTTATAAGTTACGACTTATATTCAATCTTGAATCCCTTAATCGCTGTGTGTATGTCATAGTCGGTCTCACTGCTTAGTGTGTTGGACTAAAATTAAACATTATTCATCCTTCAATTGTCTATTAGTAACATCGTCTGATGATCTTATCTCACTTGCGGTTGGTTCCATAGTATTATTATCAATTAATGAGTTGCCCTCGATATTGACTGATCTTCATTTCTTGTAGAATTTGATTCTCTTATTTACGGTATTCAAAGAACTTATTTTATTTTTAAATAATTTAACCCGTCATTTCCCCTTTATCCGATCATCCTTATAGATGACAACCATTTGCTTTCTCAATTAAATTCCCCACGATGATCTCCGTCGGAAGGTGGGATAATTGATGATATCACTAGAATAGCAATTCAAAAATCGGCACATATTATCCTTAATCTTAAGACAAGATCGTGGTTTGATTCGGTTGATCTTAATTTTATAAATCTCCCTCTCAATGCCCTTGTAGATTTCCTCTCTCTTTGTAGATATCTGGAAAACAAATCCCCCATGCATGTGTGTATATATTTCTTTCCAAAACATCTCAACTTTAAGTTCATTTACAAATATTAGTTTGAATAAACATGTTTAGACTTGTATATACAAAATAAAAATGTGTTAGCGGCTTTATAAAGAGAAAGTGATGTTTTTTGTATGTAATATATATAAGGAAACGTGTCTTTAGTAATTTAAAGACTATCAAAGGCCACTCAGAAGCCCGTCATTGGTTTTTGAAGATGAGATGCTGAGTTTTAAACATATAATAGCCTTATAAAAGCCCATTGCTGCTTGTATAAGGGTGTTTTTAACATATTTTTGTGTTTTATCATTCCAAAAACACGTCAAAGGTCTAGGGTGGCGATTTTGAGAGCATTAACATATTTTAAAAGCCAAGTATATGACTTGCTATATCCATTCTAAAGCCCGTTATTTGTCTTAGTAGATTGCACAAAGCATGTATTTCTTCCTCCGAAGCCTGTCACGAAGCTGGGACGGAGTTTTTGTTTTGAATCACATGTTTTAACTAATTGAAAAAACCTGCCTATACTCCAAAAGCATGTGGTTGTCTGCACACAACAATTTGGACTTGTTTATTCCATCAAAAATCCTGTCATTACCTTCTACAAGCCCATTTTTAAGTTTTATGTGTATCTTGCACTTGCATCAAGGCTTAGAAAGCCCGTCTTTATTTAAAACCTCAGTTCCAGCACTTGCACCATGCCATATAAAGTCCATACAGGGCATTGTTGATGCATTTTGCAAGGAAATATACAGTCTATGCTTGCAGTGATTTTCTCAAAGCCCATCTAGGGCATAGAGACACAATTTTTTAAAGGGAAAAGAAGACAGTTACATATGCAATAGCAAATGAAAAGCTCATCCAAAGGGAGATAACTCATTCAAAGTTTGTAGTTGGCAATACAAACCGCGTATGTCTCTTGAAGGTATTGTTTTTCTTCTCTCACACAAATCGATGTGCAATGGCATGTTGAAATCACGTTTTTGAAGTTTGACTCAATTTTGCAGTTGCTACATTCTTGTATCTCGGTCCTCAAGCTTGGCCATTTGTCAGGGATTCAAAGAGGACTGATTCTTAGTGAGAAGATTTGATCCAACTCTCTCACTATATAGCTGCAAGTTCAAGATTATTTCTTGGATCCAAAGTCATCAAGATTTGAGAGATTTGTATTTAGTGATCTTCCCAAACTAAGTTCTTCCCATTTGCAAATGTTCTTCCCATCATTTTCCCCACTCACCTAGAATGCTTTCAAGACTGAAATGGCATTGAGAAGAATGCTTTCAAGACAGATACGGGAAGATGTAATTGTGATGCAGAACAATCAAGGATGTAGATTCACATTCTAGTTCAAGATGCCTTCTACAAAAATGAGCACATCAATCACGGAGCGTCATGTAGCAGCATGAAGACCAACAAAGGATTATGTAGTAGGGGTCATGTCTTGTCAAGCACTTAGTTTATTTTTCAGCGTGCATTTTGTAACTTTGTAATGGACGAATTACATGTAATGTGAAAACAAGATGTAATTGCATGTGATAGTATCATGTGCAAAGCTGTAACATGTGATGAGATTACAAGTGCATAAGACTTAGTAATCCTGAATAAGTCAAAGGTAGTTATGGGTTTCCCCTTCTTTCTCCACCTTTTCCTCCGCTCCTAACCTATATAAAGTTGTGAGCTCATTGTAAATATTCATCTTTCGTGTTGTGCAAGAAGACTATGCTAAGATCTCTTGTGTCTTCAAAACTTTGTGTTTCTTGGTGCAAATTTTCTAAACTGAATAGAAGAAACAAGAGTTCTCAAACTTTGTGATGTGAATCTTGAGATTAGTTGATGTATTCTTATGTTGCATTGATTGATCATCTTTAATTCAGCTTATATTTTATTTTGTATAAATCTCTTGAAAATTCGATTCGGATGTTTGAAGATTTTGTACTTCAAAAGGAAGAATTGTTATAGTTAATAGTGGCTGCAATTACTTAAAACTGAAGACTTTGGGCTTCAGTTATAAGTATTTTTCAGTGTAACACAGGTGCGCGCACCCCCCCAAAACCCCCAAGTACGGGGTGTGAGGACGTCCTCAGGACGAGTACGCCACGCACCCGAGCACCCCCACCAGTAGCGGAGCCCAGCCGCACCCGTCCCCACACCGGTCAGGTGTTGGGGGTCTTGGGTGCGGGGGTGCAGGGGTTGGGTGCTGCCGAGCCATCCCTCAACCGCACCCAATGTGGGACGGGGTGCTGCCGGCTGCAGCAGCCCCAAAATCAAAATTTTTTTAAAAAAATTTAATTTTTTTTAATAATTAAAGGTTGTATAGCAACCCTAAAAGGGTGTGGGTCCCATAAAAAGCCTTCTAAGCCTTCATAAGGCTCATATGTTTCATTTGGCATCCATATTTTTTGCAACAACTGAGACGAAAGTGAGAAAAATAGTTTGACAGAGCTTGGAGATTGATTTTGCAACTGATTGCAAGATCAAAAGGAGCAAGAGGAGCAAAGAGATTCCATTTTGCAAGTGATTCATCAAGCACAAGGTAGGGTTTTTACTATTTTCTTTGTTTTATTTCCAGATTTTCATTTTTGAATGCATTGTTTGAGTTTTAGACTATAGTTTTATTGTTTTAATTCTTGTTGATAGGCTGAATATGTTGAATGTGCTTCAACATTGATTATTTGAATGCATTGTGTCAAAGCATTATGTTAAATTTTTTATTTTATTTGTTATTAAGTTAGGCTGAAAACTGCTTATTAGTTATAATTTATAAATTTCAATTTCAATTTCAATTTCTAAATTAGGCTGAAACTAGACAAAAAAATTTTAAATAACTAATTAGCAGTGTTCCAAGAATTGCCATTGAATCGCGCGAATCGCGTGAATCGCGAGTCGATTCAGTGGCTGCGATTTTTTATGAGCCAGGAATCGGAATCGGCGATTTTTTCTCATGAATCACCTGAATCGCTGATTCAAGCGATTCATGAGAAAAATCGCATGAATCGGGTCGAGATATCACCCGTGAATTGGCCGCGGCAGGCTATAAAATAAAGTTTAAAATGCTAAAAATTGACTTTTTTTTTTTATGTTTGGTTTGACTTTTTCTCTTTGTTTTAACCCTAAAGGGTCTTCTATTTGCTTAGTATGAGTAGAAAAGAGGAAAAGTGAGAGAGAAGAAGAGAAAAGAAAAAGCACAAGTTTGCAAACAGCAGGAAGGAAGAGCAGCAAAGAGAAGAAAAATCCATTTGGGGAGGCTATAAGATTGCATTGGGAGCATTAAGGAGTCATTAGCAACACTCCTCAACTGATTTGCAAGAGGTAAGTGTTGATTTTTTTTTGGTATGTTAGTGTATTGTTCATTTTTTGTTAAATTTTTTTAGTTTTCATTTGCAAATCTTGAATGTTTGTTTTTTAGTTTTAATAAATTGCAAAGTAGGCTTTGTTGTTTTGTTTATTAGTTTGTCAGATTGTCTTACTTTGAATTTTGAAACATAGAGGTTTTACTTGAAATTTATTATTGCAGGAGTCTTAATTTTCATTTTCCCCAATGGATAAAAAAGATGAGTGTTGGAAATATACCGAAGACTTTCTTGGAAGAACAAAATTCCAAACAAAATGTATGTTTTGTAAAGAAATAAATTCTGGTGGCATTTATAGATTCAAATTCCACATTGCTACCATACCCGAACATGATATTGCAATTTGCACTCAACAAACAGCTGAGGCAAAATGCACTTGTTTAGTGGCATTAGAAAAATTTGAATTGCACTCAACAAACAGCTGAGACAAAATGCACTTGTTTAGTGGCATTAGAAAAATTTGAACAAGACAAAATAAATAAGAAAAGGCAACTAGAAGAGATAAGGGCTATTGGCTCCCATGCTCCCACTACCACAACCACATCTACACCTGCATCAGAGTCCACATCCGTAGGTTGTGTTGGAGAGGGTCCTGCTAAGCCTCCTTTTCGTCCTAGTGCTGCTGCTTGTGCTAGTGCTACTGCTACTGCTAGTCGTTCTTATAGTCATATTGAGGCTGGCAGTGGCCTATTGCAGCCCACAGTGCGGAAGAACAGATTGGATAGTTACTTTGTGCCCCGCACTACTCCTGACTCACAACCCACACTTGAGGGCATGGGTTTGAACAAGGAGATTCATGATGCTACGAGAAAAGAAATTTGCAAATTTTGGTACTTTTGCAACATTCCATTTTTTGCAGCCAAGTAATTGATTCTTTTTTATTTGTTTTCTTTAAGTTTAAAGTTAAATTTTAATCATATCTATTTGTGTAATGATGTAATCATAGATTCACTTT
This sequence comes from Chamaecyparis obtusa, assembly GCA_027943335.1. Taxonomy (NCBI): domain Eukaryota; kingdom Viridiplantae; phylum Streptophyta; class Pinopsida; order Cupressales; family Cupressaceae; genus Chamaecyparis; species Chamaecyparis obtusa. The sequence continues at coordinate 72,647 of BSBK01001473.1, read as the reverse complement.
ACATAATGATTTATCATCTAAATTTCTAATCATAATCTATTTGTGACAGGGCTCCTTACTGGCAAAATATGATAGATGCGGTAGCTATATGTGGTCCAGGATTTAAAGCCCCAACTGAGGCTGAGTTGAGTGGACAACTCTTAGATGAAATGGTAGAGGACATGAAGGTTGAGCTTCAAAACCACCGAAGGGAGTGGACTGTAAAGGGTTGCACCATCATGACTGATGGTTGGACGGACAGGAGGAATAGAACACTCATCAATTTTCTTGTTTCCTGTGGAGGTGATTGATCATTCTACTTTCTTACATGCATTGTGAAATTTGAATAATTTAAATTCTGATTTGTTGATTGCTAATTTGTTGATGATCCATGATAATTCATTCTTTTGTAGGATATACCATGTTCCTCAAGTCTATTGATGCTTCCGCACATGTAAAAAACGCCACATACTTATGTGAGATTATTGAAGAAGTCATCACAGAGGTGGGGGAACAAAATGTGGTGCAGGTGGTTACTGATAATGCAGCAAGTTATGTTGCTGCAGGTAAACTTGTAACTTTTCAAGTTTTGAAAATTAATTTATTTGAATTTTTAACACTTTTTTAATTCTAAGTTTCCTAACATGTTCCAATTTCTAATTAATTTAAAATTGTTGTAGGTAAACTATTGATGGAGAGGCACCCCACCATATTTTGGTCTCCTTGTGCGTCACATTATTGCCTTGACCTCATGTTGGAGGAAATTGGCAAGCTTGAGTGGGTAAAGTCATGCGTAGATAGGGCAAAAAGTATATGCAAGTTTATCTACAACCATGCATTCGTCCTTAGCACAATGAGGGCCTACACAGGAGGGAAGGAGTTAGCTCGTCCAGGGATCACGAGGTTTGCCTCGAATTTCATCACACTGCAGTCCTTTTTGACATCAAGGGACGATTTGAGGAGAATGTTTGGTGGGTGAGAGTGGACTACATCCTCCTATGCTACGACCACTATAGGGGTAGATGTGGCAAATTGGATCTTTGATGACAATGGTTTTTGGGAACCTGCTAAAGAAATCATTGAGGTAAATTTCTTACAATTTAATATTTAGTATTTAGTTTTACTATTTATTATTTAATTGTTAATGATTTACTTTTAGTTTTATAATTTTATTTATATTATTTATATTTAAGTTTTGACTCAAATGTTTTTTTTACATTATATGCAGGTCATTGAGCCCCTCGTATCTCTCCTACGAACTGCTGATGGGGAGAAGCCTTCTCTTGGCTACATATATGAGGGCATGGATAGGGCCAAGGAGGCCATTAGAGCCAGGTATCTAGTAGTGCAGGAGAACTATACCCCTCTTTGGGATATCATTGATAGGAGATGGCAGAATCAGCTCCACCGACCCATCCATACAGCAGCCTATTATCTTAATCCAGCATTTCGTTTTCATGCTGACTTCAAGGCGGATGAGGAGGTTCTCACCGGCCTATATACAGTGATCCAGAGGTTGAGTAGTGATGAGGATAGCGGAGTTGCAACCCTTGAGCTAGACAAATTCAATAATATGGAAGGGTCAATTTTCTCTGGCATGATGGCCATAGATAGTCGGACAAAACTACAGCCAGGTAACCGTAAAAATAATATATTCTTCAATGTTAAGTAACAAGTTTATGGCTTATAAGTTGTGCAATTTAATTTTTGATTTTGTAATTTTAAAGTTGTAATTTTGTAAATGATAGTGATACTAATTGATTTTGTTTTCCCTTATTTCAGATAGATGGTGGCAAATGTTTGGGCCCACAACCCCAAAACTTCAGCAAATTGCCATGCGTATTCTGAGTCAGCCAAGCGGCGCTTCTGGATGTGAGCGCAATTGGTCCATGTTCGAGCATATCCACTCGAAAAAGAGAAATAGGTTGACAGTGCAGAGGTTGAATGATCTTGTCTTTGTTCATTACAACCTTTGTATTAGGATCAGACAAATTATGGGCATCGACTCCTCTCCGATCATTCTAGATGAGATTGATCCAGAATCAGAGTGGCTCACTGAGGCTATGGATCCAGTCTTCACTGAGGTAGACCATGAGTGGGTTGACCAGCCAGATAGAGAGGTTGAGGCTGTGGCCATGGCAGAGGAGGCGGCTAGAGCACGTTTAGGCACTGGCAGACTCACACGTGCACGCACAAACATAGGCCCTAGTGATGTTGTCCGTGAGCCCATCTTACATGCGGAGGATATGGCTCAACAGTCCTCTAGGACCTACCTTAGACGCCTTTGTAGAAGGCAGACAGGATACTCAGAGGCTGAGGCTGAGGCTGCGGCCGAGCTTGAGGATGATGATGAGGATTGAGCTACAGCCTTGTTTTTTCATTTTGTTTACAGACTAATACTATTACAGTTTACTGATAGACATACGTTTCATGGATCTTCATCTTACATACATTTTTGATTTGATGTCTTATGGATCTTCATCTCACATACATATTTGATATTACATTCTATGATTTGACTCATTATGATAATATGATTTCAGATTTCTATTTACTTCAGTTCAGCTACAATTTACATTTTACATGTAGCGTATGTGATGGATTTATCATTTATGTTCCTTGCTTATGTATGTTAGCTTCTATTTTATGATGTTATACTGTGTTTAAGTTATATTCAATAAAGGGTGTCTGAAATAGGTTTTAAATTGTTAAAATCTAGGGTTTTTTAAATTTGCCGATTCATGGCCAATTCAATTCCGATTCATGGCCTATTCGCGATTCCATTCGGCCAAAACGATTCCAATCCGATTCCGATTCTCGTTTCTTTGCTAATTAAGCTGTTATTTTAAATGCAGTGTCTAAATGGCCTCTAGTCAAAGTGGAGAAGAAATGGGATTGTATGAGGGAAGTTCTAGTATATCTGAGTATGAGCCTGATAATAAGGGAAGTGAGCATGAGGATGATCCAGAAGCTCAATCTAAACCTCCTTATATTGCACCAAGAGTACCTTCTATTGACTGCCCCTCAGGGATATTAACACAGTTTGCTAGGGGTCCTTTTGATCCAAAGTCCCCTCTAAAACAATTTGCAAGCAGAATTTCACTCCATACAGCTACAAGTGGTGGCACACGAAAATGGAAATGTAATTTATGTGGGCACAGAATGGTTTGGCAGCATTACTAGGGTGAATTCACACCTCTTTTGGACTGGATTTGGTGTGAGTCCATGCAAATTCCTAGCAGATGCTGAAAATGTGAAGTGTAGAATCGAAATAAACAAACTGTGGGGCATTCCTGATGATAGTGCAGTTGCAGTGCCTAAATCTTTGGCTGGTAGGCAATAGGTTCAAGCTATTCAGCAGTTACAGGGGCAGCGAGATACTTCTACACGTATCTTGCATCAGAGAGCAGGGACTTTGTGAGATTCAAGTTCCATTCCTTCATCCATTCAGAGTTTGGCAGGGGATAGCAGCAGGGGGAAACGGAAGGCAAGAAGTTCTACTTCTAAACCCATTGCTGATTTATTTAACATGCACGCGAAGGATTGGTTAGACCATGCCATTGGTACATTCTTATTTGCCAATGGCATCCCATTGCATGTTACTCGATCTCCTTATTATAGGGATATGATGTCCTCGGTGGCGAGAGATGGAGGGCCATCATATGTCCCACCAAGTGAGCACAAATTGAGGACGACGGTCTTGGATAGGCAGTATAACAAGATCGGGGTTTTGATGGAGCAAATGAAGGCATGCTAGATGGAGTCAGGTTGCAACATTATTATGGATGGGTGGACGGACATTAGACATCGTCCACTCATCAACATCATGGTCACATGCACTGAGGGCCCATACTTTCTGAGGGCAGTTGATTGTTCAAGGCATCATAAAGATACTAATTTTCAGTTTCACGTCCTTAGGGATGCCATTGAGGAGGTTGGGCCACAAAATGTGGTCCAAGTAGTGACAGATGCAGCACATGTGTGCAACGCTATAGTGATAGGCATATTTGGTGGACTCCATGTTGTGTGCATGTCATGAACAATGCACTCAAGGACATGGGAAAAATTGGTTGGATAAAACAAATGGTTCATGGTGCAAGAGAGGTGCAGATGTTTATCTACAATCACCATACTTCACATGCACTGTTCAGGAGCTTTGTGAAGGAGTTCCTGAAACCAGTTGAGACTAGATATGCATCATATTACATTCTCTTGGAGAGAATGGTTGAGTTGCAAGAACCACTGCAACTCATGGTTATGACACGGGAATGGAATCGGTGAGCTAAGTCCAAAACAGAGAAGGGGAAGAGGGTAAAGGAGACGGTGAAGAGTGATCAATTTTCGATTGATGCAAAATACATAGTCTCCATCATTGCTCCAATTTTCATGGTCATCAGATATGGTGATGAGGATGCACCTACTCTTGGAGATGTTTATGAGTGCATTGATTCCATGCTTGGCCAGATGAGGGTTGTTGTGCGTGAGAGAGACCCCACTCTAGTATTCTATACTAAGCACATTCAGCCTATCATTCACCACAGGTGGGAGAAGCTGAACACTCCTTTGCACATGGTTGCCTATGCATTGAATCCTAAATGGTACATGTCTAGGCTTGGTAGAGTTACACCACTTTAGGATGATGACATGAAGATCGGGTTCTTTCGGTGCATTGGTAAGATGTTTGATGCTGAGACTGCTGGTCGGATTCGCTTTGAGTGGACGGAATTTGCCACTCTTACAAAAAATTGTTAATTCAATATTCGACATTCATTATTAATATTTAATTTTACAATTTTACTATCTTAGCATCTAGAGTTTCGTAACTTTAATTTTAGTTTTACTGTTTACATTATGTTACAACTTATTATGTTCCAGGATACTCAGATTTGGCAAAGATGGTCATTAGAACTATCGCATAGAAGCATCCGATATTGTGGTGGAAATGTCATGGAGCACAGAGGGCAAAGATTACCACACTAGCCATCTGATTGCTTTCTCAAGTTTGTAGTTCCTCATCTTTAGAACCTATTCAAGTTTTTAAATTTTAATTTTTTAAATTTTTAAAAACTTAAGAGTTTTTAATTTTAGTTTTACTTTTCTAGTTTTATAAATTTGTTTGCTATCTCAGGTTTCTAGTTCCTCAGCTGCAGAGAGGAACTGGTCTACTTATAGTTTCATCCACTCTATTAAAAGGAACAGACTTACCTCTAAGAGAGCGGAGAAGCTAGTTGTTGTACATAGTGCCTTGAGTATCGTAGATCGTAAGACACACGAGTACAAAGAGAGCCCAGCAGCATGATGGGATGTAGAGCCAGAGGATCCAGCCCAAATCGATGAGGACAAGGTTGCAGCAGAAGCCGACGTAGGGCTAGTTGGTGTTCCTTTGGCAGACCTTGACCATGAGGACTCTGAGTCCAGTAGTTGTAGTGATGAGGACTTTGGCTTGGGGGATAATTAGAGGCCTCCCATTCTTGCATTTTGACATGATTTCAGATTGACATTTTGATTTTGTACTCATTTTGATATTGATGATTGATCATGAATCATTATATCATATCATGCTACTCTGCTCATTATAATCATGATCATCTTTATGATATATGACATATTGATATTTCATATTTGAACAATGAATTTTAAATTTTGAACCTTTGTCATTTTATAGTAGAACATGATAGTTGTATGTTTATAACTTTAAACTTTCAAGTTTATATTACTATGTTTAAATGATTATGTTACTATGTTGAATGTTCAATAGTTCTAGTTCGTGTATTTCAATTTGGTATGTTAAATTGAAACATCTTTTCATAATTAACATTTCAAGTTATAAATGTATAGTATGCAGTCCCCCCCCCCCCCCCGCCGTACCGAAATTGAGGCCCTTTTTTTTCCCACACCCGAAACTCGTCCCAGCGTCCCCCCGTCCCGACGTACACGTGTTTCACTGGTATTTTTACTAAATTTGAGGGTATCCAATAAGAGACTTTGTGCCTTATTGGTTAATCTAATTATTGAATCCTAATTCGGTATCATTGCAGGAGACTTTGGGTTCCTGTACTTATTCTACAAAATATAAAAAGTAGACCCCTGAGCCACCGATATTATCATAGCAATAGATACCTTTTGTTAAGCTAGAGAGTTATTGTTGTGTATGAATCATTCTTGAAAAAAGAGGAATTGATTAAGAAGAACCGCCCTTTGTTAATTTCAGTTAGATCTCTATTGAGGCCACCTACAATAAGAAGGGAGCCTTCCCTATTGCTGAGAGGAGAGAGAAATCTCATGAGGCATTGCCTAAAGTTACAGTTTCATCAGTTGTAGTTTTAGTGACTTACAAAACTTTTAGCCAGCGGTCTAATATAATCCTTCAATATATGCAATGTATGAGATCTTAATATCACTTAAAGCGATATGGTTGTTCTTTCAGATATGTATAGATATTCGTGCAACAAGTCCAATGTTGTTTCTGATATGATCGGCTCTTCCTTGCAACCATGGTGTTGTCTCTGATCTTGCTTTTGAACTTATGTAACCAGTTAAAAGCCAATAACACAATTACTCAAGGAACAAATCCAAATATGGATAAAAAGAAGAGACAAGTTTCCAATGATCATTGGTATAGTGAAATTGAATGCCTTCTTATACTTGCAAATGGATATGATACTTCAAGAGACATCCTTGCTATTGATCAGACTGCCTTCTTGATCCTCTTCATGATCGATGTTTGATTATCATAAATCGATGTCCAATTAATTCTTAAAATCGTGCCTCTTTATAAAAGATATCGATTAGTTGATGGTCAGCATCCTTGTCTTAATCAACATTATTAATCATTATTGGCATTGGTTTGAATGATCGCCGGCACTTAATACCATTCCTTGTTTATCGTTTTGTTATAGATAAATGATTATTAGTTGTTGTCATCCCTAATAACTTATGAAATAACTTTGATTATTAATAATCAAGACTAGTCATTGATTAGTCATCGTTATTATAATCTTTTGTCCGATCGATGCTTGTGTAATTTTGTCAAGATACTTATAGTCTCAATTGATATTTGTTAATCGATATGTTTACTGATCACCAATCTGTGTATCTCTCTAATCATCATTGGTGACTAATCAATAGATTAGTTAATTCCTCCTTGATTATACTATTCTTTAACATTAATTGATATTTTCTAGACTTCATATATCAACTTACTTTCCTTCACTGTATATGCCTTAATCAATTACCTAATCTATATATCATATAATGATCCATATCCTCAAAGATGATCATTATATATTTATGGCCTTATAAATGCTTGATTACCATTCTTCTTTGGTTAAGGTAAATCCTTGTCATGATGGCAGATCCTATGCTAGTAATGTTATTATGTCGATGCTTTTGAATCTTTGATGACTACACTTCTGATTAGTATCTAGAACTCAGATGCCATGATGATTGTCTTTATAGTGAATAGCTGCTTGACATGCATTCTTCATCAGATGTATGTGTCTAAAGCTCACAATGTCTTCAATATTATAATCATGTTGTCTTCTTGAAGAAGGTGCCCATGATGATATAGATTCTTGTATCTTCCCCATATAATATTAATTAACTTAACTCAATGAAGATGCTCTCCTTACTTGGTGTGATGGACATGTTGTTTGGAGAGATGATCAATGCTTCGATGGTTTGGATGGAAACATCATTCATCTTGGATTCTGACTTATCCATTATATCCAATAGTGTTACTAATGGAAAATCGCCTTATTCATAAGACTTCATGATTTTCCAGATACATTATTATTCTACTATCAACTTGCTATGTACATTTACTCCTAACTATCTTCTAACTAATCATAGGCGCTCAAGGTCTGCCACTACTTGACCACAAAACTATTTTATGGCTTCTATGATATCAATATAAGGATGGGGGCATCACAAGCAACATGGGAATTTTCAGCCTAGCCCCAGTCAGATGAAGCCACAAATAGAGAGCTTCATCCCATGCATGCATGTACAGCATTAACACAAATAGTCCAAACCCACAAGCACAGTAGCCTAATACGTGCACAAAGCCACGAGCATACTTTGTTTTCCCGTTTGATGTTCCTTTTGTTTCCTTATTGAATATTGCTTCTATTATGTGGGCTCGACTCCTTTTTCCACATATATGTCCTAGTTCCCATGGTTCTTTGCATTTGAAGCACAAATTCTTGCTTCTTAGGTCTTCTAGTTGTTTTTGGGCATTCTCATCTTGGCGTACATGCCCACATTCAAAATTCTTATCACAATGGAAGCATTTTCTTTTTTGAAATTCCCTTTTATGCTTTTCATCTTTGTGAGAATGCTTATTAGAGTATATGTTCAACACAATTCCTTTATCTTGCAACGGGTGAGTATCAAACTTCATAGCTTTTTGGATTGTTTCCTTTAAGTTCGTTGGATCCATCGTGCTCACCATGCTTTTAATTGATTCTTTCAATCCCTCAACAAATAGGTAAGTGAGTCTTTCTTGGGAGATTTCTAGTACCATGACCGCCAATCTTTGGAACTCGGTGGCAAATTCTTCCAATGTCACTTTTTGTTTGAGTTGCGTTAATTCTTTGAAGTACCATTGTAGATGCTTTCGATCAAACCTCTTAATGAGTTTTTGGGTAAATTCCTCATAAGTGTTTATTTCTTGGTGGCCCTGGGTGATAAATCCATGGTGCCACCACTCATGTGTTCTTGTTAAATGGAGCACCGCAAATTTAATGTCATTTTCTTCCATTATGTGGCTTAGTGAGAGATAGGTGTCTAACTTTTGCACCCACAAATGGGTTGTGATTCTTCACGATCCGTCAAGTTAGAAAGGGTTATTTTACGTACTTTTTCTTTTAGGTCTTTATCTAGTTGCACCCTTCTTCTCCTATTAGGGGTGGCTTTCATTTTGGCATCACAGTAATTTTTAAAAGAAATGTCCCTCCTAAGCTTAGGGTCAATCCTAGAGTAGGCCTCTACGATTTCATCAATATTTTTCATAGGAGGAATGTTTGTTTACTCTTCTTCCATAAGTTCCTCCCGAGGTAGGTAAGGAGGTCTTGTTGGCATGGGATTAGGTATCCTAGGGAAGCCATTATTGTTATTTGCAGATTGGTTTGAGTTGATTTCCCTCCCATTGGTACTCATGTTTTGAATGGCTTGAAGGAGGAGTTGGTTAGTCCTTTCATTACTCCCATTTTGTTCCATGAGAGCTTGAGTTGTTTGTTTCATAAAGGTTCTCATCCCATTCCTCATTTGTTCACTCATGGCAGATGTAAGTTTCCTTATCTCTCTTTCCAATGCCCTTGAAGCCCTTTGGCTAGTTCCCATCAACTTTCACAGGATGGTAGGAAAGATGGTCTAAGACCACTTGTAATGTACCCTTCCTAATTTGCCCTAAAAGTTGCCCTAAATCACAATCACAATAGATTAGGGTTAGGGTTTACCAAATAATAGCTTTCTTTAATCGTGTGATCAGTGACTCAAATCTTGCATTCACCACCTAAACACAACACAAACAAACAAACGATATGTATATGTGCGTGTGTATAAATATATACACACACATATACATACATAAATTCAACAATGTGAATATTATTCCTAACTTGACCAAGGGTTAGAGTAAAGAGAATATATCTTCATAATCATGCAATAATTAAATTATATGTGAATTCTAACTATAGAAGATGTGGACTAATGAAACATAGCAAGGTGCCCTGAGATCACAGTTCTCCCTCCATAAGTTCTCCTCCATTCTTCTAGGATTCATCACTAGGATTATTATTGACTTGTTATATTTGAATTAACATTGGGCTCCCTTTGATGACTTGTTACATGTCGAGACTGATTATTATTATCGGTCTATCATTCATTACCTTAACTTATTATCGCCGGCTATGATTATGTCGATTTTATTCTAAATTAATATTATTATGGACAATAATAATAATATGGAAAACATTAAATAATTTATTAATTGATTATGTATATATATATTGATGCATATCAATATTAAATTTTAATTATCGATGTTGTATTATATTGATTAATTGGTAGTATTAATATTGATTATTAATACATTATTAATTGATTTCATAGATTAACTATTAATTTATTAATTATTGTCATTTCTAATATTAATCAACATATTTAAGATGTTATTTACTTTAATTAAACAGGAATATATGTATTAGCATATTTATACATATAATCAATTATGGTTTGTGACAAATTTATCCTTGCTAGTTGTTCGATGTCCTTCTGATTGATGTCTCTGATTCCCTTTTCACTTGACTGAGATCCCAGATTGCAGGTCTGAGTTTAATATTCTGCTCTTTTCTTAATATTCTCGCCTTTTTTACCTGATTACCTTCCATTATCCTCAAACTGATCATCCTTGTTTTCTGAGAGGTTGTGAATGCCTTTTATATCTTATTTTTTAAAATGATAAGACACGTCCCATGTTCTTTCACTTCTTTCATTCCATAATTCCCTTGATCGCCGCCTTAATTCCAATTAGTTTTACACTTACTCCATATTTATAATCGCTTGGTAATGGATTAGTTTAGGCTTGCTGTTAAAGTTGAATGCTAATCTTGCTATCAATCGATTATCAAGTATTTTGATATCTTCTGTTACATAGTATTGACTTTGTTGGTCATTGATGAACATAATTACGGTTTTAGTTGATATCAAAGATTGTACCATCCATAGATATTGATTATAAACTCCAACAGTACGTAAGTTGGTTGATATCCATTGGATAATCATTCTGGCAGTATGAGGTATCTTCATTCATTCCACGGTTTCCATGTAAGACATCATTATAGTCAAAATCTTTGATCATCATTTATATCTTTAATGATCATTGTATGCACCAGAATTGATATTTTTACTTGCTTTCATTCATCAGGTGTTTAGGTATTGATGGTTCTTCTATGATGTCGGTGATATTCTCCATACATTACTTAGTTTCAGTTCCGGATTATCATCATATCCCTTAATCTGCAACTCACTTATTGATTGGTAGTCTTTGATGCAATGATGATTTATTTACTTTCAATGGTCTTGATCTATCTTCTTGGCATGTTCCATTCATGTTATGAAATCTGGATCGTCCTATAGAGAATATTTGAGTGTTGTAGTGAAATAGATTATCATTGTGATTGTAGAATACAATTGCCTTCGTTATTGATTGATTCTACAATAACAATAGGGTATATGTATATATCGAATAGTCATGTAATGAATAGACATGACCGTATATACTTATGGTCATGTCACTTCATTGCATAACTATTAGTTAACATATCTTAACCAATAGTTTATTCATACTTTGTATAATACACACACACACACACACACACACACATATGCATATTAATATATACTTACTTTTCAATTATATTATATAGTATATATATATAAATATATCTATATTTATATGCATATCATGATTGTCTCGTCGTTTATTAAACACGAACGAACAATACTTTAACACTCCCTCTTGAGAGAGAGTTTAATAGAATTTGTAGAATCTTTTCATATCATGATATCCGGCACATCCGGGACAGACCCTTTCGGTAGTCGATCATGATAGGCGTCAAGATATCCAGCACATCCGGGACAGACCCTTTCGGGAGTCGATCTTGACAAGTTATTACACATCCAATAATAACATAAGCAACAAGATATCCAGCACATCCGGGACAGTCCCTTTCAGGAGTCAATCTTGAAGCCTGGTTAACTATTTTCAAGATCGTCACCTTGAAATAGTAACCCAACACACATGAAAGATCGTCACCTTTCATAACACAAAATGAATGGGCCCATAAAGTCTACCATGACTTCCGACACTTCGGGACACACAATTTAATGTAGTCTCGTCATGAAAATAGACTTGAATATCATGATCTCCGCACAGTCGGGACACACAATTAAGTAGTCTATCATGATATGGTTTCGTTATTACACATCCAGTAATAACAAGAGTCAAGATCTCCGCACAGTCGGGACACACAATTGAGTAGTCTATCTTGACACTTTGGTTCACTATTATCAAGTGAGGAAGGCTTCCACCTTAAACTTGTCTATCAAAGACAAGAATCATTTAAGATACAAAATGATAGATCACTAAGGCTGAAAATCTCTTTTCAGCTAAGACTTTATTCCTCAACATCAGGAATACTTCCTCTAAATTAATATGACCATGATCCTGGGTTGCCATCTTAATTTGATCTTCTAGCTTCTCCCACTGACATGAAAGCATAGCCTTCTCACATGGTAATTCATCATAATTCTCTGCTACAGTTTCTTGATCACTAGGTAACCAACAAAACATGGTCTACTCCCTCTGAATCAAGATCTTCAAATGTCCACTAATGCATATCCTTTCGCTTCCTCTTCTGTCACGGAGGCATACCCTGTTTATATGCTCATCTCAGTGTTACTGCAAGATGTGACTCCATACCTTTCTTCCTAAGAGAATCGATGTCTCATACATGAATAATCTGAATAGACATAAGGTTGCTGACTCACATTGACTAGCATAGGATGCATTTTGATCTTTTTCAAGGCCACAACACTAACACTCCCTCTTGGACTTGAGGGAAGATAATAAAGACCTCTAGTATTCTATCCACGTCCATCTCATCGGTGATTCTATCCACAAGTTCCCACTACTATAATCTCAGATTTGTTTTACCTTCAATAGTGAACTCCCTCTCAATCGGGATTGTCACAAGTTAATTGAATTGTACATGCTCCCTCTAAAGCTCAAGCTTATCAACTTCTTGACCTTCCTGAAGATGTCAGTCTCCCTCTAAATCTGGAATTCACATGTTTTCATCCTGAAAAATATGTCAGAGATAGACTACGAATAGTTCATAAGGCTAAACTATCTCAAGCATAAAAATGATAGAAGCATACGACATTTATTATTTAATGAATTACAAACTGCAAGTTCATATAGATTAATAAAACATTAGATACTTATCTTTTATAAAATTTCAAGTGTTTCCTTTGATAAGGTGAGCCCATTAATATGATACTCGTACCTATGGTCCTTGAAAGGCATATACCAATGATAGAAAGATGTTATTTCTTGGAATAACACTCGCATTGTACCATATAATCCAAACCTCCTTCAAAAATTCTTATGTCAAATGAGATTGTCTGCAGCAAATATTTATTTCCGAGTCATCTTCCCAATTGTTGCTTCACTCCCTATTACTCACTCAATGAAGCTTAGAATTTCCATTGATATTGAGGCATGAATATTTTCCATGTATCTTGCAAATAAGCATATATCTTAAATGTTGTGTATCCTCTTCAATCCTGATACGTTTGATCCATGATGAGTGATGATGCATCCGACATAACACCAAATATGTAACTAAAGAGATCTATCCTCCAAATAGATAGTAGTTTTCTTGTAATGACTCATACTCCATCTCACCGCTTTCACTAACTATGAGGGTGCTGACATCCACAAAAACCCACTATTGATTTCACAGTTTTGTTTCCAAACTTAAAGATGTCGTTCTGAAAAATGTTCTCTATATTGTATTGCAGATCCTCTGGTCTACAAAGGGTGCGTCAAACATCCAATATATATTTTTAAAATAAGGAAATCACTATAGTATTTTAGCAATTATTTTATCACTTCACATAATCGACAACCTCTGTGGTTTGTCAATGAATTCAGCAATATATATAAATAAAACTCCATGCAACGGTTGTTGTGACCCCCTTGTAATAGGTGATGATCCTCCCTTTATTCTATATATCAGTGCTTTGGATATATATAATTATCGTTCTGAGTATATTATGAAATGTTATTTCTCTGATTCGATGTTTTCTTCCTTCTTCCTGCGATGCTCGCCATGTATAGTCAACATATATTACTGCCACCATCTTATAGTAGTCAATCCCCCCATATATCCTCCCGGTTGTCCCTTTTCTCAGTCCCGTCTCTATATTCTTTCTGAATGCAAAATACAATAGATATAATATATGTTTGACGAAAATGGTGAAGCCCGGATATCTTGCAGATGAAAGAGAGTTTCAAAGGCACCGTCCATGAAAGAAACTTGCCTTGGGGATGTTTATTATCTGACATTTTGCAAATCTGTCTTCGCCATATATTCAAGGTTGGCTTGTACACTGAATCGCGTTCGTCTTTGGAGTCTAAAATGGGACGATTGAAATGTCACCAATCTGCTCAGGAGCATTTGTCCGTAACTAAAGCATAGACTGTTGGTAGGAAATCACAGTCTAGTGGTAACAGTCCAAACTTCATAGGGAATCTTACAAGTTTCCTTTGTTTTGTAACAACACTCTTTATAAACTTTCTCTGAATTTGTCCTACAAAACCTTCAAAAGGTTGGCAATGAACTTAGAATACACGATTCTCCTGCTGGTGTGTACCCTCCTATTCTGTTCACAAGGTGCTGAAGGTGGTTCAACTTAAGGCTATCACAACCCCACAACCCGGTACTCAATCACTGAGTCCCTACTTGAGACACACCTCAATCAATCACTGGTTAGCAAACTGGTACATAGAATAAATCCAGGAGTTCGGTCTTATTACATACGAATCACCAAGAACAGGGTAATCTTACAAATGTTTGGTGACCAATTTAGACCTTACAACAACAGTCAAATGAGATGCCTTCACCAAGATATCTACTAGTCATACTGGTTTGGACTGAGGAAAGTTGAGATAATATTTCTCTTCTTGGGTTTTAAGAAACACCACAGCAGTGAATAATCGTTTGACAGTGCTAAGTTGGCACATTCGGTCTTTGTACAGAACAGTCATGGGCTCAAACCTTTCCAAATGCAAATACTAAACACCAACAGTCCCAAGATTCATAACACTACTCTCTCTATATCTTGAAATGCATAGTTACTTTGACAAGTCCTTACTAGGCTTTGAGATTACATTACCCTTCTCGGGCTTATGAAACATACTGAATAGAAAGGAAGACGACAATGACGACCACTCACAGTGCCTTATAATCTAGACAGACTCTTACCGGCAGAATGCATGGGCTCACGGGCTGCGGGACAGTGGTATTGCGTCAGGGACCCCCTTGATTGAGTTCGCAATGTAACAGTTGAACTTAGGGCATACTAGAGATTCCATCATCTTGTTCGGGCTTGGGAAATGCTTTGAACATTAGGTGTGAGGCGGTGGGAAAGACACGGTAGTGTCATAGTTAGACCAGAACAGAGAGTCCCGCTAGGACTGTGATTTCTTAACAACAGTCGACGCTTCTTACTACCACCAAGTCCTCCTTATAATGTAAATGACATTATAAACAGAGAATTATAATGTCCTCTATTTCTGTATTGTCCGTCTCCCTAAGTAATATTTTGCTCTTACTGTTCCCAGAACTGTATTTTATTCTCTTATAGGTTAGGCTCTGATACCATGTTATGAAATCTGGATCGTCCTATAGAGAATATTTGAGTGTTGTAGTGAAATAGATTATCATTGTGATTGTAGAATACAATTGCATTCGTTATTGATTGATTCTACAATAACAATAGGGTATATGTATATATCGAATAGTCATGTAATGAATAGACATGACCGTATATACTTATGGTCATGTCACTTCATTGCATAACTATTAGTTAACATATCTTAACCAATAGTTTATTCATACTTTGTATAATACACACACACACACACACAAACATATTCATATTAATATATACTTACTTTTCAATTATATTATATAGTATATATATATAAATATATCTATATTTATATGCATATCATGATTGTCTCGTCGTTTATTAAACACGAACGAACAATACTTTAACAATTCATACTCCTATGGTATAGTTGATATGTTCATTATTCATAGCTTGATGATTGCTGACTTATACTAATAATAAGTTTAAGTATTTAATTAAAACTTATTTAGTTGTATATACTCTAGAATTTTTCATGTCGAGGACATAACATCTAGCCACAAGACACCATGCACTAGAGATATTGTAGAACACCTCTCATCATAGAAATAAATGTTGGGATCCAAATAGCATTTCTTTAAACTATTCTTTCACAGTCACAACATCAGATTCCTGTTCCCCCTCTGGCACTATAGGGTACACATCATAGCACAATTAAAAATTGTTCCTAACAAAATAGTAATCAAGTAGACATTAAGCAACCCTAACAAGAATAACAGAAAGCTTGGAAAGAATTTTTTCTTTATATGGCATAGCAAGTATCCCTTATATCAACCACAAGAATATAAATATATTCTTCTGTCTAATTTTCACATCGTAAAGCTAACAATACCAGTCTCTCTAATGGTGAAACCTGGATGAACACACAATAAAACCATAATCATCATGTATCCCTGATTTGATAGAATTGCATTACATACTAAAGCCCTAGCATCATTTGTTTCAATGGTTTCAGAACAATGGGAGAGTGGTCCTTATAAGTAGTGAGCTAGCCTTGATCTGGTCTCTAATATCAACCATCTACCTACTCTGCACAGAAACACTGACAGCATATTTTTATGTAATGCATTACTAAAACTAATAATTTTACCATCAACAATTAAATTGTCATAAATGAACAGGTTAAGCAAACTGTCCAGTAGATGCAAATGAAATGATTCTTAATTACAAATTAAAATTTATTCGTCCATGTCCATATACTAGGTTTGCTTAAATAAAAACTAAAATAAACATTACAAGAATAGCTTTTTTTCTTATTAGTTCAACAAAACAGGACAAAGACAAAATAAAATATATTGAAAAGCAAATCAGACTGATCTTAAAGATGTAAGTGAATATAAGATGTGTTCACACTAATATTATCAACATACAGGAACAATGGCCATTAAATTCCAACATTACGCCTAAAAAGTATTATGGTGCTGAAGCTGTGGCTACATTTCATGCCATAAAGATTAATCTTTCTCAATAGGACGAGGTAGAGAATATCATTTGTCAAATAATGAAGAGTTGACCAACGATATCTACCAATCATGACTCTGGAGGAAAATATTTTATCATATTACAACAGTCCCAACTATATCTTAAAAATATCCAGAAGTAACAGGAATCCCTTTTATACAGCCCAAAAAGACTAAACAGAAAACATTTTAAACACTTCCTAGCAAGCTTTTGTGCAAAAAATTCTAAAAAAGAGAGTTCAATATCAAATTCTCACTAGTAATAACTACAGGATAAATCATTTAGACACTGTACCTGTTTCCCATCTTTTGGAAAAGGTATAGCTTGTTCTATGTATGCAGAACTTCCTGAAACAACAAATATACATCTATATATGATGTTAATGCAGTGAGAACTTGTAAAAAAATATTACAGTGAGAACAAATACAATGTAAAGTTGAACAAAATAAAAATATTGGATGTTAATTCATTTCCCTAGCCCATTCTCCTTGCAAGTTTTTCAGGTTTTAGCTGTGTACGAAAAACTGAATGCAACAAATTATCTTACACCATTAAAGTAAAACCCAACATTCAAACATTAACATTATACATACCAAATTTTATTCTAATTGTGCTATGTAATTCTAAGACATGGTTGCAAAAGAAATTTGCAGACTACACTTACTTCCACACATGCTTATAAGAATAACAACAATCATCACACTTCACAAATTACTACTGTGAAGCACACAAACTATTTGATAATATACAAGAAACACAAAGTACGCTATGATCCTAACTGTAATATCCCTTGCTAAGCTGCCCTTAACCTACTGATTTAAGGCTCAAGGAATATTGTCAAACACTTGTCATGAAACCTCTAATTTGCTGTTATTATTTTTCGGATTTACCTTTTGATCACTTTAAATGGTTTCAAATGATGTTCAAATGCTTGCACATTAGCACTACAATGACTTAGCCAGATACTAGGTGCAAATGCAACTTCCTTTGGTCTTTTCAAATGCATACATATGCTTTCTACATGTAAAATGTGCACCTACAGCCAATGGACATTTTCACAAACACTTGGCATCCATCCTTTCAATTCCCAAATGCAAATCTTTATGCAAATTAGTCACTTACAGCAATTAAGCATTTCGACAAACAAATGGCATGCAATCCTATATTGCCTCCATTTATATGCTAAACTAAGTATAAATTGTTATGCCTCACAATCCAAATGCCAATTACAAAATCTGATATAAAATGTGCATCTATAGCAGCACCATATGTCAATAGATATAATAATGCAAAATACATCAAAGAACCTGATTTTATGGGAAATAACAAGCGATGAATTTATCTGTTGAAATCGCAACTTCCTGAATAATGGATATCTCTGATATAGATGCTGGTATTAAATCGTAGGCCCATACAAATGCAAACAAGCCTTCATTAATCATTCACGTGCCCTCTAAACAATACGCAGCCCTATTGTGATTAATGCTACCCAAAATAAAAACCGCTGCTTCCTGTAGATGAATCACAGCCAACAATGGATTGCTGCAATCTAAGATTTACACCAGTCTAAGCTGTAGCAATTCTCTGAATTTGAAGCTCTGAAACCTTTATCACAAATTCGATCCAATTAGATACAATTGTGACCTCTGATTGAAGCCACCAATGGCACAATTCGCTGGATAGTTTCATCAGTTCAAAGTGCTAGAAAAACTTGAAAGAATTTACAATTCTTCAAGCTCAAAACTTGAAACCCTTGTTCCAAATTTCACTTCACCCAAATCAACAAAAACAAATGCACAATAGAATGAATTGATTTCTCCCTTTGAAGGTATTTATAAATCTCCAAATAACAGTTGAGCTTGAAGCTTCAAGCTTACACCCCGTATAACTTATCATGTGAACTTGTTGCAAGTCCGAAATATAGTATTTAATTATATTCCCCTGCTTTTGATGCACACATTAAAATATAAAGTATACTTTATTAAACAATAATATCTTCATTTTTAAATAACACTTTATCACTTATTATAAAGTATACTTTTAAAACATTTAAAACCACCTTTAAAATAAAGTCCACCTAATTTATCAATGACATGCACTTCATAATTAATTATTATTGAAGTATAACTTTAATAATAATTATAATGTTATGATACCATCATTAATCATTATTTTTCAATTCCGACTAAACCTAAGAGGTAACCATTGTATCCACTGTGCATCCAAATGTCTTACTAAAAATAGTAAGGGTCCATCTCTATCAACCCCTAACCTACTATAATTAGTAAATCCCGGAATACCTGATTAACAAAGATGCCAAGGGTCATCAGTGCAACTGAGGCCGCTCCAAGTGCCCTGCCAAATATAAAATGTTGGACAGATGACTTACTATAAATAGTAAGTCCCTCAAACTGAGTCAACTTACGAGGGAGTCAATCACTGTGCATACCAAGAGCCTAGGTGCCCCTGCCAGATACGGCAATCCCTTAACCATGACTTACTATAAATAGTAAGTCTCTGAATAACTACTCCAGACAACGATACTAAATCTCAACAATGCCACCAAGTTGTCCAAGCGCCCTTCTAAAGATAGAAACCCTGACTTTCCCAAAATAGACACTTACTATAAATAGTAAATATGCCAATCTAACTCAAATGAAGAGCAATCTTGAACATCCAAGACCTTTGGAGTGGGAATTTGCCTCTAGCTCTACCAACTAAGACCCTCTAACCAACTGACTTAGCCTACGAGAGCCACTGATAGGCTAATCCAAACCACCAACCATGGTGAGCTAAAAAGGGCACATTACACTAACATACAAAGAATCATATATGATGTATACAAATGCATGGCTCCAAGCTCTTGGCATGGGGTCAAAATAGCATTGCAAATATGAACTTGACTTAATGCAAACTGTTAATCGATGGTAAAAATTGTAACATAAAATCACATTGAAAACAAACACATGCCATCTTATAGAATAAAGTAGTCAATATGGCAATCTCAAAAATTTTGATCCCCACTTTTGTTGATTGAGACATGATTTTGCCTCTTAAATACAGACCACTAGGCAGTCAAAAATACAATAAACAAACTATCTTACCTCTTTTTAGCCTCATTTTTAAATTTGGCAAATTTTAAACTTTTCATTTCTAGATCCTTGTGTCACTGTCAAAAATGTCTCGATGGCCCTCAAGTGTTGAATCCCTCACCTTTTAGAAGCAAAACCTCTGTTGTTTCAAACAAGACCCTCAAAAGTAGCTATCCAACTTGTTGAGATTTGTGAAAACAATTAAATATTATAATTTGTGCAAGATGGTGCAAAACCCTTTTACTGGGGTGTGCGTGACTTCATTTCACCTAATGTGACAAGCTTTTGCATCAAAGCACCTTCTGGTTGATATGTTTTAAAGGTTCAATTTTCCCTTACGCAGTTACAAAAACAATTAAATCAAGAGTTTCATGGGAGCTTAAGCCAATGGTCGAACAGAGGGTTTCATTATTTCATTTTTTTAAATGTGGTAAGGATTTACTGTAAATTCCATCCTGATTAAGAGTTATGTATTAAACTTCATCTTCCATATTCATGGATTTGTCACATACTTTTCCAACTGGTCAAATAAACAAATCTTATGAAGTTAAAACAATGTAAATTTTTAACAATTCTGAATGTTGCAAAAAGCCTTCAAAAGATCAATAAAAAAATGTGTTTTATGTTGTAGTTGTGAACTCCCCCCAAGTTGTGTAAAAATCCTTTGTTACGGGTCCGTTCAATCTCTATTCATTATTAATAATGCTATGTTTAACTACCGGGAAATACATAGAATAATAGCCCAGTCGTATCATTCATTTACGTGGAGCCAGTTAAACATCATTGAAAGGTAAGGTATGTATTCATTATAGCAGTGCAGATCTTACACATAACAAGCTATCTCCATAAACCGTATTCCATGAGAGTATAACTGGAATGGTAAACAACTTAAGTACACAAATTAGCGTTTGTTACACATGTACCTGGTACTAACGAAGCCGACTGAAATGTCATTCCAATCGTTAGCAAAAAATGACGCCATTACCCAATGTTGCCGGTTCCAAGCCTTCTTTGGTTTCCTATCGTGGAGTTGGAGGAATCTTTGTTTCCGCCATCCACCCGTGCTCATCCAATAACATGGAAGCGACACAGTTTGCATAACGTGTGCCTTCCTGTTCTCCGCCAAGGCATATTGGAGCATATCTACCTTGCCCGGGGTTGTCTGCACCAGTTGCTACTTGCCACCTGTGCGTTGTGTGCCACCAGCGTAAGTGTATTTCTGATTATGAACTCTTGCCACCATGTGTGTCACTCTGATATGTGTGCTCTAATGTTGTCGCCGCCGTTTGACACAAGACCTTGCACGTCAAACTGTATACTTGTGTCGTCCACAACACCAATTACTACCAATACTACAAGAGCCGTCTGTCACAGGACTTGCGTGTTTGATCTTAAATACCACTACAGTTCAGATTGACTCCACCCTTGACGTCTTCTATTCTCCTCTACCAATTCCACTAGGCTAGACAAAACTGACGAAAGGAATCGCTTGTCTTAACACATGAACAAATTCACAAGATATCCAATCCTTATTCCACCCCCCCTTCATCCTCTCGACAATCCTCTATAAGGGAAGAAAATTTCGTAAAACAACTTCCCCCAACTGTCTATTAACAAAGGTTTATAATTAATTATTTAATATTAGTCTTTTTGAAATATCACTAATATTAAATAATAATTGGTTATTAATACGGATTATGATTCATTAAGTAATATTAGTTTATGAAATATTTAGCTAATATTAATTAATTAATATTATTTATTCCATTTCTAAAAATAAGGGACATTACAAGTCCTCCCGTCCCAAAATTGCGTGTCCTCAAGCAATTGAATTTCAACTTGTTTGATGATTGTCATCTAAACCAAAATTTCAGGATCCCAAACCAATCTTCCAAATCCTCTAGCCAAACTCTGCTGCAGCATTCGGACATATCTAACATTTACTTCAATGTGAAAGCCTCTACCAATTCTTCCAACCCCAGGAACCCAAATCCGAATACCAGCTTCAGTATTAGATGTCAAAAAGGAAAGAGTAATATTATTCATCAAGGATTCATCATTAAACTTCTCATCTATCGTCCATACCCTAATATGACTCATGCAACCAATGGTTCTCCACAAATATAACAGTGGTGAAATTGTTTTCATATCATTCTCATGAATCGTCATATCCTTCTCAAACCAAGAACCAGGAAACTCATAAGAGTTCAACACCTGCGGCACATCATTTACCAAAATCACCCACAGTGTTTGAGACTCAAACAGTAAGTTTGATTGTTCATCCTCAAAAGTGTTCACTGGTATGGTCAGTTCCGAATTTGTATGTGATTTCCTATGCCTACACCTTTCCTTAATTCTTTGCAAATTCTCTCTTGCTTGAGCAGCTATCAATTTTGCATGCTTGGCTTTTTCCATCCACTCATTACACTGCAAGAGGGTCCTCTCTACATGTTTACGCCCACTCATCAATTCCCTAGGTTCAATTCTGGTTACCACTTAACCCTCACTAATTCCTCCAACGGTCATCTGCATTTCTTGGACTCTTGTCCCATTTTCTCGTTCATTTGGCAAAGTTATCATATTTTCAGCTTGGTAATGAAACAAACTCAACTGCAGACGCAAATCATCCTTTTTTGTCTCCCTCTCTTCAGTAAACCTAATAGCTATGTCCCTATCCCTGAGTAAGCGCAAGTATTCAAATTTTGTCATCTCTAATTCTTCCTTGATCGCTTGTAGCTATGCACTAGAAATCCCATTTGTAACTTCATTCTACTTTTCCTTCTGCTGAAAAATCCATATAAGATTTTCAATTTGTTTATGAACAGTGTCAATCTTTGACAGCACCTGCACAATCCTTTCCTCTATCACCACCAGTTGATCCTTCAAATCTCGCCTTGGCAAAGATTTACAGTTATCACAGTAACCAGTGCCTGTATCACCTAATGAATCTTTGGTTTTGTTTACATCAACAGTGACGCTTTCTTCATCATGAATAGTTAACTCATTTGAAGTTACCATAGATTCCTCAACCTCAAGAGCATGATTGTTCCCTGTTTTATATTCATCAATACTGATTTCTAATTCACCCACATAAAAATTTGAGCTCACTTCTTGAGTTTCATCAAAATGTATAGTTGCGTTATGGCACTGATCTGTAACACACGAAGATTCAACTTCGTCCTGTGTGTCATCATGGATAATTTTTTTCACTTGTTCTTTTGTACGAACTTTCTGAAACTCACTTTCACATCCACCCTGAGATGATTCATTTTGTTGTTTTCCCGTAACACAGGATGATTCAACTTCCTCTTTTGTGTAATCATATACAATCCTTTTGACTTGTATCTCTTTGCTAACTCCCCGAAATTCTTTTCCACATTCATCATGAGTGAGACCATCCTTTTGTTGCTCGTCTTCCGGCACAGGCAACTTGAGTTTTCCCTCACAACACCTGACCACATTCCAAACCAGTGAGTACGCAAATGAGGAGATATCGAATTCCTGTTTTAGAACAATCCATAGCAAATGATAAAGAGTTTGGGAAATTGTTTCACTCCCATTGATAGTTTGAATCATAATATCCTGCATAGCTGTAATAGCCTCTTTTCCATGTGTCATTCTGATTGTAACCAGGAAACGAGGAAACATATCATAAATCAAATCATGCAAGCCTAAATCCAACAACATGTTACTAAACCTGATATCTACAAATAGTTTTAGTATGACAAACCTTCTTGAAGCATGAAGATTTCTGACATCATCTAAATCCGCAAAGTTATCAATTATTAAGATCAATATCTTCTTCATAGTAACAACATCATAGGGCATATGTGGAATCGTAATTCTCAAAATTTCACAAAAACACAAAGCCATTATCAATCTGATGTCTGCATCACAATGCATCACCAACCAATTTTGATTCAAAGCAAATTTCACAGAAGTGAAAGCAAAATGCAAAAGTTGTGAATGTTACCGTTCCACTAGATACAAACTGCCTTCCAATTTATTCAGGATGTGGTAGACAATTTCTTTGGGTTGCCGAGTGCGAAGCTTGTCACTGGCTTCTAATAGAGCATTAACCAACCCAATGTTTTCTTCTGACCCCATAGTTGGTTTTTAGATTGTTCTAACCACACAGGCAGGCAAGACTAAAGCTCTGATACCACGGTAAAAATCCTTTGTTACAGGTCCGTTCAATCTCTGTTCATTATTAATAAAGTTGTGTTTAACTACCGGGAAATACATAGAATAATAGCCGAGTTGTATCATTCATTTATGTGGAGCCAGTTAAACATCATTGAAAGGGAAGGTATGTATTCATTATAGCAGTGCAGATCTTACACATAATAAGCTATCTCCATAAACTGTATTCCATGAGAGTATAACTGGAATGGTAAACAACTTAAGTACACAAATTAGCGTTTGTTACACATGTACCTGGTACTAACGAAGCCGACTAGAATGTCATTCCAATTGTTAGCAGAAAATGACGCCCATACCCAGTGCTGCCGGTTCCAAGCCTTCTTTGGTTTCCTATCGTGGAGTTGGAGGAATCTTTGTTTCCGCCATCCACCCGTGCTCATCCAATAACATGGAAGCGACACAATTTGTATAACGTATGCCTTCCTATTCTCCGCCAGGGCATATTGGAGCGTATCTACCTTGCTCGGGGTTGTCTGCACCAGTTGCTACTTGCCACCCGTGCATTGTGTGCCACCAACGTAAGCGTATTTCTGATTCTGAACTCTTGTTACCGTGCGTGTCACTCTGATATGTGTGCTCTAATGTTGTCGCCACCATTTGACACAGGACCTTGCACGTCAAACTGTATACTTGTGTCCTCCGCAACAGCAATTACTACCGATACTACAGGAGCTGTCTGTCACAGGACTTGCGTGTTTGATCTTAAATACCATTGCAGTTCAAATAGACTCCACCCTTGACGTCTTCTATTCTCCTCTACCAATTCCACTAGGCCAGACAAAACTGACGAAAGGAATCGCTTGTCTTAACACATGAACAAATTCAAAAGATATCCAATCCTTATTCCACCCCCCCTTCATCCTCTCAACAATCCTCTATACGGGAAGAAATTCCCGTAAAACAACTTCCCCCAACTGTCTATTAACAAAGGTTTATTATTAATTATTTAATATTAGTCTTTTTGAAATATCACTAATATTAAATAATAATTGGTTATTATGATTCATTAAGTAATATTAGTTTATGAAACATTTAACTAATATTAATTAATTAATATTATTTATTCCATTTCTAAAAATAAGGGACATTACAAGTTGCCAACAACAAAGAAACACCAGCTATTGTGACATGATAATGTCACGAAAAGAGACAACCAAGGAAGAGAGAGAGTGCAGAACTGTTTTGAATGAGTTGGAGTTTGTTTTTCAAAGTGCCAATGAGGGAAATTAGATAACTGATTTTCACATGTGAAGCTTTAACTTTGGAGGTTAAGGAGTTGCAAAGTTACCTCCAAATGTTAATGACATCAGAAAATTAAAACTCATCAACGTGTCTGAATAAGTTAATAACTTGATAACCTTTGTTAGAATACCAATGAAGAACACACCGGAGGCGATCAACACTTTCATAGAATTAAAAACCTCTTTTCAAATGCCAATGAAGGGAACAGGCAAATAACTGCTTTTCTTAAATTTGCAGTGAAGTTGTGACTGAAGGGTCAATCTCAAGCACCTATGACAAGGGTAAAATAAGACTTATTAGCAGTTTTGTTCAACTTATCAGCCACTCTCAAAATGTTGACAAGCATAAGGATATTAGTAACTCTCAAAATACTGATAATTGGAGGAATGAAGTAGCTAACATAACTACCCGCATAACAATACCTGAAAAACATGTAAAGCATAACAAGGCAAGTGGGTTGTTCCGCAAAGCACATTAATAGATATGGTCCCAAGGAGAAATGATTGTAGGACAGTTCAAAATGGGTTTGTTGAAAAATACATTGGAAACTTCAATCAAATGCATCTAGTAGGATTACACACATGGAAAGATGCGGAAGCAAATACATGGCCCGTTAACTTTTAAGAGAATACCTTAGAGAAATGGGATCTCATAGAATGTAACAATTGAACAATATGAATCAAATGGATTTATTGAAAACTTCTTTGGAATATTTCAAATGCAGATGCTCTTGGCAGGCGTAACACTGAATTCCATAACCTTTGAAAAAATTCTCCTGGTATATACTAAAATGGGAAGCATAATTTAGAATATAGATTCCAGCTTTTATCTATGATGGCGATGAAATAGAAAGTCCAAAATTTCTGACAGTTTTGTGCCTCAAATGATCACAAGGTATGGTGAGTTCGATTGCACTTCATACCTTGATCTTGCAATCCAAGGATATTTTGCAGGCATGATTCTTTTACCAGGTGTTGTGTAAAGTTCAGGACCAGATGATTTTGTTTAAGAAAATACTCATTTCCTGATTATACTCAGTTTTATAGTCGGTTTCAATGTTCATCAGTTTCTGTTTTACCAAATAGTTCAAATGAGCAAATTCGGAAAAGTTTATTTAAAATAACCATTTGGAAAATTATATACATATCTTATATTCTTCTTTCCTTCTCATTTCTTATTTCAGATCCCTCCTACTTCTGCTCTGAATCTGGTCTAGATATCCTCTATTGCCTTCCCTCCATTAGATTTGATCCTTCTTCCCCTTTATATCTTCCAATGTGTACTCATTTCCTGATTATACTCAGTTTTATAGTCGGTTCCAATGTTCATCAGTTTCTGTTTTACCAAAATAGTTCAAATGAGCAAATTCAGAAAAGTTTATTTAAAATAACCATTTGGAAAATTATATACATATCTTATTTTCTTCTTTCCTTCTCATTTCTTATTTCAGATCCCTCCTACTTCTGCTCTGAATCTGGTCTAGATATCCTCTATTGCCTTCCCTCCATTAGATTTGATCCTTCTTCCCCTTTATATCTTCCAATGTGAGCGAGAGGTGATACCTCTTCATCATGTCTGCCTTTTGACAAGAGTCACAACCCGTCATAATTACAACTCTTTTGAAGAGACGCAACCCATTATAATTACAACCCTTCATCATTGCTGCCATTTAAAATAGTCACTTCCTTATTTTCTTCACATTCCTTTCTTCTTCCACTAATCCTTCTTAATTCCTCTGCTCTCCTCTTCTTCCTTCCTCCATATCCCATTTCAAATGAACTCTACTCCCTTTTATATCTTATGTTGAGGGGAGTCACAAATCTTCATTATGTATCCCTTGACCTTTCATTAACTTAATTATACTTCTTAACCTTTCATTATTTATTTATTTGTTTTTATATTTTAGTATTATTATTATCACTTATTATTAAATCCTATTTCAAAAATGGTACAATACAATTTCTCCTAGGAGGACTTCAATTGTTGCCACGGTGGCTTTAGGACAAAGATGACAATGATGTTGGTTAAGGAGAAAGATGCACCTGACTGGTTTCACCTTGCTCTAGAGCTCCTCTTGTTCTTGATGGTTTCAAGCCAAGTTTTTCACCTATCTTCTTTAATATCCACTCCTTTGTTCTTTTAAGTAAAACTGCCAATCTCCCTTCTATACTCATGATTTCCTTACAACTCCAACCAACTGGTAGGATGCCTATACTAGCATGGTGTTATCCTTAAGTTGTGGTGTTGTGATTCTTGCCATCAAGGTTCAAACTCCGTAGGGGTGGTATTGTTGAATGTTTGAATGGAAATGAGCTCCTACGGTTTTTAACTCACCAGTGCATAGCTCCAAATCAAAAGCATTTACCCCTCATTTCTAAAAAACTAACTGGTAGGATTGGCACCATCTCTATATGATTAAGGTATATGGGATCCACTGAATAAGATTCATCATCTTAAAGAATTTGGATATCCCAATTTACACAAAACATTACAACTTGCCCTAATGATAGCCTCATCCAATCTCTTCTTCTAACTTCAAACTAATAATCACAACTGGCCCAACAATCTTCTGCTCAAGAACATGACAAAATCCAAGTCCAAGTTACAAGTTAATTCTGATAAAATGCTCGCTATCAAATGGAAAACAAAATTCAAAGAATCGGAATGTATATTGTGTCAAATCTCTTCATGGAATCAATCTATTTAGTGAAAATCCTCCTTTGTAGGTCATAGAGAAGTAAGAAAGTGTGTATAAATATACTGCCACTTAAACCCAATATGCAATTCCGATTCTTGTTTTGCTAGTTCTCCAACGACTACTCATAAAAATGCTTCCATTAGTGATTAAATTCCACTTTTAATATTGGCATGTGTGTGCTTTCTCCTCCTACCAACATTTGTCCTCATTTGAATTTTTCCATCAAAGGTTTGTATGGTTCTTAGAACCTCATCGAACCCCAACTCTTGTTTAGAAACTCTTGGCTATTTTTGCAACCATCAGCCCATTATAGATAACGGATCTGAGACACTTCATTATAGGCTAAAATTTGTTTGGGCCAGCATGTGTTTCCCGGCATTTTGTTGCTAACACGTCATGTTATCTCCCCTTGCGAGCCCCGTTCTATAAAATCATAAAGCTCGAGCATCTTTAGAATGATCCACGATACTGGTTTGCGCGCGCTTGCGCAATTATTTCAACCTGCTCACTGAAGTTAAGTGTGCATGTCTGCAGTCAACAGTCAACGCACCCTGCAACCTTGCGGTGGTGTAAGAAACTAGTGTGATGCTTGCGGGTGTACGGGGTGGCTATAATCCATCACGTATCCCACCTTGTAGTTTCCCCCCAACTTCCCCATTGCAAATCTTGTCGTTTATTCCCTTATGGATGCAAGTGTGCGTACAAAAGAAGGTTCGCACCCCGCAGCCCCGCAGTGATGTAAAAAATAAAGAAATATGTGATGTGGGTGTGCGAGGAACCAGGTACCAAGGATATGAAGGAGGATTTTGCCCCAAATCCCCACAGAGACTTGTCATGCTTGTTGATGCTTCCTGCGGATGTGCAGGTGCCAACACGTCGTATTTGCCACACCGATGTTTTCTTTTGCCAGTAGCCCAATTTGACAATTAATGACCATGATGTGGCCGCAAAGGCTGAATTCATTGCCCAGTTGTCTCTAACGAGCAATATCTTCCCTGTACACACATTCTCAGTGCTGCCTCATGCTTATTTACCATTTACAGTTGTTTCTTCTGACAAAAACATTTTTTAAGCGAGCTTGTTGTTGGGGATGGGTATTTCTTTCTTGACTGCAGGGATGTATTTATTGACTCATTTATGTTACTTCCATGGATCAACTTGCACATAGAAATCAGATTTTATCTGATTTATGATCTTTTGTTGTTTTGTAACCTAACTCCAGTTTAGTTTTGGGTTTGAGCTCATTGCAAAATCTAAGTTATGCCTGATCTATAAAATCAATTTGTGTATCATAATTCTGGGTTGTTCTCCTTTCGTTCTCTTGCAGTGATTATGTCCTATAACTATAATTTTCTTTGCCTTCCATTAATGAAATTCCCTATTTGTTACCTCTTCTCGCATTCTAAAATCTTGTGCATGTTATCTTGCCTTGTGGTTGAATGTCTCTTTCTCTATTCCTACTTGTATGTTGTGTTAAATTTCTTATAGTCGTTGTCTTGTGAATGTATCTTTCCTTGTAGCAGCTGATAAGTTCTAAAATGCATTTATGTCTTTGGGGTGGAATTAGATCAAGAACTATGTATGTTTTTGGGGTCTTGTATTAATGCTTTGGGCAGTTCTAGGCAGCGAGAAAAACATTTGATCTGGTGCATCACCTCCCCTTTAATTTTTTGTATTCCTTCTCCCTTTTCCCTCAAAGTTGTTAGTTTAGAGTAGATAGGTGCACCTTGATTGGAAGGAAGTTGACCTTCTCCGGAGATTCAACGTCACATGTGCAAGGCTCCACACTTGGAGGTTAATTCAATGTTTCACAAGGTCGATTGGGGGTCATACTCCAAGCATGGGTGCAAACTTTTGTGTTAACAGAAACCTCTTCCAAAACCCAACAATATTGTTTTTTGAACATTTCAAGTGATCTTTATATCACTAATGAGAGCTTCTTCAACCAAAAGGTTAGGAATTACTTGTCGGCCACCAACTTGGGACCATGTTGTTCTCCACCAAAGGTTTAAAACCTCCAATACTTTCTGAAAATCTATTTCAGAGATTTTTGCTTCATTTCTTAGACCAATTTATGATAGGGTATTTTCATTAACACTCAAAGCTTCTTCAAACTATTTTGCCATCTTGTTCGCACTAAATTTGCAAAATGCTCTTGGCTTCAAATCTAGTTTTGAACTTCAAATAATTTTGCCACCTTGTTTGCACAAAATTTGCACAAGGCTTTTGGATTTGAACATGGTTTTGAAAACCTTGTTGACTTCCAACGAGGTTGTGGGAACCCTGCCAGACACAACTGGAAACTAAGACGATGAGCAAGTGTTATTTGAAAAACACTTTAACCTGACCCCTAAAGCCTTGAAACTTAATAAATATTCAAACGACTGTCAAAAAGAAGAGGTTGTGAAAGTACTATCGAATTCTAGCATGGTTAGCGTAACCTCACAAAAGCCAAAAGAGTTTTGATAACCTCTTCACAATTCGACTAGTTTCTCAAACTTCAATATTTCCTCAACAATACAACACTTTGAACATTAAAAGCGAAAATAAGACACGAGTGTTTGGCTCAAGGGAATTAGACTCGAAAAAAAAAAACCTCGAGGCAACACACAATTATCATTCAAGATTGCTTTTACTTTTATAGTTTATCTTGCCTTGATTTTAGACAAGTTGCTTACATCTCTAGACATCATTCCATCGGTAGAAACTATCAAGTCATTTTTTATTTATCCATACCAGAATATATAAGATGGCTTGCATTTGGGTATTGTGATATGTATGTCAATGGTTGGGAGCCAAGAGATCATTAAATGAACATTTTCAATCTTTAAGCAATGTAAAATGCCAAATTGCTTTTCCAAAGTGAGCTGGTTGCAAGGACAAATGAAGAAGATGGATATGGAAAATTACCTCAACAAAACCCATAATAGAAAAGTTGTGAATTTCTAATTGCCTTTTTAAAAGAGGGACTTATGTTTCTTATTCTGACCAAAAGTTAGAAAATGAGCATTCTTGTGAAAAATAACGAAAATCCTAATCAAATAAGGTTTATCATTTTCAAAACTATTGTGTTTCAAAAGGGTAGTTAGGAGGTGGTCATCAAGTAGTTAAGAGTAGCTACAAGAAAGAAGCCTACAAATACAATGATTTGCTATTGTAAAGGAGACTGTTACATAGGGAGAACTTTTGAGAACTTTCTGGAGAGACTTTTGCAGGCATTTGGTTTGACATTTTGTACCTAAGTGTTTTTGAAACTCTTAGTATTGTGCTTCAAAAAGATAATAAAGAAAGCATTTCCATTGTATATTCCAGTTGTACTTTTGGGCTATTATTACTAGTTTTTTGTGTCAAATTGGTGATCTCTATCTTTGTGAAAACCCATTGGTAATCTATTGAGACATATATAAATTATGAAATTGATGTAAAGAACACAATCATATCTTGGTAAATTAGTTTGAATGTGTTGAATTAACTTATTTCCTCGTATGTTGAATCTTTTTACCCTTCTTTCATTGTCGTTGCATATCTAAAACATGCTTTGCAATGAAACCCTCTTGTAGTTTGTAGTATGTTGTAAAGTCCTAATTGGTATTCATATGTCTACCACTAGGGTTTTTGTTATTCAATTTCCTTTAGTTTTTCCTTTTCATTTGTGTACTTTTAAGTTAGAAGTACACAAAACCCCTTAAAAACCCTGTCATACGAGGGACCTGCCCCTCTCAAATAGAGAGGAAAGTTGCGTTCCCAAAAACAGCTTATCCAACTATTAGGACATTTGTCACAACCTGTTCTGTTAGTCACATTGAAATCTATAATGACAAATTCATTTATCAACACCTCTCAATACATAATCTCAAACATTTATAACTACATTATTTCATGATAACTACTCATTAGCCAAAATATAATCTTCAATATATATGTTATATTATAATAGTCCATTGACTAGCTGAAACTAAACCCCGTCAATTACTATCCCCTCACTTTGCTATCTTTAAAATTTGCAAATGCCAAACTGAATTAGCTAATGTCAGAAGTGAACAACATACTCAAATTGTAAAACTATCTAGCATATACAAAGAATTAGGAGAGCATAGGTTAAATCACTCACTGAAAATATCTAATAAATATCAATATTATGATAACAACATTTATTGGTGTGACGATACTTATATAGGATCAATGTCCTTCAAAGAATGTCCTAGGATAACAAGAGCAAGTTGGAGAAACCTAGAAGGAAGAAATGTATTACTTCTAAATCCTCTCCTAAAATACAAGGACAATAAACCTCTGTTGCCAAGGAAAAGAAGAATTGTGTGCCTACTAAATCTGCAGTCGAAAGAGACTAGAAGAGCCTCCACAATTGCACAAAGTAGATGGGTTGGTGTAATATCCTTTCAAAATTAAATAAAACGTAATGTCCATCATGCATAGTGCAGCAAATGTATAATCTAGAAAAACAAATGCAATCTCAATACAAGAAAAAAGTGATTCCCAGCCCTAAGGAAGGGTTAATTATTACAAAATGAATAAACGATTAAATTTGAATAATATTAATCAAGGGGCATTTGAAGTGGTATGTCCTTTGAAGGAAAGCTCTATTTAAGAGAGGCCAAGCAAGGAGAAGCATACATATTGAGAAACTATTCTATCATCTGATTTCTACTCCTTGTTGCAGCATGAAACATTGGTGCATTTAACCTGAGGATGAAAACCCATAATTCCTTGGAGTGATTTCTTATAGAAATCACTATTATGCTGATTTGAGAAATTTTCTAGTAGATATTGATACATATTTTGAGTTAATAACATTTGTTGTTCATCAGTAAATCTGATTACTATTTTTGAAGAATGTTTATGCTGAGCATGGTCATGGCATTCTAAGGACTGGTTAATTTAGATCGCATGCATTTAGTTAACCCTTTGAAGTCCATAGTAGCAAAAATCTGAAAAAAATCCCAATTAATCCTGAATCCCGGAGCTTGCCGATTTTTTCCACCAAGAAATCAGCTAAAATTGGTCAACTATGGTCAATGATTTTTGGGTAAAAAATCACATTTAATCGGCGAAAAAATCGTGTTTAAATCATGATTAATTGCTAATAAAAAGGGCACAGGTTGCTAGTGTTGGGAAAACCCTAAACGGCGCCAAAAAACACCCCTTTTTTCTTATTTATCAATGCCACACGAGCCTATAGTTAGAAACGACAAGCCTAACCTAAGCAACGTGAGCTGTGACAAGCAAGAAGAAAACTCTTTGCAGTCGATTCTACATGCTGTGAGCCATGCGAAGCAAAAAGAAACACCATTTCCATTAGCCGCTTGTCATCATTTTCATCCCCATTTCTACATATTATGTTTATATCATTTATTGGATTATTGGAAATGCTATTGTTTATCTGTATGGGGAAGATGCTATCGTTTATCTGTTTGTTGAGCATTTGACATCACCTCCTCCTTCCCGTATATATATGTATATTTCTTCTTTATCATCGTCCCACCTTCTCCAATCAACAGAACTCTTTTATATGTATATTTCTTCTAATCCTTATTGCCTTCCAGCTCGGGAAAGTACATAGCTAAGCAAACAAACTTCATTTTATGTCCGTTTTCCTAACAAACTTAGAATAGTCTTTTGGGAATCTACGAATGTTTTCTAGATCCATTTTGAAGGAAGTTGTTCCCTTACGGGAAAAAGTATTTTTTATTCTTTAATAGAGATCTGAATCTAGATTATGCACTACTAGAAGATCCAAAAAATAAGAGTACAATTTGAGAAAAGAACTAAGAAATACTATTCACATTTTTCCAGTAAAGACAAGCAAAGTCACCATTAGTTATAATTGTGCAAGGCTTACATACAATCAATAAATATTATATTAGATGGCTCAAATCTTTCAATTCAATGAAGTTTTGAAGTATTCCTTTATGAATTTGTGGTTTTAGACAGTTGGAGCTTCTCTGTCTATTTAAATAAATGTATCATTTTATTAAAATTAGAATTCAGATAAGTAGAAATTGACTTAAGTTCACTTAAAAGTTTTATTGTCTCGAGGGTGGAAACATTATTTGTATAGAGAGATATATATGATTATTAGAGAGAGCTGAGAAAATCAGCTAGCTTAGACTGTGTATATGTGGAAAGAGAATGAGTATGTCGGCCTTCATAGGTGGTGAGCAATCGGCCTTAGCCTTTTTGCATTTCTTCTTCACATTCAATTTGCTTCTCTAGTTGTCTTAGCCTTTTTGCATTTCTTTTTCAAACAAATCGCTTCAATGTGAAGCTTGATTGTTTGTGTTTAGTCTTGCATAATTTACTTTTGATTCCAATTTCCTGGCCTTTACTTCTTTTTAGAGGCTGAGCTTGTCAGTTCCCTGTTTAAAGTTTGTTTCCAAGTCCTTGGGAGCACCATATAGCTGCACATCTGAATTGAATTGCTGCTGCATTTTATTTTATCTACAAGTAAAATCCAACTCTCCATTTAAATTTAAACAACAAAAATCTATTTTCTACAATTATAGGTTGAACTCTATATTTTATTTGCTCTCAATATATTTATGTTGTGGAAATGCCCTTTCATTTTATTTTTTTTAAAGTAATTTTTGACTGTTTTTCTTCAATATTTTACGTTTTTTGTAAATCCAATTTGTTCTCGATTTTTTCCTGATTTTTTCAAAAAAACCTACTCTTTTCGTTTGCCGATTTTTTCCCTAAACAATTTATGCTTCTATGCTTTGAACAACCTTGTGAAGAGTCATAACTTTCCATAAGGGAATTAAAAATTAATGTTTAATATTCAATGTAGATGCTTAATACTTGAAAACAGAAGATTCAAGGAATTAATATGATTAATCTACAATAGCCAAATTAGGAGATTTTTTTATTAACATTTGAATTTTGTGAAGCAAATTAAATGTGATAGAATATTACATTAGAATCAGAGCTGTATCTCTCCAGACAGTGAAGCCGAAGCTGTTGTTTGAAGACAGAAAATAAAAAACCACAGGTTTTTCATATCAAAATATTTTTTATAAAGTTGCTTCCACCACCAGAGTTTCAATCACCGTTTGGAAAAATAAAAGTTGTCATCTACAGAGTTGTCACTACTTGATGCAATGAGTTCACGGGAAAAATTTGGTGAAGTTTCCAGCTAAGGAGGCAGCAAATATATGTCATTATTTAAAAGCTAAAAAAGAAAGGAAACAACTGGTAATTCCTCCAAGCATACTAAGCTCAGTCAAAGGAAATTGTCGCAAAGTTTTTGGTATGAAGTCATGCTAGGGAGAAATTGTGATGGATAAGAGGCCCCCACAGTGAAAGGAAGAAGGCAGATCATAGATATCACCACTAAAGGAAACTGCTATTAGTTGATAAAATCATCAGCCACCATTCAGAAAGAAATAATGGCTCTGCAGAAGCTGCCAACAGCCTAAGGGAAGTCATTGACCACCAAAAAGGAGATTGGCCAATTTGTAAACATTTGTAGCGGGAATTCCACCACCAACAAAAGATGAAATTCGGTAGAAGGATGTTGTGAATAGAGAAAACAGGGGGATTAGAATAGATTTCATTTAAGTGTGGTCACCGAGAGGAGATAAAGGAGATCATGGGTCAAAAAACAAAGTTTATGCAGAAGCATAGTACATGCTGCTGCCTACTATGAATTCACAAGAAAAGTTAAAAACTTTCAAAAAATATAAGTGCAGCTAAGAAAAGTTCACCACGGAGTAGAAAGAAAGAAGGCAACAACTGTCATCTGAAGATTTGAATGACTCTCATCACCAAATAGAAGTTGTGCAAAAGAGATAATGGCCTGGAAAATAAGCATGGCATGAGATGAAGATGGCAATAAAAGAATAAAATGAGCTGCCAACAAAAACTAAGAATTGTTCTCATTGAGAATTATTAAAAAGGATGCTATGTATAGAGCTTCTGGATAAACCGTGTAAATTTTGGAGAATTATTAAAATGGATGCTAACAAAGAGAAAAACTTTGAAACAATGACAAACATGTTGGATCAGATGCTCCACGCAATGCAAAATAATATGAATGCTTCCAATAATCAGAATGCTGGGGCAAACACTTCAAGAGCCAACAATAAAAGTCAGACAATTGCCCACAAAGTATAGTTGTTGATTCGGATAAAAGACCTCTACAACCCCATTTCATTCATAGAAAAGAAGAAAAGTCCAAGCCAAGGGTCATCAACAGGAATACATTTCTAGATTTGTTAATACTGCAAAGAAACATTGATCCTAAAAAGGATTCAGAAAAAATAGATGAAGAAACAAAGCAGAACTTGGAACCAATGACAGATGCAACAAAGACAAATTTACATGAATTAGAGGTCAGGAAAAAATTTGTATAGTGCAATACAAAAGCAGAAGCATTAAAATCAAAGCTACCAAAAATTAAGAAGGAAAAGATCAATACGCAAGAATAGAAGTAATCCATCATACAAATTAGCAGCGATGGAATTAAGCTACAAGATAGCAATGTCATGGAGGGTGTGGAATTTGACTTTACTAATTTTCCCTCTACAAATTCAGGTCACAAGGACTGTCCTATCATTTCATACCCTACCAAATCAATAAAAAAGACAAAAGCTTACATCATTTCAGGCAAACACAGAAGCTGTAACATGGAATCTAAAATTATGTGAGGAAACGCAAAGAAAGGCAACAGAGGCTAAGTTAATAGAATTGGCAACACTTGCTGAAGGTTTTGCAAATGGGGTTGCAAGCAAAGTGGGCTTAGCCTTGGAGGAAACTTCATGGTTAAGCGCGCTTGAGCTGGAGTAGTACTGGATGGGTGACCTCCCGGGAAGTCCCGGTGCTTCACCTCTGTGAGCACCACCTAGATGCAATGAGTGCTAAGTGTTCCATTCATTCTCATGAGAGATGGGTTCTTGTGAACCACTACTCAGGAAACATGGGTCAATGAGTTTGACTCAAAAACTATACAGTTGAATCCTGATAGCGATATCACAATTTAACTTGCTGTGGAAACTATCTCCTACTTATCAAATGCAGTCTAATACAAAGAAAAAGCAATTTCTAGCCTTAAGGGTTAAGTAACATCATAAAATGAAATTAAAATTAAAATTTAATAATATTAATCAAAGGGCATTTGAAAAGGTATATCCTTTCAAGGAAAGCTCTATTTAAGAGAGGCTAGGCAAGGAGGCATATTGAGAAATATCTGATTTCTATTCCTTGTTGGAGCATAAAACTTCAGCTCATTTAACCTGAGAACATAAACCCTCCAAGTCGACGACGAAAAGCCACAATTCCTTGGAGTTATTTCATACAGAAATCAACATTGTATTGATTTTACTGATTTTCAAGTAGACCTTGATAAAGATTTCTAGTTAATAATATTTGTTGTTCATCACCAAATCTAATCACTATTTTTGAAGTGGGTTTATGCTGAGTGTGGTTGTGGGAATTTAAGGACTAGTTAATTTTGGTCCCATGCATTTGATTAATCCTTTCAACATCCTTGTGAAGATCTGTACCTTTCCATAAAGGATTCAATAATTAAAGTTTAACATTTGATGTAGTTGTTTAGTACTTGAGAATAGGAGAATTTTGAGAAATTAACTTATTTTAATCTACAAGAGTCAATTCAGGAGCTTTGTGAACAGCCTTTACCATTTGAATTTTGTGAAGCAAATTAAATTTCCCTTCAATTTTCTATAGTTGAGGCATTTTCATAATGGTACACAATGATAACTGTTGTCTGCCAAATTGTCTCCTTTTCTGTGAATTGGAATTATCCAAAGGGCACTTGAAGTCTCCAACATTTTTATTGATTTGAAAGGAGATAATCAACCTAAACGCTGTAGGGTCTCCCATAAGGTTCTAGACCTGAAAGTGACAACCTCCTGAAGGAAAAGAACAATTACCTTTAATCCAGGTGGCTGAAGAAATTTCAAAAAGTCCACTAAATCTCTATACAAACAATGATACCTACAACAAATCTTACAGCAGATGCGGCACGATTTTATAATGTGTTACTCTGTCTTTACCCTCTTGAAGAGAAGAAAGAAATTAGATTTTATCACCACATTAAATATGGTGAACCATCTCAAGTCAAAACTATGATGAGCGAAAGGAAAAAGTCAAAGATAAACAGGCAAAAGGGTAAAATTAAGAGTTGAAAGGTTTATAGGCCTTTGCAAAATGAAGAGTTGGTTAGATAAGAGAAAGATTGACTATAATATATATTTACTTGTACAACATTAAATGGATCAAAATAAGAAGTGTACAGAAGTGTGTTTAAAGTATATTTCATCTTTTTATTCATGTGCTTATTCATCTTGTGTTAATTTTGATAAATGTTAGAAAAGAGGCCCAAAGAGTACTCCAAACATATGCAAAGGGCGAGGTATCTAAAGGGTTATTTCATACATGAGATAAAGGTAGTAATTCGCAAGACAGCAAGTGCCTTGAAATACAAAACTTTAAGACATAAACATAAATTTCAAAAGTATGTATACCTTTTGGAACCCCTAAACCACAGAGAAGTGAAACAATAGATCCGGCATCAAGACGTCTACGAATCCTGTTGCCACTACATACTTGTACAGTAGGAGCATCATAAACCTGCTACAATAAAATGAGAAGAGAAGATCATGTAGTCCTTCAAAAAGACGACTCTTTATATGAAAAAAATTCCAGAATAATAAGTACATGAGCAAATTCCTGAAATCAAATGAACTCGGGTAAATAAGCAAAAATCGGACTTGGTACTAATATAACACATAATTTAAACTTCTAAAGATGATTTATCTCTAGGAACATACAAACAAAACAATTAAGAAAAATTTTGTCACAAAAAGATAAGTTGTAAACATGACAAGGCACAATAGAAATTAAAGCTATGTTTTTGTTGTATCCCCATTCAATTTCTAAGCAAAACAAGCAAGTAACCTTGTATAGTCCAGGTGTAGCAGGCCAGGACACCTTCAAATTAGTTGGTAGTAGAAACCGTTGATAGGTTTAGCTAGTATAATAAATATAGCATGATAAAAAGACTTTGTTAAATATTGTGTTGATGACATGAAAATTTCCTTGTATTATCTTTAGGATGATAGCCTACAATACATTAACAACGTCAATACAAAGAACGACAAATGACTAAGGGATAGCATCGACATCATCACTGGTGGTAAAAAATTAACAAGGATAGGTAAGTTAGACAACTATATGAATAAGATCGATGAATACACATTGTGTACAACGACTTGAAAAGAGACCTGGAAATGTTCAATGTCAACTAAATGTATTCAATACAGAGATCAGACCAGTTCAATTAGACTGTCAAGGACGTGATTTAGTAGTCTTCAAGTGGGTGGATTGAGCAGAATGATTAAAGTAACCAGCCCACTCATCAAGATGATATACATGATGGACACGATAATAATGGTGATATCACGTAAGGGTAAAGACAATCCATAGCAGTGATTTATTTATATCAAACAAACAGCAATCAAACAGCCGTGTGGGATTTGTCAAGACAAGTCAAACAAGTATTAACTGATACCAAGGTGACAAACATGTTTCAGATGGTGGTTCATTATATGCTGTAGTTCATTGTCGGATAATGTGTGATGTCCCCTTTTCCAAGATAGAATTTAACAATAATAAAGTTAAAAATATAAGATATGTTAAATAAACAAATATATAATAAAATATAAATACTTATCATTATAATAAAATTGATAAAATCAAACTATACAAACTTTATATATATATATATATATATGTGTGTGTGTGTGTGTGTGTGTGTGTAGTTTAAGAATGATAATAATATATAATTATAATATAACTAAATAATATTAATATAAATCAAACACATTATATTAATACAAATTAATATAAATACACATTGGAGAAACAATTCATCTTGTCTTCTCCCTAATATTAAAAGTGTGAAATATGATGGATTATGGGGGGGATCCTCATCGAATAAGGAGTAATAAATGACAGTGACTATACTAAGAGATAGAACTATCAAACCAGACCCTAACTTGGGAACGAAAGAAGACGGATATCATCTAATGCGCTTAGGTAGCCCAAGCAACAGTCATATTCAACTCTACTAACAAACGGCAATCAGAGACCATTATCACACAATAAGTGTATATTTGGTATTGATATATATAATTATATGCAAGTCATAACTACATAGGCAAACAGTTACCAGTTCAATTAATACCCTATCTTGGCATTGAAACTGCCCTTTTGGACACCATGCCTGAATCGATTGTTTGTGTGGTCCTATCATGCTTACAATGAGGTTGCCAGTCTTGTGTGATTACCTCCAGGATGGGAATCAATGCTGGGTGACTCCAACATGAGTTTCAGATGTGCAGACTCTATAGCTAGTAATCTTCATCCCAGGACTTCAATTCTCTCTCTTCATCAGGGGACTTCAATTCTTGCTTAAATGATTCTTCATACACATTGCTTATATCTGGTGTAGTCCTCTTCTCACAACAGTCCGAACTATCTCAATTGCATCATATTCTGCATTGGTGTGGTTTCTTTGATTTTGGCATGAAACTCTTGACATGGGTATTTGACCTAAGCTTTGCGGAATATGGAGGAGATTTGGAATGCTGATAACTCTCCATTCCTGAAAGTAGTCTTCATTTTGAGTAGTAAAGGGCCACTGTTGTGCTCAGCTTTGAAGCACATTAGTTTCATTCCTGAGCTATGTTGTCGTTGCTCTACTTACTGAGCACATTATTTCAATTTCTAAGCACTGAGGTGTATTCTGAGAAAAGTGAGGCAATTTTATGTTGTTAAGCTGGAATCTTTCTTTGCTATTCATATCTAAAGATTATTCACAAGTGGAGGATATTGTGCATTTCTTGATCATCAGCTAATAAGACCCAGTTTAGAGATTGAGGTATAGCCCATTTTCATACTTATCTGGGAGGCATTTCTACAGTTTGCAGCAGCTTATACATTCTCCCTATAGCATAGAGCAACGTAATTTCTAGCCTCCGCATTTCTATTCATCATTGGGTGATTGACTGTTTAAGGTTTTGAACATTAATTTCCATCTACAAGCAAAGGAGATTTCAGAGGTATAGGTTGTGTATATTGTTAGTTTGCATATTTTTACCACTTAACTCTTCAATGTGATGTGCCCAACAAGTGGCTATCTAGAATAACAGTTGAGTTTAGTGGGATGATTTTCTACTAGTCTCTGCTTATTTTGGAAGACGCGGCTACCTTCTTATGATTGAAAGCAATAAAAATGAAACTGGTATGCTTTTAACCAAAAAGCAAATAAGGAATGGAACTTTTAACAAGAAAGTTTTGAAAGGTGAGAATCTCATACATCTACAAAATGTTAAATCCTGATAATTTGATCATATTAATGTTCTGATTCTTCAGATTAGACAGATCTAAAATGCATGTAATTTCCTTTATATATGGCCTCATGATAAATACATCTCCCTAGAACAGATCGGCGATTTGCTAGGCATATTTATATGCCTTGTATTTGACTATTGTAGTTAATTAATAATTAATTATTAGTTAATGGACAAGGGCACCGATTTGTACAGGAATAGGTCGTTTCATGGAGGGCCGACCTAGAAGGGGTGTGTCTTATGAAAAGACAAGACCTTTGGGTAATATATAAGTAGGAGCAAGATTGTGGATAGAGGACACACAATACAATCTTAAGTCTGCTCTTATAGCAATCTGCTCCTTGGCGATTTAGTGCAGAAATAAAATATAATTTCCAAAATTTATTGCAGACTTCCAGAACAATAAAATTCAGCCCAGAATTGTAGTAGATCGATTTGCAACAAGGTATTAATACTCCATTAGTATTATATC
Source organism: Chamaecyparis obtusa (assembly GCA_027943335.1). Classification (NCBI taxonomy): domain Eukaryota; kingdom Viridiplantae; phylum Streptophyta; class Pinopsida; order Cupressales; family Cupressaceae; genus Chamaecyparis; species Chamaecyparis obtusa. Next base: position 30,608 of record BSBK01001473.1, on the reverse strand, counting down.
TTCAGAATTTGTAGAAAACTTACATGGTATCAGAGCCAAGTTGTCGAACCTAGGCTTTGAAAATTGACAATTAGATTTGAAAATATCTAAGCAACAACCTTCTACCTTCAATGGCCAACGCAATCAGACCCGAAGACAAGTTTGATGGAAAAGAACACTTTGTTGCATGGAAATTCAGAATTATGATGGTTCTTGAAGACAATGATGTAATACAGTTTGTTGATAAGGAATCCAAGCAACCTGATGCTGATCCTCATAAAACTAACTGGATTAAAGGAAATAGGAAAGCCATTAAAATCATATTAGATGGAGTTAAAAATGAAATAGTACCTATGCTAATGAAACATCAGACAGCATTTAATATGATAAGTGCATTAATAAATACATATGAGGTTAACAATGCAACTAGAACCCTTGCACTAAAAAGGCAACTAAATCATATAAAAATAAGGAAGGGAGAATCTATGAATTCATACTTCCTAAGGGTGGCTAGCCTAAGAGATGAACTTGCAAGTATAGGGACCATAATTGAAGACAAAGAGCTGTCACTTATGGCTATAGATGGGTTACCGGATTCATGGGAAACATTCTCACAAGGAGTAAGTGCTAGAGACAAACTCCCAGACTTCAACAAACTTAAAGGAGACTGCATTCAAGAAGAATCTAGGCAACTTAAGAAAGGACTGAAATCGAAAACTGGAGATGAAGAACTTCATGTTCTCAACACAAATTCCTACAAAGGAAAGAAGAAACACTTTAAGAAGAAGGCCCCTCAAGGCAATAACAAATTCAAGAGGGACATATCTAAAGTCAAATGCTGCAAATGTGAGAAACTTGGACATTATAAGTCAGACTGCCCTGAGAATACGAAACAGCAAGTAAATTTCACAAAGGTAACTAAGACAAAAGAAGACTATGATCCTGAAAATTATGTACTGTATTCAGCACTATCAAATGATGTATCTAGCAAACTCAACTCTTGGGTAATTGATAGCGGATCATCCAAACACATTACGGAGTATAAAGAGGTATTGGATTCAATGACGGAGGAAACCGATGAAGAAGTTACCATAGGTGACGGTTCTGCACATCCAGTCAAAGGAGTTGGAAGCTGCACCTTAAAACTAAAATCAGGCATCTCCTTACACCTCAAAAGAGTACTATATGTACCTGGAATCAAGAGGAACCTAATTTCTATCACAGCACTTGAGGATGATGGATATAAGGTAGCATTTATGGATGGAAAGGTAATGACCTGACCTAAAAACTCTTCTATTAAGAAATCAAAATTGATTGGTCAAAGGAAGGGATACCTGTATGAACTATGTTTGGAACCTATTCAAGCCTTAGTTCATGAAGCTGTAGATATAAACGAAGTATAGCATAGAAGGTTAGGGCACCTAAACTTCAAAGCCTTATCAACTATGGAGAAGATGGTTATTGGTTTACCTAAGTTGAACAAAGATCATTCAAGCATATGCAAAGGATGTGCACTAGGTAAGAACACCAAAAGTCCATTTCAAAATAGCACTAGAAAAACTAACAATGTTTTAGAATTAGTCCACTCAGATTTATGTGGACCTATGTCTGTTCCTTCTCTCGGAGGATTTTTGTACTATGTACTCTTTATGGATGACTTCTCCAGGAAGACATGGATTTACTTCTTGAAATGTAAAGAATCAGAAGAAATCCTTAAAAGATTTAAAGAATTCAAATCCTTAACTAAAAATCTATCAGGACACAAAATTAAAACTCTTAGGACTGATAATGGAGGGGAATATACTTCAGATTTGTTTAAGGATTTTTGTAAAGAAGCGGGGATTAAGGAGTGTATTGTTCCTTACAATCCTCAACAAAATGGGATAACAAAAAGAAAGAATAGGACAATTGTGGAAGCTGCAAGAGCTATGCTACTTGACCAAAATTTAGGATTATATCTTTGGGCAGAAGCCACATGTACTGCTGTCTATATTCAAAACAGATGCCCTCACTCCCACCTCGGAGATAAAACTCCTGAGGAAGTCTTATCTAATTCTAAACCAAATATCAGTCATCTTAGAATATTTGGGTGTCCTGTTTACATTCATATTCCTAAAGAGAAAAGAACTAAACTTGAACCTTCAGGCAGAAGAGGTATTTTTGTTGGATACAGTGAAACATCCAAAGCATATAGAGTATACATACCTGGTTAGAAAAACATTGAACTTAGTAGGGATGTAATATTTGAAGAAGATTTAGCATTCAAAAGAGCCCTAAGTTCTAAAGATCCTTCACATATACCTAGTTCTGAAGAAAATCATGAACCTGAGTTTCAGAGGGAGAACATTGAAGAAATTGAAGGTGAAGTTCATAATCTTAATCTTGAGGAAACTCAAAATCCTAAGAAAAGACCACTTTGGGCCTCTAAGACTATAGAAGAAGCACAGGACTTCTCTGCACCAGAAGGAACCTTCAGAGAAAGCAAAAGACCCAAAAGATTCTCTAGCTATGCTGCAAACATGAGTGATTTATCTAAATCAAAACCAACCAATGTTTCAGATGCTATTAAACATACAGCTTGGAAGGATGCTATGACAGAAGAATACCAATCCATTATTAAGAATGATGTTTGGGAAATTGTTCCAAGGCCTGAGGGAAAATCTGTTGTTTCTTCTAAGTGGATATTTAAAATCAAGCATGCTACTGACGGTAGCATTGAAAAATATAAGGCCAGATTCGTAGCCAGAGGATTCTTTCAGAAGGAGGGAATTGATTATGAAGAAACCTTTGCTCCAGTTGCCAAATACACCTCTGTAAGAGCACTCCTAGCTATTGCAGCATCGAGGGGATGGAAACTACATCAGATGGATGTGAAAACAGAATTTCGAAATGGAAAGATTACTGGAGAGGTATATTTGGAACAAGCTGAAGGATTTGAAACTCATAACCCTAAAGTCTTTGTTTGCAGGCTCAAGAAAGCTCTCTATGGGCTTAAACAAGCTCCAAGGGCATGGTATGAAAGAATAGATAAGTATCTCACCAGTTTAGGATTCTCCAAGAATGAAGCTGATCCAAATCTCTATTATAAAAAGGATAAAGATGATATGATAATTTTGATACTATATGTTGATGATTTACTAATAACAGGTGATGATCATCTTATAGATTAATGCAAGAAAGATTTAATCAGAGAATTTGATATGAAAGATTTAGGACTCCTTCATTACTTCCTAGGATTGGAAGTATGGCAAAACTCTGACAGCATCATACTTAATCAAGGAAAGTATACATTAGACATCTTGAAGAGATTTGGAATGTGGAACTACAAACCTATGTCTTCTCCAATGGAGACTAACCTACACAAACTTAAGGAAGCAGCAGCAAAATCACCCTCCATAGATTCTACTCTTTATAAACAGATGATTGGGTCTCTCATGTTCTTGGTAAATACAAGACCTGATATTTGCTATGCAGTTAATGCCTTAAGTCAGTTTATGTGTGAACCAAAAAAGATTCACCTGGTTGCAGTCAAACACATTATGAGATACTTACAAGGCACTCTTAACCTTGGGCTCAAGTATGAGAAAGTTGACTTGGACTTACATGGATTCACAGACTCAGATTGGGCTAGAAGTGTTACTGATAGGAAAAGCACTTCAGGATGTTGTTTCAGTTTGGGATCAGTGATGATATCATGGATATGCAGAAAGCAAACATCAGTAGCACAGAGTTCCACAGAAGCTGAATACATTGCAACTGCAATGGCTTCTGGGGAAGCAATTTGGCTTAGAAAGTTACTTGTGGGATTATTTGGTCAACCCATGAATCCCACTATCATTCATTGTGATAATCAGAGTTGCATCAAGCTTTCTGTGAATCCAATTTTTCAAGACAGATCCAAGCATATTGAAATTCCTTACCATTATGTAAGAGATATGGTAGACAAGAATACTGTCAAGTTAAGATACATTTGTACTGCAGATCAGACAGCAGATATTCTTACCAAACCTCTCTCTTGAGTGAAGATAGATCACTTCAGAAAAAGACTTGGTATGGTTGAATTATAACTCATTTGTATTCTTTGATTATTAATAAAATAATTTTGTTAAATTATTATTGTGAGGCTATTGACTGTTATGGGCTTCACCATTTGTGTTTATTATCTAAAGAGGTGACGATCTCTGTGATAATGAATAGACATTATATGAGATGACGATCTCTGAGATAATGTTTTAAAACAGTAGGGAACTACTGGGAGATCTGGATGAATTAAAGATCATATTGTGATATAGACATTTCTATGCCTATGAGTCACATTTGGATAAAGGAAGAATTTAATCATTCTCCAGATTTTATCATGTGTACTGGCAGATCTTAATTCAGGATCATATTGTGATATAGGCTTGTCAGTGCCTATGAGTCACAATTTGGATAAAGGAAGAATTTAATCATTCTCCGGATTTTATCCTGTGTATTGCATCACATGTAATACTGTTATCACAAGTATTAGTGATAATTCATATTACAGGTTTAGTAATATGACAAGTATCATGTGTACCATGATACTACATGCTTGGAAGCATCAGATACATATAGAGTACAAATCTATGCTTAGTCATCATAACAATGTTGCTAGATATGTTTCTCTCATTTATATTATCAAGTTAAGAGGGAGTGTTAAATCCTGATAACTTAATCATATTAATGTTCTGATTCTTCAGATTAGACAGATCTAAAATGCATATAATTTCCTTTATATATGGCCTCATGATAAATACATCTCCCTAGAACAGATTGGCGATTTGCTAGGCATATTTATATGCCTTGTATTTGACTATTGTAGTTAATTAATAATTAATTATTAGTTAATAGACAAGGGCACCGATTTGTAGAGGAATAGGTTGTTTCATGGAGGGCCGACCTAGAAGGGGTGTGTCTTATGAAAAGACAAGACCCTTGGTTAATATATAAGTAGGAGCAAGATTGTGGATAGAGGACACACAATACAATCTTAAGTCTGCTCTTCTAGCAATCTGCTCCTTGGCGATTTAGTGCAGAAATAAAATATAATTTCCAGAATTTATTGCAGACTACCACAACAATAACATTCAGCCCAGAATTGTAGTAGATCGATTTGCAGCAAGGTATTAATACTCCATTAGTATTATATCTTCAGAATTTGCAGAAAACTTACACAAAAGACTAAAAGAACACAAAGTTTCTTCGAATTTGAAAGACACCATCAACTACCACTAATTTGCCATTTAACTTCATATAAAGTTGATCATTAAACAGCAACCTACAAATTCATATCCATAAAACATTTCAACAGTATGCATAAAGAATAACATCCAACAATAATGCATTCAAAATAAGATGAATGGGCAACCCATGAATCATAACACTCAGTTCACAATTTGCAGGATCACTTTCAGATGCTATTTCATTAATATCTAAAACTTCTTCTCTGTTTTCTTTGACCAACACTTACACAACAAAAATTAAGCAATATATACACAGCTTGTATCATAATTGACTTTGGTAACCAACGGTTTCTTAAAGATAACAGCCCCAGAGATCAGCAAACGTCTTAGCAAATAAGGTAAAAGAAAGATGGCCCTCCAAAGCCAATAGTTTTCAACACATTAAAAACAACATAATTCAAAAAGATTAATTAATCACCACCAGTTCCCTTTTCCTGACCCTTTGCACTTCACCTTCTTGGTTTGCATGTGCCCACTGTTCTCCCGCATCTGCTGCCTAAACTCGTGCCACTTGCTCATGTACCTTTTTTCTGTAGAGTTTACCTTCACCTTATATCTGGCTACCTTTCACTTTATTTCAACAACCTTTAGATGAACTTCTTCAACTTCTTCCTTTAAAACTAGGGATTTTTTTGCTAAGTGTGACAAATTGTCTATTGCTTCTTCATTTACTTTCTCCGTAGAAAGACTTTCCTATATTTTGTCCTTGAACTCACAAATTACTGGAGCACTATTTCTTAACTTTTCTTCTTCTTTTTCAAATATTTCTATTTCTAGAAGTATAAAGCGGGGCACTAGGTTATGAATATCACATTGACACTAAGCTAAGATTTACCTTAATAATTATCCAGCTCTTCGTAGGCAGCAATCTTCCATTCCAATATATCCATTCAAGTTATAAATTCGGGATCAATTGGTCTGCTTATTATTTCTTCCCCTATTGCTGTTGCAGGGGGCATCTTGCAAATCTCTTGAAGTTCAAATAAAACAACTCGCAAACCCCCATTCTCCCTTTTAAGGGCCAACAGATCATTTCTCCACGTCTCCAATTTATCAGTTATTAGTGTGTACATTTTCGTGCCTTCTTGAATGAAAGATATTACATCAATAACAAGTTTCTCCACCCATTTGTGCATTACCAAGGCAACACTTTGAGCTCTTTTGATTTGCTTCAACTTATTAGAGTCTAGTCCATCAATATGAACAGATATATTTTGCTCATAAGGATTTATCCTCTTCTTGTGGAATAGATCGAATAAAAGAGACCAAAGAATTTACCTGTCATAGCAACTCCAGATTCTTTTGTTCTTCCATCTTTACCCTTTGAGCTAAGACATCAATAGAAGTGGTAGCATGGTAAATATCTCCTTCTAAAGTAAGTGGACCCATGTCAATTATGCTCAAAGTAAAATCCCTTTCTGTAACTTCATGTTCATTCTTCTCGCCAATAGGATCAATTATCTTTAGAAACCTCTGATCAGTCACAAGATCTATCACCACCCTAGACAGCCTTTTAGCCCTTTTCGGCTTACAAGTCCCTTGTAGTAACTCGGTGACAGTATCTACTTCAATCTCAACCATAGATAAATATCTCTTTTTCTTTTCAACAGCTTCCTTGACACAAGGGGATGAGGTAGCTATACTAGAATCAGAGACATTGATAATGGCATTACTTGGTGGAGTAGTAAATTTGGAAAGGCGGGGACCGCCAAGACCATCAAATTCCGTATTATCAAATATTGAATTGGAAATATCATCTCCTCCAATTTGGTGGAAGATGAGGGAATGCTCTCCTTAAGTACCATAATCGGCAGGTGGAAACCTTTTTATCAATAGCTCTAATTGAAGGAGATGAGGTACTTGTTTCACATTTTGATTTCAATTTCACTTGTTTTTCTTGCTCTTCACCATCCCCACCTAGCTGAGAGGCTTCTTGTAAGGGTGAGGATACTGAGGTGGTAGAGACATTGGTAGGATTGAGGCTTTGTCACACCTTTTGTTTAGCAATAGTGGACCCTTTAGGGACTAAGGACTAAGTGCATTCCTTGACTTTCTTCTCAATCCATCTCTCGGTTCTTTCTACCATGCAGGCAGTCCTCTTTTCCACATTCATGTCGCTTCTATTATGCCAGGTCAGCAATTTTCTGGTAGAGAGGGTAATATTTTGGTATACTTCATCAATTAACACTATGCCATCATCAAACAATTCATTAGGTATAAGGATAGGTAGCTTGGGTGGTTGCCAACACATAAATCAGCAAGGGGCGCATATGGAAGGAACTTGTCCCCCTGAAAAGAATCAATTGCTAATGGAATCGTTGGCTTATTATCTCTAGCCATTTGATATATTGTCCATCTCTATAAATAAGTGTAAGGAATTGATACATCCAGCCCACAAATTCTTCAGACTCCAGACTCTCGACAATGCAATGTAACAAAACAATTGCTTCTTCAATCTTCTTTGCAAAAAATTCCTTCTTTAGAATCGAAGGAGTTGTAATTGACCCTTCTACTTTGCCTTCATCCAAGTTGTGGCAATTTTGTTCAAGCACCACTCTTATTTATCTTGGAAATATTCCCAAGCTTTCTCAATTGATGTGTCTACAAACACTTCTCGCTATGGTAATTTGAAAGCGCAAGTTACAATTTTTTAATCAATTTTGACAATGCTTACATCATCAAATGCTAGGACTACACAAGATTTTGAGTGGTAGTGGTTCACACAAGTGTGAGAACCCTTCAAGGCTCTATCTGCTGAACTGAAATGCCTTGTTTTGGTTTTAATTGTTTTAAAGTTTTTTTTGTGTTTTTTTGAGATGGTTTCTTCCAAAAACAATGCATAAACACGAAAAGGAAACTTCTGGAATTCAACACTAACAATATTTTGGGCATAGAAGACAATCTTTATTACTTTTCCTTCAATACATAGCACTAGAATGTTTTACATTAAAAGCATACCCATTTTTATTGTAGATATTGCTTTGAAACCCTTGCTGACCGGAAAAGCAAACATACAGCAGCTCGTATCTCCTTCTACCAGCAACCAATCCCCAAACTGATGGTATCAATCACTGTGGTTCAACTAGGCATCCCTCTTAGGAATTTTTACTGATTTTTTGGTGCCTCCTTCAACAAAATCAAACCATGTATGGAAGAGAGGGTGGGGCACATGAATAACCAGCAAAAAGCAATGATTCGAACCACCATGACAAAGCCAATAACTCCTCAATTCAATGCCCTCAATCTTCTATGAAAATATGCCTTCAATCTATCAATAACATCTATGAATAATCCATCCAATCAGCACAATAATGACTCCTGAATGATGCCAACCGTATTAGCAATATCAGGCAAATATTTCACACTCTTTGATTGGTGCTACAAAGAAGATGCAATGCTCTCCAATGCCGATAAGCTTGAAAGACTACAGAAACCCTTGGTTTCTCACAAACTCTAATGCTCCAGAGAAAAAATTTCAATCAAACCATAAACATAATGACTTCCATGATTTCTATGAAGTATATATAACTCTCTCTTACAAAGAGAAGTCAAACCCCTTACAAAAGCAGCTTGGACAACTTTACATGAGGAATGAATAATCATTAAACATTCTAATTTATTTTCTCTATAGTTGGCGCACTAATAATTAATTAAAATTAATGCTCAATATGGCCCCAACTGATGATGCCATGACCCTCACTTAAGTTATGATATAAAATCATAATAACCTAATAATATAAGCTCTCAACTATTAATGTTTAATTAGGCCAAATAAACATTAATATGTCCATTATTACTCAACATTTTTGAATGTCGTTTGGACTAGGAGTTGACATGATAAAGTTACATACGACCATCCCCCATTTCTAAAAATAGCAGGGGTCCCTCTCTAAGCATCTCAAAAGTTACTATAAATAGCAATTACTGAATACGAAGTCCTAGAGGCCTCAAACGAACACCAATCCTGCAAAATTCTGACCACTGAAGAAACTGCATCCCTCAAAGGGACCCTATACCCAACCTTATTGGCCTACGAGGGTCAATAATAGGCTAATCTACTCTTCTAACTGATGTCAACTAGAAGGGGACATCACAATCCGCCCTCCCTGAAATTGCTTGCCCTCAATCAATCTCAACTCAAGATGTTGTAATATATCCTCGCTCTCCCAAGTAGGATTCTCAACCGGCAAGTCCTTCCACTTAATCAAATATTCCCTGATGACTTGTCTCCGCAATTGTTTCTCTCTAACATCGAAAATAGCCTCATGTATCCCAGAATTAAAATAATATTATAAAGGACTTTTAATTAATTATTTAATAAAAGGGGCCCAATTAATAAAATAATAAAATAAATTAATAATGTCGGCATGTTGTAAATCTCTAGACACTGCTTGGAGGCATTTATAAGGAGATGGTTGGGCATTGGAATTCATCATGGAATGTATTTGACTCTTCATTGTATTTCCAGAAGCCGAAGGTTGAAGGTAGTTTGTACGCAGTTTCGGAGGTGGAAGACCCTCCCTATTCTGTGATCGCAGTTTCAATGGTTCACAACCACCCTAGTCTGCCATTGGAAATATCATTCTGATATTTCACTATGTGCTTCAAATTAGTGAAGTCTTCAGTTGAAGACAAATTTGCAAATAGCGATATCTGATATTTGTTCGAGATTGTTGTAATCTAAAGTGTCATCATTATTGAATACAATTTGTCTCTTGCATGTGCAATTTTTCATTGCTTTTGAATATTGGTCTTTCCTATTTCTGGTGTACCGACTCATCGTTGCAAATCCCAATTTCGAAGATCATGTTGAACATAATCATAGTCACTACATCACGACATCATAAGGCATCACCAAATTTCCATCCCCATTCATCATACCCTTACCATTCGCATGCCTAAGTTCTACTATCAACATATGGTTGGGGATCACTCATTGACCGTACGACTTACTCCTTACACCATACGGGTGGAACAAATCCACCGTACTGCTATATTGGTGGCCAGCCATCGTATGGCAAATGTCGTATGGGTTTGACTTGTTGAACCCACCGTGTACAAAGGCATCGTGCGGGCTGCAACTCAACAACGTACAGACAACATGTGGTTAGTTCTTCATTCGAGGGTCGTACGAAATAGTGCAAGGGCATAGGAAGTTCGTACAGTGTGTTTAGAGAGGGAGTTGTACGACAAGAACTTTTGACTTGGCGCTTGGCGAGGTGTCCATATGGCTAGGGTAGTCGCCGGGACATTACAGTGGTATCAAAGTTTGTGATCTTGCCAGCATGTTGGGAGAAACAGGGCACGAATGATGGATAAAAAGATGCGTTGAGGTAGCTAAGAAGAAGTCGGGAGAAGCTCCACGAGACCCTAGCACAAGGACAGAAGCAGATTGGCGAGACACTCAAGTGCATAGAAAATGGAAGAATGAAGAGCGACATGTTACGCACACCTCGGGCCAATACAAGATCGACGATGCCAATTTTCCCTCCAAGGATCAAGTAGGTGGAAATGCATCCACTCACCCTGGCTGAGTCATTGAAGCACATCAAGCAAGATCCGGTTGAGTCACTAAAGCAAATCAAGCAGGATTGGGTTGATGGTGGATGGCAGACAGACATATCTCTCAAGGGCTACATAGATCGAAGGTTGAGGTACCCATCCTCCGAAGGTGATAGAATCTACAACATCGATCTCAATCAAGTACTTGGCATTGTGAGCCCTACGAAGGATAAAGTTAAGCCTCGCAAACACAGGAGGATTTGGACAAGAAAGAGTCAACAATTGTCCCTTCAAATGTAATACATCCAAATTTTCAAGACAACCAGAAAGGTGAAGAAGAGGCTTGCACAAATTTCGTCAAACTAGCACCTAACGATCAACTTGATGGAAATGCAAGCTCTATCGGTGATCCTTTGAATGAGCAAGCTCTACCAGTGGTTAAACAATTTCATGGAGATGCTACTGATGATCTCTTGCAGGAGCAACTACAATTGGTTGAATATGGAGTTTATCCTTCAATTGTGCCTAAGGCGTCCATGATTGCAATCTCTCCATGTAAGGGCTTTCCTCATGGAAAAGGCAGGATCTACCTAAGATATGAGATTCCTCAAGAGATTGATGAGCGTGATCGCATGAAAGCTTTGGATGGGATCATCAATGTGTTTTATGATTGGCTTCTTTGGGATCCTGGTGACTCCGAACATGGCAATGTTTATATCAAAGTGGCGCAATTTACTCGTGCATGTGATGTTGAAGCAGCATGGAGATTTCAACGGACACTGTTACCAATTTTCGTGTTTGGTTTGGGATCCAGGAGCTTCATCAACAAACTGTTTGACGACGGATTGCTTGAGGGCAAGCAATCTTTAGGTGGCGAGGATTTGTAATGTCCCCAATTTTCATAAGCGACTTAATTAAATTAATTAATTAAGTGGTCCCAGAATTAAAATCAATATTATAAAGGACTTTTAATTAATTATTTAATAAAAGGGGCCCATTAATAAAATAATAAAATAATGTCAGCCTATTGTAAATCTCTAGACGCTTCTTCCAGACCTTTATAAGGAGATGGTCGGGCATTGTAATTCATCATGGAATGTATTTGACTCTTCTTTGTATTTCCGAAAGTTGAAGGCTGAAAATAGTTTGTACGTAGTTTCGGAGGTGGAAGACTCTCCCTATTCTATGATCACAATTTCGGTGATTCACAGCCACCCTAGTCTACCGTTGGAAATATCATTCTGATATTTCACTGTCTGCTTCAAGTTTGTGAAGTCTTCTGTTGAAGACAAATTTGCAAATAGCAATATCTAATATTTGTCTGAGATTGTTGTAATCTGAAGTGCCATCATTATTGAATACAATTTGTCTCTTGCATGTGCAAATCTTCATTGCTTTTGAATATTGGTCTTTCTTGTTACTGGCGTACCGAGTCATTGTTGCGAATCCCAATTTCGAAGATCACCAAATTATAAGGCAAAAAACCCTCCTTTTTTAAGACAAAAAGAACTCTCAAATTTGCCCTCACAAAAATGAACTCACAATTTTTCCTTCAAAAAAATTTAGAACAGGCCTTGACTTATTTGTAAAAAATAATCGAACAAAAAAATCTTCTAAAAATTACTTTAAAATTTTTAATATCGCGAATTTTTTTTAAATAAAAGAATCTTAGCCCACTCTAATACCATGCTATTATAAATTGATATATACAATAGAGATGAAAAACTCTATTTATAAGGGATTACAATACAATGTTTCTAAATGAAACACTCATTAAAAGAATGCAGAAAAAGAAAATTACTAAACCAACTAAGATGACCATTATAGAAATATTACATTGTTATTTTAATATTGATGTTATAGGCCTCATAATGTTGGTCTTGTAGAGCCAATCATATTTTGGCTCCAAATTTATGGCTGCAAAGTCTTAGTTTTACAATGTGCTTTCTGCCCTTACAAAGGTAAGTACACCTCTCTACCTTTCTTGTTGTATGGATACACTTTATGCCTTGTAAAGAAAATCAAAGTTGTGATGCTTTTCGTTTCCAATTATTTGGCCCTCTTCTACAACTCATTTTGTGATTGTGGATCTTGAAAAGAACCTAAAAGTAAAATCTAAAATAAAAACAAAAATACCCATTCGGAAAAGTGGATAATATGATAAATAGTAAACTTGAAAAGATGGTAAGGAGATGAATGAACAATATAATCTGGCCCAAGAGTATGTCCGGCGGACAAACAGAGTGGATGCAGAATTGCAAGAGAGCTTAGTGTGCCACTACAGATCTTCAATAAGAAATTTGACGACAATATTATTGAAAAAGGTTTTAGTTCAGAGGCAAGAGCATTGCTATAGAACCTGAGAAAAATGGTCAAGTATATAATGTTTGACCCTTAAGCATGAAGTTTTTGTTTTCTGAAACTGTAACAGTTTAACTGAGTTGTATTCATTAAATAGTTAAAACCTAATGCCTCATTGTATGTTGATAATTATTGAAGAGTAAAAAACATATTGATTTATTGAATCCGTATATTTAGAGTTCTGTGCTCCTCGCTCAGCTTTAGGCTATGCAATACATTGTTCAAATTTTAATTGATGTTTGTACGCTGTGTTCATTGTATATATTGTAAAAGGAACATTTTTCAACAATGTGCGGTGTCAGTCTGTTACATACCTTAATAAATATAATTTCTGATCTCCTGTACTGTTCCCTGAAAAGGTCCCTCTTTCCTCATAGCAAAAAAAATTTAATCCATATAATCCCATAATTAGCCAGGAGCTAAAACCAAAACTGCTCTATTGGATTACCTTCATTTCTATATATTAGAGGCTGTTCTGAATTCAATGAAAGATGATCTACACCTGTATTAGGCATGCTTGCATTAAATGAAATAAATGTCATATTTTGAAATTGGCAGTGCCCTTGTTCTTTGAGTTTACACTACATGTTTCCTCAACATGAAATACAACTCATGACTACAAATTCCAACAATAGGCCAATAAATGTTTTTACTACAATGTCCTTCGCTATGACAATGAAGTCATGATTTCAGCCCAATAAGATCATGTCACTTACAAATACAACTATATGCATTGACTAACCAGATATGGAGTCCAACTGTTGGTTGTTAAGTGTTCCAAATATTATATCAAGCACTGAGAAATCATCTCACTTTCTAGCATGAATGCATTGATAAGAAAATCAGAAGTAATATAGTGTTAAGTTTTAGGCCTGCAATTTATGGGGGAGTTTGCAGCTCAGACACTTGCTGGAGAATTTCTTCCCAGTTGCTCTTTTAAGGTTAAACATTCAGGCAATTTTTTAGATCACCTCCGAGAGAAGTTCCCCTCATACAGTTTGTAAACCCTTTCAGAAACCAATGGTCATTAATTCAAATTACATGCAGTAATTCCTAATAAACTGTAATATCCCCAAATTAAGAGTACCCAAATTTTGCCCTAGATTACAATTTTTATATTAAAGCAAGTAGGGTTTAGGGATACCTTTTAGCTATGATTGAGATCCTGCAAGCAGTTAGGAATCATTTATAATCATAATTCATAATTAGACATTCCTGGGTTAGAAACAAACATATATTGAACATGTAGATCAGATCAGTACATTGCTTGAATCAGATTTAAGATGTCTCAACCATAGAGGTGATAAAGTAGGGTGATTTGATGAGGTGCCCCAATGACCCCCTATCCTAGGCCCAAGAGCGGATATATCATCCCCCTTGGCCTCATGTAGCCCATGCCATACATATGAGGTGTCATACCTAGTGTGGTGTCCTATCACCATTTTCCTCAGTCTTGTCACTTCTTCTAACCTCCAATGTGTAATGTCCCCAATTTTAATAAATTATTTTAATTAATTAATGGTCCCAGAATTTAAATAATATTATAAATGGGTCTTTAATTAATTAATAAAGGGGTCCATTTTTATTATTGTTGTCCATAGGTGTTTGTCGTATCTGTTAATGTTGGAAGCAGTAGCTGCGAGAGAGCTCCTTCATATATATAACGTCAACCACTCACAGCTGTCACCGCTCAGACTTAATGTGCAAGTGTTATTATTCAACGTACTCGTCTGGAGTCTTTTATCCACATGGTATCGTTACCTGGCATCATGTGTTATGTATAAGCATCGTGTGTTATATCTAGGCAGTGTTCATAGACACCTGTTCTTCGATGGATCGTATATTTCTCTTCAATACTATGCGTTCATCAATATGCAATTGCGATCACCGCTCAAGACTATGTGCTGGGTTCCAAGCTTTGTAACTGTCGTCCGTTGGTCTTCCTCATGCGTCACGACAGTTACTTGGTGACGCTTGGGATTCCAGCGTTAATGTATTTCTTGCTAAGGAAAACTCTTTATCGTAATGGATGCTCTCTCGGGTAGGGCGGTATGACCGTGAATTTGCTGATTGAGTGTCTAACGACAGAGAAGGATTATTGGAGTGTTATGTGAGTCGGGCTTTTGACCATAGCTAAGTCATCAGAGTTGTATTCTGAGATTTATATATTTGTGTTTCGTGTCTTCTTAGGATATATACTCTGCAGATTATTTTATGATATTGATCATTGAGTGATCAATTGAATGTTGTAAACATTATAAGGAGCAAAGATTTTGTAATCGCAAGCTTATTGATTGACTATGTGAAGACATCAATCATAAGCATAAATCTTGCATTTGATTTGAGATCATAATAAAGGAATCTTTATTTTGGCGGGCTGGGTTTTTCCCTCGTGTAGGAGGGTTTTCCTAGGATAAGTTTTGGTGTCATCTGTTGATTGATTTATCTGATTATTTGTTTACTGTTCTGGTTTGAAAACTTAACATGGTATAAGAGCCAAATTCGCCTTGACTCTCTCACGAGAGGGGCTGGTGATCAATCTTTAATCCGTAGATGCTCATTCAGCTAGTTCGATATTCCTAAAGATGGAAAGGAGGCTTCAATTTATTGTTGCTGTTGGAAATTCAGATATGATATTTGTCATGAGTAGACATGTGATGCTGTCTATTATCAAAGGATTAGAGGTGGCAATAGGGGTGGTTCGTCTTCTTGTAGTGTGCTTGAGCTGTGAGGAAGATTAAACTATGTCGAGATAAGTATTTTATGATTGTATCTTTGAATATCGATCATGAATTTTGTGTAGTTAATTCATGCATTAATATTGGGAATAGTGAATCATGTATATCTTTAGCATTGATCTGAATATTTCTTTTCAGATTAGTTTGTTTCTTTGAACTACTACTAATCTCTTTAAAATTCTTCAGGATGGATCAAGGAGTTCAAGGGCCATGAGAGATTGCAGCCTGAGCTGAGTTGGTGGCTCTTGAAGAAGAAGTTCCTACTATCTTGTGATTAGTTTATTCTAAGAGGAGGATATGAGATTCAGAGGGAGCTTGTGTGGCAGAGGAAGAGTGTCAAGTCCTTTTGCAAAGGATTGACAAGCTCGTATAATAGTATGACTGTTAAAGCTCTTTGTTTGGTCAACATTGGAATCAGCTCTATTTTGTTATGATAATCAAAGCAGCGAGAATGCTGCCCTTGTTGAGAGGAATTCTTATATGAGGGGGAGTCTCAACATTCAGTTGTTCTTATTATGAGCTTAATGCATTTTTCTCTAAGAGGGAGAAATTTGAGGTGAAAGCCCTTGTTAATGCATTCTTCTTTGCAAAAGAAGTTTGAGGTGAAAGCCCTTGTTAATGCATTCTTCTTTGCAAAAGAAGTTTGAGGTGTAAGCCCTTGTTAATGCATTCTTCTCTGGGAGAAGTTTGAGGCGAAAGCCCTTGTTCCACCCTCTGCAAGTAGGCAAGGTGGTAATGCATTCTTCTTTGGGAGAAGTTTGAGGTGAAAGCCCTTGTTCCACCCTCTGCGAGTAGGCAAGGTGGTAATGCATTCTTCTCTGGGAGGAGAAGTTTGAGGTGAAAGCCCTTGTTCCACCCTCTACGAGTAGGTATGGTGGATCCACCCTCTGCGAGTAGGCATGGTGGAAGTCATGCGAGTGACTCCATGACTTTAATCTTATGTTTCTTTATTTCACCTTCTAGGAGTACCTATGGTGATTGTTGTTATGTTGAGATAACAATATTATGTTGAAAAAATCTATGATGAGATTTTGTTATTAACATTTTGTTGCGGACTCATTGTGCTTGTCAGGTTGAGACACACTATATATGAATGATCTCTCTCTTGCTAAAAGGGAGTGTTAATGTTGAAAGCAGTGGCTGCGAGAGAGCTCCTTCATATATGTAACATCAACCATTCACAGCCGTCACCACTTAGACTTAATGTGCAAGTGTTATTATTCAATGTGCTCGTCTGGAGTCTTTTATCCGCATGGTATCGTTACCTAGCATCGTGTGTTATGTATAAGCATCGTGTGTTATATCTAGGCAGTGTTCATAGACACATGTTCTTCGATGGATCGTATATTTCTCTTCAATACTATGCGTTCATCAGTATGCAGTTGCGATCACCACTCAAGCCTATGTGCTGGGTTCCAAGCTTTGTAACTGCCATCCATTGGCCTTCCTCATGCATCACGACAGTTACTTGGTGACGCTTGGGATTCCAGCGTTAATGTATTTCTTGCTAAGGAAAACTCTTTATCGTAATGGATGCTCTCTCGGGTAGGGCGGTATGACCGTGAATTTGTTGATTGAGTGTCTAACGACAGAGAAGGATTATTGGAGTGTTATGTGAGTCGAGCTTTTGACCATAGCTAAGTCATCAGAGTTGTATTCTGAGATTTATATATTTGTGTATCGTGTCTTCTTAGGATATATACTCTGCAAATTATTTTATGATATTGATCATTGAGTGATCAATTGAATGTTGTAAACATTATAAGGAGCAGAGATTTTGTAATCGCAGGCTTATTGATTGACTATGTGAAGACATAAATCATAAGCATAAATCTTGCATTTGATTTGAGATCATAATAAAGGAATCTTTATTTTGGCGGGCTGGGTTTTTCCCTCGTGTAGGAGGGTTTTCCCAAGATAAGTTTTGGTGTCATCTGTTGATTGATTTATCTGATTATTTGTTTACTATTTTGGTTTGAAAACTTAACAGTATCGGCATTCTTTTGTAAACCCTCGAGAGTTTCTCCGAAGAGATATTTATGACCGGCATGTAGGAAGTTGTTAGTAGGTGATTTGGAATATTTTATTTGTATTGCGAATTCTAGTTGGAGCTTTGTTGTTCGCCATTTCGGAGGTGAAAGATTCTCTCTATTTGGTTTGTTGCAATTTTGGTGGTTCACAGCCACCTTGGCCTGTCGTTGGAAATATCATTTTGATATTTCACTGTGTGCTCCAGATTTGTGAAGTCTTATGTAGAAGACAAATTTGTAATAACTAGTGATATTTGATATTTGTCTAAGATTGTGGATATTGGATATTTGTCTGAGATCATGGATCTATGCGAAGTGTTACCATTTCCTCATTTTTGTGTGAATTGGGACTTGTGATTTCGGTAAATCCATTATGTACATCTAATTCCCATTGGTGTAAGTTCGTAAATGGAATCAAAACTATAAATTCTCTTGTTTCTGACATAATAGCTTGTTGGCGATATCATCATTTTGAAAGCAAGAGTATTAGTGGCTCTGAATCATAGAAGGAATTGAGTTGCAGTAAGTCTCCACACCGTACGTCAAACACCATACGACATGGACATCATACGGTCAAATTCATTTGGCCACTGATAGACTAATACACACTACAATCGCCTTGATTGCACGCAAGAGGAAGGCATTCTGTCAGCACCGTGCGGCCTTGTTAACTAAACGTGCGGCCTTCAATTCATATCGTACGGCTTGCCCCCACATTGTACAGCCAATTCATACCATACAGCCTTCAACTTCACCGTACAAACAATAAATTCCACCGTACGAACCGAAACCTTGTGTACGAATCCGCAATTTCACCATACACCGCTAATTTGGTCTTATAAGAGTTTCTCAGTCAAAGTAGGAACATTACAGTGGTATCAAAGCTGGTGATCTTGCTAGCCTGTTGGGATGATTGAGAGTTTATGGGATTTTGATCACACTATGGCACGCAGCAGCGATGGACAGTGGTGGTTGAAGGCACTACGAAGGATAGGAAAGGAACTCAGTGATGGTAATGACCTCCCTCTAGATATTTTGGAAGTTTTCTTGTGTAAGGTGGACCAAGCACCTTAAAGATTTATACAAAGGATCATTGATCTGATTAAGATGATCCAATTAAGGTCGCCTTAAGTCAACCCAGTTTGTTGAGACACCGTGACAAGAAAATCAAGTTGGCCGCTACAGCATGTCTAAGTGAGATCTTAAGAATCTCGGCTCCTCGAGCACCATATAATGATGACACCTTGACGGAGATATTGCACTTGATCATTGACAATTTTCAGAGCTTGGGTGACATCATTGGTGATCCTTTTGGGAGGAGATTTACAATATTGGAGAATTGTGCAAATGTCAAAGTAAGCAACCTCCTCTTAGATCTATTGTTGCAAGACTTGATCCATGATATGTTCCATCATTTCTTAGTCACAATCAAGGAACATCATTATACTAAGGTTTCAATTGCTATGGAGAGTCTTATGATGTCGTGCATTGAAGAGATGGAGGAAATATCCCAGCCTGTCATATCTATGTTATGGGTTGTTCGCAAACTTGAGTGCAATCCTTCTATCACGGCTTGTACATTGGTCAATAAAGT
Organism: Chamaecyparis obtusa; assembly: GCA_027943335.1. Classification (NCBI taxonomy): domain Eukaryota; kingdom Viridiplantae; phylum Streptophyta; class Pinopsida; order Cupressales; family Cupressaceae; genus Chamaecyparis; species Chamaecyparis obtusa. The sequence continues at coordinate 11,140 of BSBK01001473.1, read as the reverse complement.
ATTCAAGCATTGTGAAGAAAAATTAATATCTCATTTGCACAAGTGGGAGAAAATAGGTGTCGGCATTTCGGGTGATGCATTACATAAGGAGGATGAAAGCATGATCATAGGGTCGTTCCAGTCACATGAGGATATGCTAAATGTTGCTACTACACCAAGTTGTGGAGAACACCTAATCATATATGACAACCAAGAAGGTGAAGAAGATGCTTGCATGGAACTTGCCAAGTCAACACCAATCATGGGAGCATGAGCTCTACCACTAAATCGGACCATCAGTTGGTTGTGTGTAGAGTCCTTCCTTTTGTGCCACATGCAGTGGAAGTGGTCATCACTCTTCAAGAAGACTTGGCCCGAAGGAGATATGAGCTCGAAGGAAGACTCGACCCGAAGGAAGATTCAGCTGAAGGAGATCTCGGCCCGAAGGAAGACTCAGCCTAAAGGGGATTTCGGACCAAAGGGAGACTTGGCCTGAAGGAGATCTCGGACCGAAGGAAGACTCGACCCAAAGGAGATCTTGGCCCAAAGGAAGGCTCGACCTAAAGGAGATCCCAGACTGAAGAAAGATTCAACCAAAGGAGATCTCGGCCTGAAGGAAGACTCGGCCCAAAGGAGATCTCAGGCCAAAGGAAGACTCAGCCAGAAGGAAATTTCGGTCCGAAGGAAAACTTGGCCCGAAGGAAATCTAGGCCTGAAGGAGATCTCAGCCCGAAGAAAAGACTCAAGCCGAAGGAGATTCCGGTCTGAAGGGAGACTTGGCCCAAAGGAGATCTCGGCTCAAAGGAAGATTCAACCGAAGGAGATCTCAGCCCGAAGGAGACCTCGACCCAAAGGGGGACTCAGCCCGAAGGAGATTCCGATCCCAAGGGAGACTTAGCCCGAAGGAGATTTCGATCCGAAGGGAGACTTGGCCCGAAGGAAGATTCAACCCGAAGGAGATCTCGACCCGAAGGAAGACTTGGCTCGAAGGAAGATTCAGACAAAGGAGATCTCGGACCGAAGGAAGACTCGGCCTAAAGGAGATCTTGACTCAAAGGAGGACTCAACCCATAGGAGATCTCGGTCCGAAGGGAGACTTGGCTCAAAGGAAGACTCGGCCTGAAGGAGATCTTGGCCCGATGGAGATCTCGGCCTAAAGGAAGACTCGGCCCTAAGGAGATCTCAGTTCAAAGGCAACTAATACCACCATACGATTTAGGGCCTGCACAAAAGGCACTATCCAACCTATTCCTGGTTACCATACGACATACCCCCACGAAACTATATGCACATCAACTTCCATCCGGACGATCCGTGACCTTGGCAGTTTGAACAAGTGGCAAACTGTAGCGTCGTACGACGAAATCAGCATATTGTACAATCATATCTATACAACCGTTCGACCCCTCCTGGCGACGCGTTCAAACAATTCTTTCACATCATATGGCGTACGGTCAATTTCTCCCAAACTAAAGGAGAGTCTGGAAGTGGAGGCCATTGAGAAACTGTTTGCCAGTGTTGAGGCGGAATTTCAAAGGTGGTGGCAATATGCAAGCCGTGTTAGGGACTGTCTATAGGAGAGCAAGGATAATGATTTGGAGTCACATAGACAAAATCATGGTTCTCAAACACGAGGTGGCAAAAAGACCAACTCGATAGATGGATGTTTGCAGTTGTGTGATTCCACTCTAGTTAAGCATTAGAATAGCCTGACTACATTTTCTTCATGTGAAAGACTTCCTTGTAGAAGCAACGAGATCTACTTGCGTGGTGTTGATGGCAAATATCATAGCATGAGGGCTTTGGATCTTTGCATGATCCAGAAGCAGCACGAAGATTTCAACGAATACTGCTACCAATGTCCACGCTTGGCTTGGGATCTGAGCATCAATGTGTTTGATGATTGGCTTCAGTGGGATCCTGGTGACTTTGGGCATGGCAACAATTATATCAACGTGGAGCAACGAAAGCTTGATGGAGAGTTACTTTTCTCGCTTACTTCCAAGTGCATGCATGTGGTCATGTTGCAGCATGAAGGTTCCAGTGGATACAGTTATTGGTATCCGCACCTAGTTTGGGATCCTAGAGTTTTGATGATGGATTGCTTGAGGGCAAGCAATCTTTGGGCGGTGAGGATTTGTAATGTCCCCAATTTTAATAAATTATTTTAATTAATTAATGGTCCCAGAATTGTAAAAATATTATAAATGGACCTTTAATTAATAAATAAAGGGGGCCATTTTTATTATTGTTGTCCATAGGTGTTTGTCATGTCGGCGTTCTTTTGTAAATCCTCCGGAGTTTCTCCAAGGGGTATTTATGACCATCATGTAGGAAGTTGTTAGTAGGTGATTTGGAATATTTTATTTGTATTGCGAATTCCAGTTGGAGCTCTGTTGTTCGCCATTTCGGAGGTGAAAGATCCTCCCTACTTGGTTTGTTGCAGTTTCGGTGGTTCATAGTCACCCTAGTCTATCGTTGGAAATATCATTATGATATTTCACTAGTACTCCAAATTTGTGAAGTCTTTTGTAGAAGACAAATTTGTAATAACCAGTGATATTTGATATTTGTCTAAGATTGTGGATATTGGATATTTGTTTGAGATCGTGGATCTATGCAAAGTGTTATCATTTCCTCGTTTCTGTGCCAATTGGGACTTGTGATTTCGGTACATCCATTTTGTGCATCTAATTCCCATTGGTATAAGATGGCGAATGGAATCGGAAGAATAAATTCTCTTGTTTCTAGCATAATAGCCTGTTGGCAATATCATAATTTTGAAAGCAAGAGTATTAGTGGCTCCGAATCACCGAAGGAATTGAGTTGCAGTAAGTCTCCACACCGTACGTCAAACACCATATGGCCCATACAGACAAACCACCATACAACATGAACATCGTACGGTCAAATCCATTTGGCCACCGATAGACTGATACACACTACAATCGCCTTGATTGCATGCGAGAGGAAGGCATTCTGTCAGCACCGTACGACCCTATTAACTCACCGTGTGGCCTTCATTTCATACCGTACGGCTTGCCCCCACACCATACAGCCAATTCATACTGTACGAACTTGCCATTTCACCATACAATCTTAAACTTCACCATACAGATGGTAAATTCCACCATATAGACCGAAACCTTGTTGTTCGAATCCGCGGTTTCACCATACACCACTAATTTGGTCTTATAAGAGTTTCTAAGTCAGAGTAAGAACATTACACAATGATTGAGCATCCCTATGCATTTGTCAACCATGATAGATGAGATAGTCCCTCCTTCCTAAGCTCAAAAGCAGTCCCTTTGTCCCCCTTTGGCCCCATGGGACTCCTTAGTCAAATACCACGAGGTGGCGTGCTTAGAAGGTGACCAAATCACTGTTTTCAACCTGTGATCTCCTCATTTCCCCTATCATGGCTGGTTAGAGCAGTCAGAAAGTACATATAGCATATTACACAGTAAATCCTATAATAAAATATTCCTGAATCAGTAATGCAACATATTAAATCAGAGTTCTGCAGATTATCTGTACACAGGTCTGTATATATATCTATGTATAAACAATCACATAACATCCTAATTCGGAACTACATATATAATTCAATAAAGACAGTCATAAATAGATTTCTTATGTAATATATGTGCCGCACAATGTTCATACCCAGATCGCAGGTCTGAATTGTTATTATAATCTGCTCTTTATCCCTTTATGTCTTGTCTTCTCATTTCAATAAAAAAGATGTAATATATGTTGAAAATGTTAATTGAAAGGCATTCAATAAAAAAGATAAAGAAATCATTTGAGTAGAATGAGCTCAAGTGGTAAAATCATGGAGCTCCAATGATAGAAACCTAAGCTCAAAGTATAGAAGGTGCGATAAAGTAGTGAAATGAAGAAATCCAACATGAAAAGTGTGGCATACCTAAACTAACAAGGGTTCAAGCCCCCAAATAGCAATTAAGTATTGAAATGGCATAATCTAACTCACTAGGCAGGAGATGCCAAATGATGCGGCCAAGTGTTCTTACATGTAGTAAAAAATTATTGAAATGTCTTCCAACTCACTGAGTGGGATGCACCTAACAAGGCTATAAGTTCAACTTGTTAAGTGGAATGCATTAACTAAGGCTGAATGCAAGTTTTTGATAAATAGAGAAATGGAGCAAGCCAACTTGCCAAATGGGGCATACCAAATGAGATTGGATACAAGTTTTGGGTAAATCTTGAAGTGGACTAATCCAACTCACTCAGTGGAGCATAGGAAACAAGGCTGGGTGCAAGTTTTGGGTGAATATTAAAAAGGAATAATCCAAATTGCTAAACGGAGTATACCAAAAGAAGATGACAGCAAGTTTTACATGAATGTTTGATGGAGTAAACCGACTCACTTAGCAAGGTGTGTCAAACAACAGTGGGTGCAAGGTATGGTTGAATATTGAAATGGAGTAATCAGTAATCCAACTTGCTAAGCAGGATGTACCGAACAACAATAAGTCCAATGTTTGGATGAATATTGAAATAGTGTAATCCAACTAGCTAAGTGGGGTGTACCAAATTAGGTTGAATGCAAGGTTTTGGAGCATATTTTAAAAGGGTAATCCAAGTCATTGTACTGAACACAGCTAGGTGCAAAGTTTGGCTAAATACTGAAATGGAGTAATCCAACTCACCGAGGGGGATATAACACACAAGGTGGGATGCAAGTTTTACGTGAAAACTGAAAGGGAGTAATCCAACACCCTAAGCAGGGCATACCAAACAAGACCAGGAGCAGGTTTTGAGTGACTATTCAAATGCTGTAAACCATTTCACTTAGCAGTGCATACTGAACGAGGCTGGGTGCAAGTTTTGGATGAGTATTCAAGTGAACTTTGGAGTTATTCAAATCCCAAGTGGAGCATATGGAATAAACTGGGTGCAGGTTTTGAGAGGATACTGAAATTAAATAATCCAACCAATTAAGTGGGAGTACTGAACATAGCTGGGCACAAGTTCTGAGTACAAATCATGATGGGGCGGTTGGACTCACTAAAAGGAATAATCTAACCCACTAAGCAGGGCATACCAAACGTGGCTGGGTGCAAGTAATCCAACTCACTAAGTGGGGCTTACCGAACTAGGCTGAATATTGAAATGCAGTACTCCAAGGCATGCCGAACAAGGTTTGGTACGAATTCTAGATAAATACTGAAAGAGTACTTCAGCTGGCGAATTGAAGCATTCCAAACAAGGCTGGGAGCGATTTTTGGGTGAATATTGAAATGGAATATGTGCAAAGCGAAGTACAGCGAACAAGGCTGGATGCAAGTTTTCGGTGAATTTGACAGACAAGCCATAGTGCAGACCTAACCCCTCCCTGGTGACAACGAAGCTTAAGCTTAACCCAACAGGATGAAACTTATCCAAATAGAAAATAAATAAAAGCGTGGTTTACCAAAACAAAAAATAAATCCGTGAAAAAAATACCTGGGCAGCAGAATCTCCCGGTTTGAGAACAGCAAGAGCACCACCATTGTCAGGGTCTATGCCTAGTACCCAAGCATTTGCTGCGCCATTACCATTTGCTATCTCTTCGCTCTGTAACAAGTCATCAACAGAAGAACAAAGCTCGAGCCCAATGGCTAATTCTTCTGCTTGTACGCCAGCGGTTATATCAGATTCACCAGAGGAAAGCGAAGAGAGCCATTTTTGGGAAGCTTCCTGGCGCAGTACCTTTTGTGTAAGGGGCTTACGGAGCTTTTTTCTAGTCTTCTTCTGTTCGTCTATTTCAGTGACTGTTTTAAGGTTTCGGACAATTAAGTGACGGGGTTGGCAGTAAGCTTGAGATTGAAACAAGCAAGCAATGGCGGGTCTAAAGCCAAAGCATGGCCTCATGGGATAATTGCATGTGTAAGCTTGCTGAGCAGAAAAAGATTGGAAATGCATGCTAAAATTTCAAAATCATCACAGATTTTTCAAATGTCATGTAATAACCGCCAAGCTTGTCTGAAATATACGATAAGATATCTCACGAAAAAACTGCATCCCAAATTTGTTTGATAGCACATAATGAGAGGCCCTACAGCCCTTCTACCTACAATGCTTTTGCGAGAAACCTCAAAAAAGTACGTGTGCAATATGGTTTTAAGCTTCGACTTCTGAATCTGAGACTGTATGCACCAAGTACACCAATAAGCGGCGAGTACAAGCGGGGACCAGATCACAAACCCTTTTCCCTCCAATACTCTGTTATTTTAGGGTCGTGTATTTTTAAAAAAAATTAGATTCGGAGATATTTAACGAGTGCCCCTAGGGGAGAGGAGCCAATATGTGCACCGGGTCTTAAAGGTGATATGTTAATGGAAATATTTGGGCTCCACAATTGTGCACCTAGCCGCCACTACTTATCTCGTAGTATAAAATGAAACTCAAATAAGTAATAGCCATAAAATGTACCAATGATGGTGAAAATATGTTTTATATATGTGCCTCAAAATAAGCAAAAGGATCTTTGTCTTGTAGACAGATCTTTGTCTTGTAGACAAATCAACATGTTCAATTACTGACATGTTTGACACATAGTCTACTAGGTCCTTTAAAGCAAAATCATAGTCATATCTAATTTAAAGTAAACCTAATGCCAGAAGATCATATGTCACCACTTTACATGTTTATGATGCTCGCCACCTAAGCCAAAAACCATAGTATTAAGCAAATATTGCCACGTGGACAAGTACAGACCCAAAACAAGTTGCATATTGGTGATGCAATATAAACTTAACATCACTAGTGCCTTGTGATATTGCTATCAGGATTTAACTAGTGCCTTGTGATGTTATCACTAGTGCCTACTAAGATGTGACCACCCTAAAACAATTGACATAACCATGTGCCATCGATCCAACCACACAGTTGCTCCATTCCACCTCAAGTGCGCACCTTGTGGTCATTTTAGCATTAAACCATCTGCATTGAGCAATAAAAATTTTGTAAGGCCACCAATTCACATTCAAAGACCATCGAATCTATGATTAAAGCAACAATCATATGGTTTCTTGCAACTAAAGATGATAATTCAAAATTCATATTTAAAATAGTACAAAAATTAAATACATCACACCAACTGAGCAAACTTGTTACATACAAGTAGACTTGAAACAAACTCATTCTTCTCATTCATGTCATTCAACGTCCATTGAAGAGGAGAAAGAAAGCACAAGACACATAGTAGAAAGAAATGAAGTTTTTTTTAAAGGTATGTTTACAAACTTACATACTTCACGTACTATTTTTTGTATTATTTCTATCATGTTCATTTAATTTTCAATTTTCTATACCCTTATTGTTCTTTTCAATTTTAGTTTTCTATACCCTTACTGTATGTTTCACATCCTCATGGCTTGTTTGAATTCCTTCATGTTCATTCCATTCTTGATTTTCTATAACCTTACTGGTTGTTTGACATCCTCATGGTTTGTTTGGATTCCTTGACATTCAATTCACTTTCTTTTTTCTATTTTGTCTATACTATGATTGTTGTTCAATTCATTCCCATGTATCTATCTTTCTCTTCTATTGTTCTTGTCTTGTTCATTTTGTTTCACACCCTTACATCTTTACAAACTTAACCTAATGTTTTTTGTATTCTTTCCTTCATGTTCATTTCATTTTTTGTTTTCTATAAGCTTAATGTTGTTTGACATCCTCTCAATTTGTTTGGATTCCTTGACATTCAATTCATTTTCACTTTTTTATTCTCTCTATATTGTCATTGTTGTTCAATTCAGTTCTAGGTATTTAGCATTTCTACTAATGGTGTCTTCTTCATTTCTATTTCACATCTTTACAAGCTTAACTTATTATTTTTTGTATTGTTTCCCTCATGTTCATTTCATTTTTAATTTTTTGTACTCTTACTGGTTGTTTGAAATCTTCATTGTTTGTTTGGATTCCTTGACATTTAATGAACTATCACTTTTCTATCCTCGCTACATTATCCTTATTGTTTAATTCATTTTCATGTATCTATCATTTCTAGTGTTGCCTTCTTGTTAATGCAAAGCATTATGTAGATGAATGTGGACAACTTACCATGATCTAGTCTATACAACAAATAAGGACACGACTTAGTGTCGACATTAGCAACCCATATCAATGCTACCAGATTGTCAAGAAGTATGAATATGATAGGGATAACTATTACAAGTCCCATCATAAACTGACTACTATAGGTCTTCTTCTTGCAACCTACTCTACAATTGATACAAATGAAGATATCATATCATATATATCTGTGAATCTTCCCTTGTAGCCCACAAACTGATTCCCCATAGACAATGGCTAGTAGAGATCCCATATCCACACATTTGAGCACAGCAAGAATGGCTTGCAAGACATTATGATCTTATTGACCAATTCTTTGTCACTCTATATCCCTGAGATGATCTTGTCTTCCCCACCACATCTTGTTTCTATTCTAAATTCTTCAAGGCCATTCTTGAATCATGGCAGACCAACTATCTGAACAGGTATTTCTTAGAAAACTATGGTCCACAACTCAGAGAATGCTCAGAAACTCTTTCATGGCAATAGACCCTTACAAGGATGGTCAACGACCATATCCATCTTGGGTTTTTATCAAGGTCTATATTAAAACTTAAATTGATTTATTTCCTACAATGCCTTGTCGTGTCTACACTCAAAAAATTATGTGGAAAGAACCCAGACTAGCCACACCACCTCATCTCGTTGATGCAGAAGGTTTTGACCATGACTCGCTGCCAATGTAATGTTAGTTTTATACATCTCTCATTGTTTATCCTCCCTACTAACATCTCTACACCATATATTATTTCCCATTTGTACTGCATAACTATCCACAAAAGTAAACAAACAACATGTCCATGCATATGTCAAACAATAATAAAATCAAAAAGGGGAATCATACTTCCCATGTTCAAGCATCATGATCACATTACACTAGATTGTCTCTCAATTTGAAAATGCACAAAAATTTCTCATTCAAGAATCATTGTTCATATTGTTCGCCAAGCATCACTCTACAAAATGCCATGGTTAGTTGGTTCTATTTCATAGCTACACGTTTTAGACTCTACTGCAATTTTAGTATCACATTGCAAATTAATAATCTTCATCAATGTTGTTTTAACAATTGCTCTACAAATTAGGAATGGTTTTGTTTGTAACACATATATTTTTGTTATTGTACATAGATGAGGAAGTCATATAGTTTGAAGGAGAAGGATCCTACTCTAAAGAAAAGAGAAACAACAAGGTTTTATGTCCATAAAAGAGGTGTTCACTTCCCTCCAAACCTTGAAACCCCATCTCCCATTTAGATAAATCCACAACCTCTTCAAAGAAATTAAGAGCCTATTCATTGATAGAGGAGGATAGTACAACAGTGATAGCACCAAAAGTCATGATTCAATAGAAGCTATGGTCTGCACCCGATATGGAAGGGGCACTCAGAGATATTGAGGACAATGACATGTCGATTAGGGCAACATCAAAGAAATGGGTATTCTAACAACTACGATCTCTAAATGGTTGGGTGGTCTCATAACCACCTCCAAGAAAGGTACCCCGACCATCCTCGCCCCTAAAGAAGAAGAGAAGATTCTCTAGTGGTTCCAAGAGATGGTTGTAGTGGGTTATAGGTTGGATATTGTGAACTTAAACACACTTGTGTCTTCGATACATGAGACCATACCCACCCCTCTCAAGGATGGAATACATAGTAAGTCATGATGGTCAAGGTTTAGGCCCACCATTTGGAATTTCCACTATGAATAGTGAAAGACCTTGACAAAGATAGAACAGTGAATCTGAAGCTAGTTTTTGTCTCTTCTTTCTATGTGACTTTATCAAAAGAACACGTTGTAAATCCTTATGGACCTCCTCGCATATGGAATTATGGTGAAACTAGCATGTAGATAGTCATAAATGGGGCTATGAGGGTCCTTTCTAGAATAGGAAGTTGTAATGTCTCCTACATAATTCCCAAGAGTCGTGAATAGATTATCATTATTTGTTGTCTGAATGCTTCTAAGCAAATCATTCTAGGCTTCTACTTGTTCAAAGGAAAGACAAAGATGCAGAAATACAATTCAAAATGTAAACCGAGTACTTGCACGACAACCCAAAAAATATGTGGACAACCAATGAACTCTTCCTTAATTGGTTGTACCACTTTGCACACTCTATTCCAGGGGTTGTTTCACCCACTAATAGGTACTTGCTAATATTTGATGGTCATGACATTCAAGTTGCAATTGCAACCATCCAAGACGCACAGATGTTAGGTATTAACCTACTCACATTGTCATTTCACACCTCTCACAATCTATAGCCCTCGAATGTACGTGTCTTTTCTCTATTAAAATAATACTTCAAATTAGAATGAACATCGTGGTTGGCAAGGCTCTCGAATGTTGAAATCAGGAAAGCAGAACTAACAACAATTGGAAGCAAATCTTTGAGAAGGGAATTGACTATGTCTAACATTGTAGCGAGACTCAAAAGGACTAAGATATGGTCCCTCAATCCTAATGCACTTGTGGAGGAGATGAAACCCAACAAAACATTTAAAATTAACGGTGGTGAAGATGCTTGCGCAGTTCTCGGGAGTTGATATGTCAAACGAAGATGTAGCAAAAAATATAGCTCAAATTCATCATTTTGGTTCCAATTAAAAGTGGAGTGTGATCAACTAGTTGAAAATGAAATGGAAATCCTTGGCATGCCATCAATGAAAATAATATCCTCATTGTTGGCATAAGGGGCTATGATTCTATGTGTATACTTGCAAGGGCAAGAAGAAGATGGATCTTTCACTTTCCCTTCACCACCCACCACTATCATGTTAGAAGTTGTGTGTTACTATGTTGAATGTGGGCTTCCAGTTACTGATATAGATGCAAATATGACATGAGAAACATGTGAAGGTGGGAACGAGGAAGATGAAAGCCTACCGTCACAAGTAAGAAAGACATCGGTTCTAAACAAGAAATGTTATTGACCGAATTCTTAAAGTTGCTCATTCACATTGTCAACCAAAAATTGGGTAGGGGGACTGATAAATGAATATTCTCCAGTTGGAAATCTTAGTTATTAACATTTGATGTTTACATGGAATTATTGATGGGGAATGAGC